>VWZG01013155.1:65620-86238 GCA_013396735.1 Grallaria varia
TATATATATATATGGTTCTATACAATGATACTAGGACTTGGTAGTTATTGAAACAGTATGTAGGGAAAAAAACTAAAGACATAATATTTTAGCAGATGATTTTATATTTCCTTTAATTGAAACTTCTAGTGTACTTCTAGTTATTTTTATTGCAACTATGCCATCAGTGAAAAAGAACATGATTGATTTTGTTTTCTGAAGGGATGTCCGACGATTGGTCGTTGCCATGTCAAGAGCCAGACTTGGCCTTTATATCTTTGCAAGGGTATCGCTATTTCAGAACTGTTTTGAACTAACTCCAGCTTTCAGCCAACTCACAGCTCGACCACTTCACCTCCATATTGTTCCCACAGAATGTTTTCCGACAGCAAGACAGGTAGGAACAGCTGCACTGTATTTTGGTATCTGTAATGGGTGTTTGTGTTTGCTTACTTTTTTTGAGTGGGCTATGGGAGCTGGAACTGTTTTCTCTGCTAAACCAGTGCTTGTGCCTCTTGGCGGTGCACCAGTCTGCCCAGGGAAGTGATGGAATCACCATCCTTTGAAGTGTTCAGAAAACTATGTGGTTGTGGCACTTGAGGATATGGTTTAGTGGTGAACTCAGCAGTGCCACTTGATGGTTGGATTTGTTGGTTTTAGAAGTCTTATCCAACCTTAATGATTCTATGAGTCTATGAATTATGTCCTTAGAGTTAACTTATATCATGATACATGCTAGCTGGTTTTAATTGATGTTTCCACAAAACTTAATTATCAGTATAACTTTTGTGCCTGTGTAATTGATTCAGTATTTTTCTGTTCTGATCAATAGGTAAGTTTTTAGTGCTTACGTATTTTTGGTCTTGCTATGAAACAAAATAATATTGTTTCTCAAACAAAGCTACATAAAGCTAATCACTTCTCATATAAAGAGGTAAAATTACTTTTAACTGAGTAATTCAGGATAACCAAATAATTCTTTTTCTTTTTAAATTGGTTCCAGAATTGCAAGAATTTTGCTGCTGAACTAGGTTCATAAGCAGAAAAACATAATTTGTAATACTGTACTAGATTGTTAAGGAAACGTTTGTGTTGAGCATCTGAGCAGGATGCTAAATAAAGAAACAGAGGAGCATATCTGCTTTGCTTCCTGAAACTTTGAGAAGGGGTGCTTGCATGTACCCAAAATTCAGTTACAGATCTTTCCCTGGTGCTGATGACAGGTTTTGGAGGGAGCCATTCAGTTGAAACTTTCAGATCAACTGTGCAACAAGAGTGCAGTGTGCATGGTCAGTGAGTGTGAGCAAGGAGGAGCTGGACTGCTGTAGGCTAGTAGGCTAAGTCTTAATCTGATCGTAAACTATTTGTGCCGTTAACATGTTAAATTACTCAAGTCCAAAATGTGCTTTATAGAGTAAGAATCAGAAACCAGCCTTTCCTGTTGAAACTTCTCCTTCGGCTGCAGTACCATGATTAATCCAGTTCCCCAAAGTGTAAGACCTATACTTCCTAACTTTCCAAAGAATTCAGCTTTTTTTTTCCTTTGAAAAGCATTATTTAGTTTCTTGGGGCATATGTTTTCTAATATAGTTAAATAAGCTTTGAATAGTGGTTGTTTTGCTTTGTTTGCTGAACGTCAATATTTTTCCCCTTTCTTAGAATGGAGAAAGACCATCCCACCAAATACATGTTATTAAGAACATGCCTCAAATGGCTAACTTCGTGTACAATATGTATATGCATATGATACAGAGTACACGCCACTATCAACAGGTAAGAACCTCCTGTCTCTTGGAATGTGTGCATTTAAAACTAAATTGTTTTTTGGTAAGTGGCAGGAGAAGCTGTTGAGGGTATGTTCTTATGTTCCTGTTATGAGCTGTTCCTGTTATGTTTAAAATTGCAGAAGCGTTAGTGACTGGGAGTGAGAATATTGAGGTCTTTTAAAATCTTGCAGTAGCAAAAGCTGTGTCTTCTAGTAATTGAAGCCCCAATGTAAGGCCCCAAACCTGGAAGTAATTGATGCCAAGTGCTAGACATGGTTCTGTCTGGCCCAAAAGTACTGTTCGTTAATACTAAAGGACTAACTTGTCTGGTATTTACTTGAAAATAAACTTCTGTGTTACATTTCAGGTAAGTGTAGCTAGTGGGATTATAACACCACTGTGTGGTGCAATAATATTTTGAAAGACCAGATCATGTCTTGAAACCATTTCAGCCATGTTAAATCACTGTATTACCCAGCCTGGTTCGCAGCTGTAGCATTTTTTGTTCTGGAGCAATTTTTTTCAGCACTAGTTCAGCACCAAGCAAAATTGCATGGGGTTGGAAGCAGTTGTAGGTGCTTTTTGTTCCTAGTTTTGTCAGTGTTTAATCCCTGAAGCAGAATTCAAAACCAAACAGAAACCCATTGTTGTTATGTAAGTGTAGTTTAGATAGTGTACTGAGTAGAGAGCTGCCTTTAGTTGGCATACTTGGATCTGTAAGGCCTAGAGGTAGTTGATAGGAAACCAAAAGGGAGAGTGGTCTTAAATGCTACCCCTCAACTGCCTCAGCTTTCACCCGATGTCTGGCATGTATCATGTTTATATTACCTATAATTTATTCTTTCATGGTACTCTGAAGTTGCCTTATGGGTTTTTGCTCTTCTGAAAGATTTCCAAAACTAGACAAAATGGGTGTGAAAGGACACTGCTCACTCTGTATTAGCTGACTGTGGGAAGAGAGTGTGAATGTGACTCTGTATCCTTGAACAGATTGTCCAAGGTACTGTTCTGTGAGATGTAGGTTCTTTAATGCAAGGATATCTCTGTCACATCCTCTTCCTTCTTTCTTCCACTGTTTCATTCAGTATGCAACAGTGTATTCAACAGAGATCAGGACCTGAAATTTCTCCTTTAACTGATTGTCAGACTTTCAGATAGAAAATTTATTTTTTCTCTGTAGTTTTTATCCAGTGACTTGTGGATTTTATTTTTTCCTCTGGGAGACAGCTTTGGCCAAACTTGCAGCATTTTGCTACCCAGAAAAAGCCTTTGCCAGGTGGAACTGCCAGACACAATGCTTTCTCACTATTTTGGGGAAATGATCTAATTATCTGTGTGCTGTAAAGAACAGGGGATAGAGAAAGAGGAGTGACACTCTTCTTACAATGTATTTTTTTTATAGTAGTGAAGGAAGCTCACACTGTTTTGTTAGAAACCCAGTACTATGAGCACATGACAAGACTTGTTTTGGAGCCAGTTTGTCTGATATAGTTGGAGATCTTTCAACCATGCAAAATGCTATGGGATGAAGACTTAGACTGTGTAGTTGGTCACATTCAGGTGTAAGTGAATAGTCCTGTCAAAACAAAGAAGTGTGTACACATGTCCTGAAAAGCAGATGGTAGCATCTAAATATTACCAGAAAATGGGTTGGCTTGACACCTTAATCAAATATGCACCTGATCCTTCTGCTAATACCAGTTACTCTTTTTGATATCCTAATTTTATCTATTGCTAGCTAAAATTAGTTAGAAAACTGCTGTTTTCCTACTATGGCAGTGAATCACATTCTGCTTGCAGAGGAAGCCAAGAAGTGAACTACAGAAAAAAAACCAAAGCAGGCATTAAATTTCATTTATCCTATCTGCCACACCTTTACCTCGCTATCAGGATGTTTAACTTTCGGGTTAGTGAGTCAGACTGGTTTTAGCATAGTTCAACACCAAAAGCAGCATGACAGCCCCTCTTCAGTCCACCACTTTGCAAAACAGGGCCTTGTTCAAGTTGTTTTACTGCATGCCAGGTAAAACATCATGCTATAAGTAGGAATACGTGTGTTACTCCAAGTAGGGGTTTACCATAGCTCGTCTGACTGTTCGGGGTAATGGAATGTGTTTATTGTCCTTAAATTGGAAGTACTGAATTGTTAATATCTTCTTTTCAGGTAAAAATATGTCTAAGATGACCATTGTGTGAGTCAAGATTATTCTAAATTTTGTTTTATAGGAGTGAAGTGCTTACAAATCATTAAGGCTTCTAAATCTTAAGTCCTTGTTGTTAACTTGGTATCTAATGTAAAATCCTAAATATTAGGTTAACAGTTCAAGTTAAAATGTAAAAACTTAAAATCCTTCCTTTTTCAATCATCCAGCATTTACTGCCCCCACCTGCCATGACTGAAGAACCAGAAACAACTCAGACTGAAGAGACTGAAGTAGAAGGTGAAGGGCAAGACATGCAGGAAGGTGCAGAAGAAGAAAATACGGTAGTGGAAGAAATGATGAAGGAGGGAGAATTGAATATGGATGAAGTGAATGAACATCGAAAAATGCCGGAACACCCTGGAAGAGACAGTGATAGTGGAGATAGTGAACCTGAGAATGAGACTGAAAAGTGATTGAGAGAATGCTCGTGCTTTAGGCATTTTGAAAAATGGATGGGGAGAAGAGCAGTTAGAAAAATAATTGCTATTTTTACATTGACTTTTTTGAAATGGTTGCTTGTGTAATGCGACCCGTTTGGTATATTTTTGACTGAATGTTTTGTGGACCAGCAAGATGTTTGGCAAACATTCTACTGAATTATGGTCAGTATCAGTAAGGTAATTTGTTTAATGGCCTCAAATGATACGCATTTTCCTTTTCAAAAGTTGTTCAGTAAAGATGCTTTTTATACCAGTTTTCAGTATTTGACCCTTAATTCAGTCATTATATTACCTGTTAAACCTCACTGATGAAGTATATTCAATACTGGTTAGACACTCTTTATAGTTTCCTTAGTGTTTTGCCATGGAGAATTTCTTGTGCAGAACTGTGCTTATACACTGAGATGGTATTTCAGGCATAGGCTCAAGTTCATTGAGATACTTAATTCACATTTTCCAGACACACAATTATCATGGGGCTTTGAAGTGTTTAAAAGCTTTATTGAATTGCAGCCTTAGCAGGTTCTCAGGATTTCACAAGTTCCAGATAGTTTTAGCAATTTCTCATTGTTGACTTCTGATGCTGTTTTTAATCTATTCTTTACAGGAGAAGTAGAGATACAGCTTTTCAACTGCACTGATTACTGTTTTGAAATAAATTTCTTTTGCTTTAAAAGGACACGGTAGTTGCCCAGGCTGAGGAAGAAAAACAAAAGTAGTTCTCTGAATGCAGGATATGCAAAACATACAATATCGATACTAATGACATAATGGTTGAGTGTTTTTTTTAGGGTAACTTCTGAGTCTACACATTTCATAAAGTAATCAGAGAAAGGGTTTTCCCTGATCCATTAAGAATACTTGTCATCTTGGCAAATTATTCAGTGGTTTAATGAGGCTTACGAATTTCCAAGTAGATTTTCAAACAGCAATAGCCATAGGAACACCTTCTGTTGCTGGTAAATGGAAAATTCTTGGTTTTCAAGTGTTGCAGTTGTGAAGCTGCCAGATGGACTTGCTATAATGACTGGAGAATAATTAACTTCCAAGCTTTTTTAACGGCCTTCAAGCTTCTTATTTTTCGTAGTATCTTTGTAGTATAATACAGAGAAATACAGTATTAACTTAAATGTAAGCCAAGCTCTGTGAAATACATCTAGTGTGTGCATCCTGATGTCTCATTTGGTCCTCCCCCTGAAATCATTCTTCCCCCATCAGCTAGAGGGGAAGTCAGGAGTAGCAAATGTAGATACTTACCTTTGGTACACAGTGTTCTCTTACGTTTTTCCTTTGCTGAAATTAAGTTTTCTCAAACAAGAACTAATTATTTGAGCAGAATTTGTGTTCTTTCCTTTCTTGTTTTGGTTGAAGAGAGGTACTGTTTGTTACTGAATTGTCTGCCTCAGGAAAACAAATACTGCAGTGTTGAACATTTATTTGGATATTAAATTTCATGCAGTAACAATCACATGTTCATGCAGAATTGAATAATACAAGGCCTTCAGGCCAGAAGCAACTAGCTCAGCTGAGGGTTGTCATCTTTGGTTTTGAGCGTATTTTCTGTAAATACTGAGTCTGACAATCATTTACTTGCTTTAGTATTTTAGCAATTTGAAAAGGATTCTGCAGTTGGGGTTTTTTTTTGGTTTGTTATTTTCTTTTCTGAAGTAGATAATTTAACTGATAGAGATTTGATCAATAATTAGGACAGAAGGACTATTAGCAAGCACCTGAAGTTGAAAGGAGCTGCAAAGACCTTTTGGAGTTGTGCAGTTTGCAGTGAACAGTGTCCACAGCTGCCTGTGCAATGCTGTGTTCTGTGTGAAGGCTCCAGGTGTGTGTGGTCACGTTGGCTGAGTCCTTGTAGAACAACAGAGTTGTCCTAGACTTCAGTCTTGCCCTAAAATTGTGAGTGGACTTATAAGGAGGGTTGTTTCTGGCTACGGTGCAGGAAGAGGCAGTTGAACTGCAAACAAGTGCAAAAGCTTGAGCAGCCTGACTGTGCAGCTTTCTGAGGGACCAAGCTGCACCTGCAAAAGAGATGGGAGGTTTTGTTGACGTAACTTGAGGGAAGCAGGTTGTTCACTATCCTTACTGCAGTCTTCCACATGTTAAACTTGACTTTTTTTCAGGGATGTGTTAGCGTTAGGAGAATGCATTTTCAGAAGTTTGGCAAAATCATTTCTCTTTTAGCAATGATTGGAAGGTTCTTGAGGCTTTGATTTGGAGTATGAGATCAGGGCTTTGGGGCCTTTTACCTCCAAGCTCTTTAGTTCTGTTTTTAATTTCTGATAGAGGATAAACTTTGTCTTTTCCACCAAAACAGTGGGAAAGTTATGTTCTGTTTACATTTTCTTATAAGAAAGAGTAGATGAGAGAAGTGAAGGGATCGAAAACTGTGATTTTGATTTACTTGGTTCGTTTTCCAATGGAAATGTTTACTTAGGATTTAGCATCTCTATTCTGGTGAACAAGATCCAGTTGTTAAACTAAATGTACTGAAAAATCTAAAAAAAATTACACATTAATTTAAAGAGACAGAATCTTTAACTAAGTGAACCAAATCGTTAAAACAGCTTTTAAAAAAATCTCTTCAAGCAGTAGTGCAAAGAATTATACCGGTGCATTAAAACATAGTGAACAAAATCAAAATCTTTCTGAGGGCAGGATTGTCTAAGGGTATGAACTGAAAGAAAAGATATAAAATTGCTTTACTTTATTGTTCCAAAGCTGTGTAATAAGAAATCCATTCAGGACTTTTGAGTGAAACTAAAGAACTATTAGTGGGTTTTCTTCATATTAATTTAGCCAGCCCTTACATGAATTGCTTAGTTTTTCTCTGTTACACTGAGCCTGTAAAGCAACATAGGCACTGCTTTCCAGATTTGTTTAGAGACTAGTTTAGACACAGCTCAGCCCTTGGATGGTGATGTAGTGCTAATGTCAAAATGATACCATAATGTAATGTCCTGTTCATTTCTGTACTAGCCAGAAAAAGAAAGGTGAAGAGCAATTTACTTTGGGTTCTGTCGTCAATATGTAGCTGAGATAGTACTATGTAAGTACAGGCCTTTTTCCATCTGTGACTGAAATAATGCAGTAAGTGCAGGTCTAGGTATTCTCAAAGGAAATGAGGTGGTAATGCTCTCAGAGCAGAGTTTGCTTTTTTTTTAGTCTGTATGGGACTTTGAAAGGGCTTGGTAGTGTGGCAAAGGTGGTGGGTCAGTCAGTTCTGAAAAGTTCAGGAGAAAGTGCCAAGGGGAAAAGAATAGAC
Source organism: Grallaria varia (assembly GCA_013396735.1). Lineage (NCBI taxonomy): Eukaryota > Metazoa > Chordata > Aves > Passeriformes > Formicariidae > Grallaria > Grallaria varia. Next base: position 73,284 of record VWZG01013155.1, read on the forward strand.
AATCCAGAGGGCTCAATAAGCATTTACAATAATAAATGTAAGCCATACAATATATATAATCTATAATAGTCTATAATAAACTCCTAAAGATAAGGTTAATACTTTTTCCTAACCTCACTTGCATTTGCTTTAGTAGAGGATACCAAGTAGTACTCTGTGTGTTCAATAGATAGGATCCGACTTTCTTCAGATGACAAGCAAGCATTTGGCCCTTTCCCTTCCTGTCCTTGCAGTTTTCTGGAACGTAAAAGGGTATGAATCCTGAAGAAAAGTATTCTCATGAAGAGTAGAAGTTGAGTTTTTCTGACAGGTCAAGAAACACCAGTTTTATTCTCTGGAAGCACAGAATTGTTTTAAAAGGAGACCTAGAGGCCGTGATGATCACATACTGGATAAACATGATGACATCCAATATTATTGGAACAAGAATTAGGTTACACTTGGAATCTTGTAGCAAGCAGACAAAAGCGAATGTCCTAGTCAACAAATGAATCACAGCCCACGCTAGTCAAGAAGCTGTGAGTGCTGTTAAAGATTAGTTGTCTTTGCTAAGCATGGTAATCCTCCCAGTGGAAACAATCAACAGAAAATTAATGTTTGGGGGGGGAGTTTGGAGGCTGTTTTTATGGCTCTTAGTGCTTCCTTTACTATGCAGTTTCTCAAGGGTAGTTACTACAGTCCTTTTTCTCAGATTATTGGGTGCTTAGGATCATGTCAGAAAAACCAAATAACAGTGTAACAATATGCTATAACATTTTCAAACAGTGCTGTTTCCACTGCAAATTAAAAGCGTTCTTGAAAGGCTTTCACCTAAGTATCCTTGGTAAGTCTGTGTATTTTCGTAAGTTTTTGGTATGTTTCTGAAAAAGGTACAGTACTCAAGCTTCCAAAACCTGCAAACACAGGTGTTTACAAAATGGCCGCATTGAAGAGAATGGAAGGAAGAGAGAAGCAATACCTGCAATACTACACCTTCTAAGTTTCTACAGTAATTAAAGTGTGATTTTTTATTTTTTTTCCCTCCCCACTCCTGTGGCAGGAGTCCTGACAAGGTGGCCTATGGTGTCCTGACAAGGACAGGTGATTTCTCTGGGCCTTGCTCTGGCAGGGCTTTAATCAGCTCAATCTAACCCATATGAGGGGTTATGTAATACCTTGCTATTAAGAAAGATAGTATGTTTCATTTAGCTTCTATTACAATTGTCACTCACCTTGAAAAAAGGAGCAAGGACAAGGATATTTGAATCAAGTTATAGCATTATTTAAGTGTAAAGCAGAGTAGCCTGTTGCAGTACCATTGTATCTAGAAAACAGGACTGAAAAACTGAATAGAGTCATTTTGGCTATAGGTAAGAAAGTTTCAGAGCTCAGGCATTATCTTTCTGCTTGAGGAACACTATCAAAGCAAATGGAGTATGTTTCTGGGTGAGTATTTTTTAAGAAAATGTAGGCCCAAACAAAAAGGTGAGCCACTTGCTGTCAATTACATAGTTCATCTGTAGATGTCAGTGAAAAAATACTGTATTTGATCAGGCAAACATGCACTGTTATTGTATATTAGAATCTTATGATTCCAGAGAACAGCATCAAAGAACAAGCTGGATTGCCAAATAAGGGTCAGGAAGATATCAGTCCTGGCACCATTTGCAAGAGGTAAAAAGAAGCCGCCCTTATTGCATTTATCAAGTGTGAATTCCTAAATTGCTGCAACTCAGTGTAAGAGAAGTCCTGTTACGGATCTAGAGACGCTTCAGCATCCTGCTGTGCTAGTCTGACATCTCTTGTGTGTCAAGAGCACTTATTTTTAGATGGGACAGTCATTAGGGACAGAATGTATCTTTGCTACTGTAAAGGAAGTAGTTCAGGGGCAGCAGAAGTGCATAGGGAGAAGCTCAGTGTAGAGGCACAAGGATTCTGTTTCTGACCACAAGCCACAGCAGTTTAGACTTGCCCTAATTTTTCAGAGTGATTTTTGGCAGCAGCAGTCATGTCTTACTGGGCAATACGCTGTTTTCTAAAATAAGACCACATGTTTTGCAAGCTGAGTCAGGGGAGAAATCTTTGCCTCACCAATAATCCTCTTGTGCTGGGGACACATAAAAGAACATTGAAACTAACTGGGATGAAGGAAAGCCCAGTAGTGGAAGGGTTGTCTTGCTGTCTGTCACTGACAACCTCTGGAAATGTGATCAGAGTTAAATAAAAACGCTATACTGTAATGTATGTAAATGTGACCTAAGTTTGAAGAGGCCTCATGCATATCCAAATATCCAAAAATATTGCCTCTGTATAGCTCTGAATTAAAACCTAATAATGACTAATTTAAGAGAAGAAGATATAAAAGTTCTGCTAATGAGAAAGCTATACTGAAAATTACTATTCTTTGATTGATTGAAAGGTTTACTGAAACTAAATTCTCTAGTGGGAGTTTTGGGGATTCAAGCAGATCCTAGAGGAGAAGGCTGGGTGTTCACCTTCAAGAAGATTTTGAGTTCTTATTTGGTGGACTGTTTTTTTCTGATAGCATACTGTGTATTGGTTTGGATTTTCTTGCCTCTGTTGGTGTGTAGTAGTGAAGGATCTTGAGGAGAGCAAGGCCAGAACCCTTGGCATCCAGTTCAAGTCTGTATTTATTTTATAAACATTGTATACGTATGTGTAACAGTGTACCTAAACTGTTGCAATTAATGCTATTTACATAAACTTTAAGTGAACTACGGATTTTCAGAACAGAAAACACATTCGGATATTTAGAAACTTATGTGGGGTATTGTTTTAGGAAATCATGCGATTGTAGATGTGATGACAACTTTCTCAAAGCAATGCTTTTGCCAAAAGACATTCAATGTTGTGCTTTCTTGGTTACTTATTTAAAAACAGAGTGTTCTTCTCTTAGGTGGATGGCCTTACAGGGCTAAGCGAGCTCCATCTGCCCAGGTTTGGAGTTAGAGTTGTCCTTCTCCTAGGATGGTTGCCAGGAGGCTGGTGAGCCCATCCTGCCCCTGGACGCACTTTGTCTGACCCTTCAGCTGAGACCTGACTAACATGGGAGACCCTACCGGAGGCGCAACCACCACCAGCATAGCTCACAGCCTCATAAGGGCATGCAAGTTTCTCCCCCACTGATTCCTTTGAGAATGCACGCAGAATCAGTCTCGAGGAGAAAAGACAACACAGAAAGAACCGTGCCTCACCAACACCACAGACTTTCTGCTGTGCCTTTTGCATCCGGACTTGCCTATCTCGCATCGGCCTCTTTAGCCATCAGCGCGCTTGCAGCAAGCGTGGGTAGAGCCCTTCCCAAATCTTCGTTCGTGAAGCCGAGCCATGATTTAAAAACAAACAAACAAACAAAAACTGTTCAAGCACTTGCCATTAGTAATGTGCTTTTCCCTTACATTGATCATACATTTTTAGAAAATCAAAGAATAAAATAGAAAGTAAAGGTATGATATAAAAAAAAAACCACACAAAAAACCCCAAACAACCAAACAACAAAAAACTAAAAACCAAACAACCCCACCCACACAAAAAAAACCCACATATTTGAGTGTTTAAAATTTCTGAGTTGTTTTGTTTCCTAATACAACTAGCACTGAAAGGAAATTTGGAGTTTCATGCAAATGAAAACTTGAAACTCTGACCACCTCTTATTAAATATGTTTGGATATTGAACTGTTGAACTATTCCTGTGCTACTACTTGAGTTCCAGTTTTGAAAACTGATCAACCCAGATGCAGAAGTGACTGATTCCCTATAATCTTCATGAAGTTCTAACTGTTAAAATTGTCCTCAATACCCTGCTTTCCTGTCCTGGTAAAGGATGTAGTATCATACTACTTCTTTCTTTGTCCAGACCGACCATGTTTCAGGCACCTGCTAGTTCTACTCAGAGCTAAAAAATGCTAAGAAATTTTCACAGGCTCAGTTCTTTATCGCTTTTGATCTCAAATGTACTCGGCATTAATCTTGCTCCTGCATACACAGATACTTCAGTGATGGGACAGTTGTCCTAGATTGCTCCCTGCTCCTGCAGTGTTCACCCAGTGGTGTTCTGTCAGTCTGAGCTGCATAATGCGATGAGGCACTGAGGACAGCTGCTGCTCCGAACTCATCTCAGTGCTCAGTCCTGGGCACAGTACCTTCCTGTAGCTCTGAGCTGAAACAATCATTTTCATTTGGAAACAAAAACTGAGCAAACACAGCAGGTATAGTCCTTTAGATTTTATTCACTGAAACACAAATATCATTGGAAGTATACACGCACGTCTTCTGTAGTGGTACATTCAGATCACGTTGATTCTAAAGAGAATCTCTTACTATAATCACAAATGTGATGTGCTTGATATTGTCCGTTCAAAACTTGATATTTCACTAATACAAGATAAAGCCAATTTTGTAAACTGTTAGTTTAAACCAGGTTTTAGGTATTATTTCAATATGAAATAAACTATGAAAGAACATGTACCCATACTTTCTACCTACGTAAGTATACAAAAAGCCTTTCAATTTAAACAATGTAAAAGGGTTTGTCCTTCAAATTTAAAGTTATGCTATTTGAATTTATTTTATTACATTTAGAAATCATGCCTTAGACTGTTCCAGAATGAATACAGTGCAACAAAGAGCCAGTGTAAGTTATTGTTATTGCCAATGCTCCTGTACCATGGAGATGGAGGCGTGGAAAAGGCAATCCCTCTCCTGTATTTCTGAGTTCCAAGCTAATGAGGGTTTGGGTCAAGAATATTTATCTAGAATATTTCTCCTAGCCTTTCAGTAAAGGTGCTAAGTTTACATACAAACAAACAAACATAAAAATGTCCTGAAAATCACTACCCAAACTTTTTTACTCATGACTGTGAGTAACTGGGACCTGGTATGCAATAGGTAGAAACTAATGAGATCAGTAGATCAGAGATGCATGATATGCCACGAGCATAGTGTGAGGAGATGCTGAGTAACATGCAAGCAGAACGTTAAATATATACTTCAGTGGTTTGGCTTTAATTTATGAATATAACAACAGTTCTGTGTTTCTTCTAGCAAGACCTTTTAAATTAACTATAAATACATCTGCTTTAATAAAGTATTTTCCCAGCTAGCACCTACATCCACCTTAGGCTACTTCTCTCCTTCAAGAAGGGAGGGAAGCAACTGTGTTTGTGACTCTTCTCACATTTGTGCCTGCGGAGCTGAGCTCTCTTCCTCAAGTCAACCAGAAAAGCCTTAGTGCAAATCTTCCCCTACCTTCCACCTTCTGACAGGGAAACTGCTGATTGAGTTTTGCTGCTTTTTGCTGCAGCTTTTTACAGTCTTAATATGGGCACATTCAACACACAATTGAAGGGAAAGACCTAAGCCGTGCTTGCATTTGGGACAGCAAGGTATGCCTATGAAAGATGTGAAAATGTGAAAAACAATGAATGTGCTCATTAGTAGAAATTTTTATCGGGGTAATTGGCCTAAATTTCCAAATTGCTGCTGCCTGACTGAATGTCAGCCATGTTCATCAAGGTCCTTCCTGAACCATACAAGCCTGTGGCATTAGGTAGGAGAAATGTGCAGATTTTCAGGTTATGGTTTTCGATTTTGGTGTTTGCATGTTGTTGTATTCACAGAAGTTTCGGTTTGGTTTTGGTAGGGTTTTTTTCAGATCTAGCTCTAGGCTGTATAGATATCAATAGATGGAGCAAAAAAACATCGAGTCCTGCAGTGTTCTTTTCAAATCAGCAATCTTGGAAACAAGAATTCATAACAATTATTCATAACAATCTTTTGGATAATTCTTAGAAAAGAGTTCAATGTGTTCGTAATGTTTTCATTATTTTTTTTTTTTACTATCACCATTTCAGATACCCTCATAAAATATGCTGAAAATAGGGAAGTCACTCAATAGAACAAAAAAGACCATACTTTCTTGTCTTGTTCTAGCTTGAAGCCAGATTTAGGACATCTTGAATATATTTGTTACTGAGATGTTTGAATACAGTTTTAATTAGCTATTTAACTAGTTCATTTAGTTGAAATTGAGCACTAATTTGCAGTATCATTTCAGTGAGTACCTGTTCAGAGTGAAGATTAGCCTGTTTGTTTTCTATTGGAAAGAAAAAAAGATAACCATCTGCAACTTAATGTTAAGGGCCTACGCTGCAAATACAAGAATGAATAAATAGTGCCACTGTTTTGCTATGTCTTTTGCAGTTTCTTTACTTGAATTTATTCTTCTGCTTGAGTGGGTGTTAAAAATTCCAGTTGGCAAGCTGTCAGATTTGCCAGCAGCATTATAACTGTGAATAGCATGACATCCATATACTTAAATTTTTAACCAAAATACTTGTTTAACAACTTCAGTGCTGAAATAAATGTATGAAAAAACCCCACTTCTTCATATATACTGAAAAAAAAGTTGACATAGTTCAGATCACCATGTATTTACCTTGACCATAAGATGTTTTGTTAAACTAAATGCTTAATTCATTTTATTAATGAAGCCTTCTTTGAGATATCTTAGTAAGAAAGGTACTCAGAATATCTCATAATATTACACTCTAATGCGATTTAATTAATTTAATCTAATTTGATTTAATCTAATGTGTTTTAATTAATTACTTAGGTTATAGTGGATTTTAACAGAATTGTCTGAAGCATAAAAAGAATTGAATTATAAAAAACTGTCTATACAATGGCATTTGTAAAATGCCTTTTAAAACAATTACCAAATGTGGTAACATAAATGCACACTGAACATTCCTTGGAAATTATAGAATGTTCTTGTCATCTAGCAAAAAGATGGCGAAGACAAAGTTAAGGAAATCGGAGGATTTGATGAATCCCCCCAAGTGCTTGTGTAACTGATTGTCCTGGCTTACACAAAAATTCTGGTATCCACCTTTTTGGTTTTCTCCTAATATGTCTTTTTGGTTTTTTGGTGTTTTACCTTCTTTAAAGAGACTGAACATTGAAATTGCAAAAAACCAACTCTTATTGCTGGGTCCAATGAGTGTTTTGTGTATCCTTCCAGTCACTGGTGTGTCCGCAGCCCTGCTCCGACTGTCTGTCCCAGCACTGCAGCCTCACTCCAGCGACACAGCAGTGTCTTCCAGTGTTGAATCCCAGCTATCCTGCCGTTTCCTGCTAGTGCTGACTCTCTAACCATTCCTGCCAGGTTTCCTGGGTGTGGGAGATGCAAACCACATGGAAGGGTGGCCCATGTCTGGGGCTGGAAACTGCATCTTCAGCTCTTCAGCACAGGTGTCATACCAGGGCCTTACCAGGGCAGCCAGTAGTGCCCTTGGGATGCAGAGTCTCTGGCTGATGTTGGTGACATCAACAAACCTGTCCTTGGCTGGCAGCTCCAGCTAGCCCAGCCACCCTGTTGGGGTTACGTGAGCCAGCACAATGATAGTTCTGCCACAGTTGCAGGATTACAGGTGTGAGAGTTGGGTAATACCAAGCTTAGGGATGCCTCAATTCCTGGGAGACATTTGCTGTCTGCAGAAATCCCTCCTTTCCTTGCAGCCCACCCAAGACCTGAGGCACTTGCTGACACTACATCTGCTGCTGTGGGCATGTCCATGTTTTGGTACAGTGACCACATGACAAAAGAGGGGACAAGAGCTCCTGTCATCATTGTACTCATCTTGGTTTCTGGATTTGGTGACTGTCTGATGGAGAAAATCTAACCATTTAAAAAGCCACAGAATTGTCCTGTAAAGGTAAGGCTGTTTTCCATACGTTTTTTCTGCTTTGACTCACAAATGATAAATTTGTGAACTTTTCTGTGCAATATCATAAAGCAGCATAAATTCAGCTAATAAATCCACATCTTCCATTCCCTGAGCCCTGCTATAGTCTCTTTTCATTCACCAGAACAGTGAAAACAACATTAGTATGTTAGTATGATATATTAGTGTAGTGAGTATGAAATCAGGCCATGAGCAGTGCTATCTAGACAGAGGTATACTGCTCAAGTAAACATTCTTTCTGGTCATATTTTAAATGCTTTGTAAACAGAACTTGGCTGAAGAAATGGAACTGTTGATGTTTCACATATGTACAGAGTTACTGTTATTTCTCATGTTGTTGTTTACTCTATCATGATTTTAAAGAAGTGCCTCCTGTGTGTTCATATATTTAATTAACATCTGAATTAGAGCAACCTGTTTAACTCAATAATGGTGTGCCACCTGCAGCGATCTCTTATTAAGCTGAGCAATAGTGATTTTTGCTACCCTAACTTTTGCTTCTCTTTCCCTCTCCTTGGTGTTCATCACCATTTATATATATATATATATATATATAGTGAAGAACAGTCATCTGATAACCAAGAGCACACAGAGTAAATGGTAAATGCATGGATTCTAATTTTAAAAGAATTTCCTGAGAAGTTAGTATTTTACCACGAAATCTCAATTATTAATTATTAAAAATAAAACATTGAGAATTTTTTCAGTGTTTTAGATATGATTGATTTATTTTTCCATTGCATCATTTCTCTTGGTTTATTTAGCTGTTGGACATCTCACAAGACCATCAGAAAATGCCAGGTTGTGTTTTGGGTACTGTGGTGTTTTCATACATACAAATATATCTGCAATTTTGCAGACTGCTGAAAGAATAAGCAAGGCAGAAATAAAATGCTCTGACAACTCACAACACATCTCAGTCATTGGGGAGATAACTGTTAATAGTCTTGGTGGATAATAGGCTTGATGGATTGGTTAAATAAAGCACATAGTCTGAAAGCTCATCACAGCGAGTAGGTGATAATGAAAAGAACCAGTAGATATGTAAACTCAATTAACCTGGTACTAGTTGTACCTAGTTGCAACCTATTTGTCATTAAGACAGAAAACAAGCCATATTGACAGCACAAGAAGTTCTGCAGCTTTATGGATTAACTATTGTCTACTTCTTGGGATTTCCCTAGTGTATTATATTCCAAACTTTAATTCTATTCTTCAACTATAGCCATATTTTATTATGTGTTGAAGGGACTTTGAAACTTATCTCTGTAGAGCTGTGTAAAAAGTTTGCATCCAAGTTATTCTAGTCTAGAATACTACTCCTTAAAGTGACTGTTATTTTCCTTTCTTCTTTAGGAAGTTTCCCAGAAGGCATGTGTGATTTAGGATTTTTTAAATTAGACTTCTTTTAAATATAGGAAACAGACCTTTCTTGGCTGAAAATATCTTTTTCTGTAAAAAAAAAAAAATCAAGAGAAAAGTTTTTTTGCTTCTCAAAAAGACAGTTATATCTATATATCTCTATATCCACTTGCAGTCAAAATTAACCCTTCTTTTCTGTGTCACTGGTTTCGGACAACAGGCTTCAGTTCCTTAGTGTGGGGATTATTTTGCCTCCTAGTGCTGGTGTTTCTTGGCTGGCCCATAGGCATAGCCTCGTGTGCCCTCTGTAGATTCCTTTCTCCTCTCACTGGTTTAATAGGAACTGATGAATTAAGCGAAGTGTTGCTGAAGGGCACATGTTTGGGGAGGCAGCATGCTTAGAATGCATGCAATGGCAAGCTCCTGTGTGGGTCAATGGAGACAGCTCTGCACCAGAAAAGCATTCAACTGTATGCTGCTGGATATCGTAGTTTACTCTGTTAATCCTAAACAACCTTTTCTAAGTTTTTAACTGTGCGATTTTCTCTTCAGTATGTCACAGAACCCTTAAGAATCCAGGTTTTCCTCCTAAAATATATAATAAAACTAGCTATTATTTTGAAAATGAGTAATGATACTGTGTACTTGGAGAAGGTAGATATATATGTGTTTCTCAGATTTTGAATTCAGTGTCAAAATCTAATTAAATAGAGAAGCTTGAAAATGGGAGGATAGAGCAGCCAGACAAGGTTATACTGAGGAGCTGGACTTGAATATGAGTAGGTAGGAATGAGGTTGTAAGGCTGATAAGACATTTCTGAAAGACTTGGAGGAAAACAACACAAAGAGGAATGATATATATCTCCAACATGGTTGTGGAAACCTATTACTCCTGTGACAGTAATATTGCTAAATGTAAAGACACCAGCCTTACTGAGGAAAATGCATTATGTTGCTATATGATGTCACTTCAGAATTTCAGCTTCCTTTTTAATCTCCCTGAAACCTTTGTGCAAAGGTAGTTCAGTGAAAGTATATCATGCTTGCAAAGTCAAGCATCCAAAGTCAGGAATGTTTCTCTTACAGTTACTGATTAAATAGAAATTAAATGACTGCATGTTTTCTTCAACAGGAGTCTTGGTATCATTCAAGGGACTAAAGGGACATGCTCTGGGTGTGATGCTTTGGTTTTTAATTACAATCAAATCTATTCCAGAGCTTTTCATATGTGGATATTAAAGTATCATCTTGTTCTGCAGGAGCTTTGGGAAACTGTGGTGAAGAAGAGTAGAGGAAAATCCCTGAAGGAAACCAACGTCCATCTTCTCTAGCCCACAGCTTAGAGAAATGTCTCAAAGGACAGTTTACAGAATTTATATAAAGCAATTACTTGTTAAAGTACTGAAAGGGAAGAATAGATAGAGAAACAGCCACAAAATATCTTTCATTTCCTCTTTTTGAGGACACACGTAATCATTAGTGTATAGTGAGAGATTCAATCCTGGGTATATCCATCTATAATTATTCTTGTAATAGCTTCTGTCTGGAACTGTCTTGTGTTTGGTTCTTGGAAGTAGAACTACAGTAGGAACATGAGAGGATTACATATGCTATTTGCCAATAAGCTGCTGCAATTAAAAAGCCATTGTAAAATAAAGTTGACCATAACTGATGCATTTTTAGGTTGGATATTAGAAAAAAACCTCCCCTAGAGGATGGTTGGGCACTGGAGCGGGATCCCCAGGGAAGTGGTCACAGCACCAAACTTGACAGAGTTCAAGAACCATTTGGATCACATTTTCAGGCACATGGTGTGGCTCTTGGGGCTGGTCCTGTGCAGGGCTAAGGAGTGGACTTGATGACTCTTGTGGGTCCCTTTCAACTCAGCATATTCTGTGATTCTGTGATTTTTGAGCCCTTATAAAGTGGTTTCATGCAGCGAATCCAGACTGTTTAGAAAGATCATCTAAGCTTTGGAGATCAGCATTATTCAGAAATATCCTTGTCCTCATTTAGCCTCAACCTTCAAGTACCATCTTATGCTTAACTGGGGATGATACACAGGAGAAGTTTAATATTTTAGAGAATAGGATCAGAGAAAACACAATGCTGACAGAGGTGATTCACTGGGAATTTTTTTGCTGATTCTGTTCTCTGAAACATTTAACTTCCCCTGTGTATTAACACTGAACTTGGGAGCTGTGAATTCTGCTAGAGCAGAGCAGACAGATAAAACTTAGACATTAAACATTCATCTAACATTCACATTAAGATGAAAAGGTGGAAATATGAGACTTAGATTGGGCACAGTATGTGCTCTGAAAAATGAGATAAATAAATGTACTCAAACCCTAAAATCAGTATGTGGTTCATGGGATGGACTCCCTATAGGGAGGCTTCTAAGTGCTGGAATGAAAGTGTATTTTTTGTTTAACTTCTTCAGCACAAAGAGAATTACTTGTGTAAAGCAAGATATATGCAGGTATTCCCCCCAAAATGCAAAAGCAATGGAAAGGTTTCAAAAAGGTTTATTTCAGAGGCGAGGACACTGAAAACTCACAAATCCTCACAGCACTGTATGGCAGCACCAGCCCTGGGGGAACAAGGCAAATCTCCTGTTCCTTCCCCAGGCTTTTTCATCACTTTCCCTGTCTCGGCTCCCCTGTTGGTTGGCGAGGCCTGGTGGCATGTCTGTGTGAGCATTATCTCTCTCCTACCCGGGAGTCAACTTCTGTGGAATGCATGTGAAGAAACATCTAAAACTGTCTCTGGGAAAGATGCCTCATTCCAGGCAAGAAAGCTTCCTTAGCGAAAATGACTACCTACTAGGTAGCAATAGAGTTATTTACATCTACACTTGGATAGTTTCTCTTTTCTTCCTCTTTTATAGCTCCACAATAATTGAACAACATTGAAACAAACTTCTGAAAAATAAGATCTTTTGTTGAAAGCTACTTTTAAAATATCCATCTGTGGTAACTTTTTGTTCTGCATAGAAATACATTTTCTGAAATCAATGTTATAACTAAATTACTTTCTCAATCATAAATGTTATTGTGTGACTTCCAACCATGATTGTACTAGCTGGTAAAATGGACATCTTTAATGTGCAAATGTCTTTAATTTACTGCTTAAGCCTAGCAGCTACATTCTGGGTGTATTAGAGCATTGATTGGTAAGCTCTTCATTTCACTTCTATTACATATCCAGCAGGTACCACAGGGTACCTGTTGTGTCCAGACTGTGTCTGTGATGCTGAGTCCCAGAGGGATTTGTTAGATGTACACTGGGAGTTAGGATGTTGAATGATCTCTATAAGCATCTCTTTAGTTTGCTCTTCTCTCTCCATCTCTCTCAAATTAAAAATCAGTAGGAGATTGCTCAAATCCTTTTGTATTCCAAAGATTTTTGGAGCCCAGCAATCAAGATACATGTGAAGGTCTGCCAGAATAGCCTCCATTCTTTTCTCTTTCATTTCAATCTTAATCTATTTATCCATGTTTATTCCCCTTAGCTCTTTGCTCTATTTTTTCCTATTTTCGTTGCCTTTTTTTTTTGCTTAGTTCATTGTAATTTGCATCCTCTTTATTTCCCTGTAAGATTTTTGATTTTTTTTTTTTTTTTAATTTGGGGGTTCATTAGTTGATTTTCTTTTTCTTCATTATGTTTTCTACCTTCTCCTTTACCTACTTTACTTTGTTGGATTTCCTTTTATATTCATAAAATTGCTTTTATGCTGGACATAACAGTTGTAACATTCCTTGTGCTGAGTATGTCTTAAGGGGTTGTTGTGTTTTGGTTTTTTATTGTGTTGCCATCCTATGTATGGCTACAAGCTCTTCAGAAAG
>VWZG01013156.1:0-22739 GCA_013396735.1 Grallaria varia
ATTTATTTATTTATTTTAATCTACTTCCATAATTCTACAGCTAAAAAGAAATATAAAATAAAGCAGGAGGATTTTTGGACAAAATTTTCACATTTAAACAGGGTCAGTAAACAAACTAATGTGCTTTTTGCAGGAACAACTGTGAACATCATTTACATATGTTTTGTCTGTAATTATCTATGTAGATTAGATAAACTGCTCTTGCATATAAATAGGCACTTAAGCCTTCAGTTACCTGATTGGCCTGTGCAATCAGACAAGCAACTGCACATCAATAAAAAAAATATACCTATAATGCAGGTCAATAAAATTCAGTTAAACCTCAGTAATCTTTTGATACTGGAAGCACTCTGATCCTTTTCTCAAGTAGTAAGCTGACAAAAATAGAATATCTGAGCTGCATTTTCTGCACGATCCTGTAAGGACAGGGTAAAAATTTTTGTCCTTCAGTTCCACAAGAGAAAGACACTAATACTGATAGCAAAACACTAGTAAAATCAGGAATTTTCTTTTGACCAAACTGCTTTACCTGATTTGCTTAAACACTATTTTAGTCTTTCTGCTGAACATTACAGTGATGAAATCCACACAAAAGGTACTGCATTTATATTTTCCCCTTCACATATTACTTCACAGTGAAGGAATTTTAAAATAACTGTATTAAAAACTTGCAAACTACTCTTATTACCATTAAAATTGATTTTTTTTTTTTTAAACTGTAATAACTTCACATTTAGTATTTTTCCAGCAGCTAAGGGAATATTGCCAGCAGCAGAAGAGTTTGTCCAAGACATCTCAGGTTATTAAGTATTTCATTAAAAAAAAAAAAAAATGTTATTCAGAAAGAAAGAATAGCTGCAGTCTGATGGTGCTTCTCCACAAAAGCACATTTACCATCCATGTGCTCTCTGAGTACTCTGTGCTAGTGGCTGGTCAGGTCACTGGAAGAAGTCAGAAGGAATGTGAAAATGTGACTTTTAGCTCACCTTTACACAGCCTTCTTCTCTGAACAGTCCTCTTTCCTTCTGTCTTTGAATAACCTGAAGGCTCCTTCTTCTAATGCTAAGATACAGAGGCCACTGAGGAGTATAAACATTGTTCAGGAGCAGCATAGGGTAAATGCAAGCAAAATATGCTCTATTTTCTTCATCTGAAATGCTGAAAGAGTGAATTAGAAAAGAGCCATGTGCCATCTCTATGCTGCTACGTGAAATAAAAGATGCTAAATTTTGGACAGTTAAGCACACATAAATTTTAAGAAAGTGTGTAATACCCAGTATATTTTTAATATGGTGCATATATATATGTTTTATGCATCTTCTCCTTCCACGAAAATGTATGTGTACCTACTGAAAGCTTTCTATATTTTCTAAGATTCATGTTGGACCTTTGATTGATTTTTCATGCACCTGGGAAAGGATTGTTCCTAGAGCACATGCCCTCTGGTCATATCTAATCTTTGCCTGCATCATCAGAGCTCTTGTGCACTTTACTGGAGTAAGTAATGCTTCTGGGAAACAAGTTTGTACACGTGGGAAGAATGGCATAGCACATATATTTCTGTAAAGGGAAATCTAGGCAGAACTATGCTATCTCTAGCAAGTTACCAAAAAAAAACCCAAAAAAAACCCCAAACACAACACCAAAAATGTGATGTTGCTGAACCACTCAGTGTTTTTCTTATACATTTCAAGCTTTGGTGGGAGTCACATCATAATATTTAATTCGGCCAGAGTCTGAATGTTTGTTTATTGAATTATGTTACCTTCTGTAACATTTAATTTCTTCTTGTTCTACAGAATGCATTAACTTTGTAAAGAGTCATTCACAAAATCCACTTTCAAACCACTCTATAACTCAATAACTGACTAAAATACTGTTGTAAGATGCAAAAAGAGCATAAAGACACTGCCAACTCAGTACTGCGCCATTTGATATATGAAAGAACTCTTGCTATTTTTGCCTGCCACCACCCCAAGAGAAGTTTAATTCAACTCAATGTCTTCTGGGCAAAACATAAAAGTCAAGCCCCTTTTTAATTCTTTCCTACAGTGGATATAAAATTTTCCCACTACAGCCATTTTTTCCTCAAAGTGCTGTTTTGTAGGAAATATCAGTTTTCCCAGTGCCTAAGGGGTCCAAAGTACCCAACTGAAGTGTAACACCATTTAGATAGCAAAATACCAAGAAATAGATACTTTGCTATGTCAATTGACTTTCTTAAATTACTAATCCAGCTGTGGGAGAATATCTGACCCCACTCTTCATTCATTGCAGAGGCAATTCGTGCCTCAAGAATTAGTATAACTAACTAGCTGACCCATCTTACATTAAAAATGAATAGAAAAAGCAGATATGTCAGACAAAGCACTAAGCATAAAGAAACAAATAATTTTGTTGGTGGAAGAAGCTGCATATTACTAATTACAAGACAAGCATCCTGGCAACCAGGAGATGGGAGGGGTGATACTTCTACCTCTGATTTTGAAGTCAGTCATGGATCATCATTATATGCTGATCTTTCATTTGTCTCTTATGTGTTATGTAAAGACATGAAAGGAAATGTATTTGTACACGAACAACAATGCATTTATTTTATAGCATATTTCACTGTGTTGTCAGCTAATTAAATTCTGTCACTGAACCAAATATGATTGATTGCTACCTGCAGCTGTTCCCTGTAAATCTGTCTACAAATAGCTGCTCCGGGATGGTAAGCATTCTGACACTCTCTGAAATACAATCAGCCACAGAAACAGACAACCGTTGAAAATTTAATCTTATCAAGACTTCCACTGAACTCATGGGGATACCATTTTTAATTAGAAAGAGAATGCCAGACTCTGAGTATCTTGCTTAGCAAAGTTCACTAAGTAACATCTGACTAAAAGACATACGGTGGACAGCTTTATTTTCCCTCCAGGAAAGCCAATAGCTACAGAAATTATTATTTCCTTCATAAGATGCATTTAGTCATCAAAATGGCAGGCTTGTCAAACCATGTGGCAGATTACCTTTTACTTTTTTTTTTTTTTTTTTTTTTTTTTTTTTTTTTTTTTTTTTTTTTTTTTTTTCTTCTGAATTTGTTTCCTACTGATGTGTCAATAAAGAGAACACATTACCAGGCAGTGAATTTTGTTATGAACAGTGTCAAGTCGTGTATGATGGTGTGATGGGACAGTATGAATTCTGAGAAATGCTGCAATAATACAAAACTGGAAAGTGATTCACCAGTGGTGGTGTTGCCATTCAGACAGATGCTAAGGGGCTGTGGAAGTGGGCACTGCAGAACCTCATAAATTTGAGTAAGGGCTGCTAATTGAATAATAATGGAATTACAGAATAGTTTGGGTTGGAAGGGACATTAAAAATAATCTGGTTCCAACCCCCTTGTCATCAGTAGACATGCTACCCACTTGACCAGGTTGGTCAGGTTCCCATTCAAACTGGCCTTGAATACTCACTTCTTCAGATTGGAGCAGCCACAGCATCTCTGGTAAACCTGTTTCAGTGTCTCACTGCTCTCACAGTAAAGAATATCTTCCTAACACCTAATCTAAATCTCTCTCTCAGTTTAAAACCATTCCCACTTGTCCTTCTCCCAGTCCATACTCATATCTGGGATTGCCACCACTCAGGTGCAACACCTCATACTTGGGCTTGTTGATCTTCCTGAGGTTCTTGTGGGCCCACTTCCCACAGATTCCACACTGTGCTATAGCATGGTTTAGCCTCTCCAGCAAACTGTGGACATACTTAGTGCTGTGATGGCCATTGTGAAACTAGTGAACTTTGGGGTGGGAAAAGAACAGAAATATGATAAAATATTGAGAAACTGCATTTCTATTTTTGGAAAATAAGCACAAAATGATGTCTACAGTTGTTGATACACGTGACTCAATTTGGTCATCATTATTTGTTCGCAACACTTAACAGGAATTGTGTGGTAACATCTTTAATATGGAAAGGTGGAAGTTTCAAAAGTTTCCCTCTTACTGCAAATATAGAGTAGTGTGATTCCGGTTCCATTTATTCTGGTAAATGTAATTTCTTGGTTCATACGTTATAAATAAAATATGGAGACCAGCTTTAGGTCCCAGAAAATATCAACACTAATAGTGAATTATTAGTGTTGGCACATGGCCTCTTGATGTCTAGTTGAACTGGAAATGGAAATCAAACACAGATTTTGTCTCAAAATGCAGATCTTTCACTAGGGAGTTATCTTCTTCTGGGCTATTATTTTCCATATTTAGTTGAAGGACTCTTTAGGTTATATGTGGAAGACTTTACCAGAAAAAAATTAGCCAACTCTTAAATTGACTTAGAAGCTTGTTACACCCTTATCAATCCAGTACTTACTTATCTAGAAGCAGTTAATACCTATAACTTACTCATATTAAATTGTATTTTACTCCTCAGTCAAAACCAGTGTTTAGCAGTGGTATTTCCAGAATTGAATTATCACCACATAAATGAAAGGAAAGCAGAATTGGGCCATCTGCTAATCTGACTGCTTGTTTTACTAAAAATTATTTTGCTTCTATCAAGGTCATTGCCATTTCTAATATAACAAACAATTGTCTTCTCTCACTGAACAACCATATTCTCTGATGCAGATTTGCATGTGTTCTCTTTCTCTGTGTGTGCAAGGGTATACCCATCTCTGTATTTTAGTCTTTTAGAAAATGTGTAGAAAACATAGATTTATGCTCTGTGGAAGAAAGCAGAGTATGTTTACACATCTGTGAGCATGTTAATACTAAGAAAGAGAATAACTATAGCTATCTTAGATGCAATTATGTGGACTTGTAAGACTGAAAATAGTTTCAAGGGTATTCTTGTGGCAGTGAGAAAAGATAACAAACTAAAAGAAGTCACAGATTGCAGAAACACTGGCAAATTATTTCCATATTGCCTGGTTCCTAGGAATGTGTTGCCCTGCTTACTCTGTGCTCTACTCTCTTTAGTTCATGATTATGTATAAGTAGCAATTTTTAAACAAGAAGTGAAGACATGAGAATCAGCCTGTAGATAGCTAAGTAGATCAGGAGGCCACCAGCAGTTTCAAGGCTGCTCGACTGCATGGTGGATTGAAACTGGAGTACTTCTTCCCAAAATGGATACAAAGCATCACTTTCAGCTCACTTATTTGCTCTTACAGTTATATTTTTAACTTACCTTCTGTGTTTTCTGTTTCATGTAGCTTGATGTTCGGCTCAGAAGCTCTAACACAGAAACCTATGACCTTTCACATCTGCCTACCCTTCTGTAGACATCCCCACAGACAAGAGCTGAGAGAGGGACTCCATCCTCCCTGCAATAATAGTGCAAGTGCAGTTTACTCAGCCCTAGGAAGGTTTTGGTCTGGAAACAAAACACTGGTTTATGCTGGGGGAAATGAACAGAGGCGTGCCTACATAACAGCTGAAAAGGCAAAGCTGTTTTGAAACTCATAGCTTTTAAAACCAGAAAGACCTATGCTATTTGTCCATTTGCATGCTGGTTTTGGCTGGGGTAGAGTTAATTTTCGTAGTAGCTGGTATTAGTCTATGTTTTAGATTTCTCCTGAAATAGTGTTGATAACACACTGATGTTTTGTTATTGCTGAGCAACACCTACATAGCACCAAGGCCTTTTCTGACTCTCACATCACCCCACAAGTGAGGAGCCTGGGGTGCGCAAACAGTCAGGAGAGACAGCCAGGACAACTGACTCCAATTGACCCAAGGGATATTTTATATTATATGGCATCATGCTCAGCATATAAAGCTGGTAAAAAGAAAGAAAGGGGCATTTGGAGTGATGGTGTTTGTATTCCCAAGGAACTGCTATGCATGATGGAGTCTGCTTTCCCCGGTATGGCTGAACACCTCCCTGCCCATAGGAAGTGTCACATAAATTCTATATTTTGCTTGAATTCCTTATTTTTCTTTGCTTATACTCATGGTTTTTACTTATTTGACCATCTTTATTTCAACCGTTTGGTTTTCTGCTTTTAGTCTTTCTTTCCCCCATCTCACAGTGGGTGAGTGAGGAAGTGGCTGTGTGGGGTTCAGTTGCCAGCTAGGGTTAAACCATCGCAAACTGGATTTAACCCTTTCTCAGCAAAGGCCAAAGATTTCACATAGTGATTTTTCCATTCAAACCATCACCCTTGCAAATAAAAACTATTTATTTTTCTGCACAGGGAAATGTTATTTCCTTTCTTGAAGAATCTGGTGATAGATCTTTTGGTCTGCTTTGTTGTCTCTACCCGTCAACACTTATAAAAAAGTACAGGTTATGAACCCGGACCTTCAGAAATGTCATTCGATTGATTAAAAAGTAGCTCTCACAGGTTATTATTTCCTCTGTGTATTTTTACTTTATTTTAAAACATTTGCACTTTCACTTTTTTTTTCAGATAATTTAATGCTTTTTCTTCCTTTGCTGTCAAAATAATTCAGGGACATGGAAAATATGTTCATCTGTAGTGCCTTTTCAGTAATCTTCTAAGTGTCTATGATCTCAACATATGAATTTCACATAATTCTTCATATATTTTATGTTAAAGTTCAGCTTTATAATGGCTGACAGTTTTGAAGTTAGAAATTCTACTCCAAAGAAACAATTCTGTAAATTTTTTATCATTTTAACCTTTGGGATTTCCTAAGCTGAGGATGCCTCATTTGCCTTTTTTGAGTATTACCTGAGATTGAAAACTAACTTAAGATGGAAACAAATTTCTTTTAAAAATCACTTAAATACATTGAATCTTTACTCTTCTTTTCATGATACTTGCACTATAGTCATCATGATAAACCATTTAATCCTTGACTTTTTGTCTTCAGTTTACTCTCCCTCTTGCTTTAGGTTACTAGGATATATTAGTGGCACACACTAGCTTAAAAGAATTGGATCATGAACCAGAAGTCTTGCTCTATCAAGCTTTTATTCTACTTTAAGTTCTTTCATCTCAGTTTTAATAATATTCTTGAATGAAATCAACAGACTTACAACCTTCAGTCTTGAAGTGGCTCATCAGAACCTCCTGTGAATGGAGAATACTCTAAGGAACTGTAAAAGCTTTTGCAGCAGTAACTGGAAAATAAGAAAAAAACCTGTTCTGAGATCCATTTGTCATTTAATTTTCAAAGCTATTATAAGCCATAGATGTTTAATTTGACCATATACCAATTTATGTTTGATGTTCTGAGTCTTATATACTAATGTGTTATTGGATGTAGTTAACCTTTCTATCCATAATAGTAACATGAAATTAAAGTCTGAGGAAATATGATAGGAAATGAAGTCTTGTTACTTAACTGATTTTCAGAAAGCATTACAAGTATTATATATTAAATAGGAATAGTACAAATACTGATTTTTTTCACACATACCTGATGTACATCTAGAGAATTCTCAAGTTTATCATCCTGTATCAATTTTAAATACTGCTACAAAACAGATTTTTGGCATATGCTTACTAGTTTTCTCTTTAAAAGATTTTCAAACAGAGCAAAGTTAATTCTTACCAAGCAGAAGAGAAACATCCTATTCAGAAATATTGTAATTAGCTGGAGTAAAACCTAAAAGTTCATCTTTTGCTAGCTGAAGTATTTGTTTTTTTCATTTTCTGCTTTTGTGCAGATGTTTGGCTGATATGAACTAACATTGCTTTTCATTATATTTCACACTAAAACAGCAATTAACCAATTTTCTTTTGCAGAAACAAAGAAAAACATTTTAACAAATGAACCCAAGACAACATTTTTAATTGCAACAAGCTTCATATAGTATAGATAAAACCTTTAAAATGAAGGGTGATAATGAGAGGACAGAACTGAAAGTCGACCTACATTCTCCTACTGCAGAGATAGGAAGGTTAACTAAAATGCCAATAGTAAGGCTAGAATAAGTACTTTTATTATAATAACAAATATTATAAATCGGCAATACTACTTTATGCAAAGAAAATACTCATATTGTAAATGATGAACTGTAGATGTGTGATTTTTATGATTCAGCTTACTATGGTATGTAACTCCTTTAATTCTCATTGATAAATTTTGCCACTGAGGACATCCTGTATTTTGCAGGAATATTCAACGTATCACATGACACTGCGTTCATGCAGCAGTGACTGGACCTCTACAGGTCTATCCTGACCCAGTGCATGCTCTGGAAGGAAGTACTGCTTACCAGGGGCTCATATCAGTGATGTTACTGAGAGACTAGCAAGCCTCATGCAGCCCACTTATTATTACCTGCTGCTATTTTTTCATGTGCACACCATTAATACAGCCACGAGCAGCCTGAGGAGTACCGTGAAGGATTACGCTGTTACAGCAGTAACAGATTCTGGAGAAAACATAGTTTTTTTATCAATCTTCCTGGGCAAAGGGAATGTGTTTGAAAGGGCCAGCCAAATCTTGTTAATCAACAAATGGTTACAGGACTGTTGACTCATCCAGGGGTTCAGCTACTTAGACCATGGGGCTTGCTTTGAGAAACTTGTTCTGCCGGGGGCAGATGGTGTCCATCTCTCAGAGAAGGGAAAAAGAATCTTTGGTCATAGACTTGCCAAGTTGGTGAAGGGGGCTTTAAACTAAACTTGCTGAGGGAGTGAGTGGAACCTCATTCCATCCCAATCCTATCAGTCTGATGCCAGTTCCAGAACAAGATGCCCAGAGCCTGGAGAAGGGTTTGAGGTCAAGTGGAGGGCGTCTGAAGGGCAGCAAAAGGTGCCCAACTCAAATGTCTCTATTCAAAGCATGAAGCATGGGGAATAAGTAAGAGAAGTTAGAGAGGTGCGCATACCTGTTGGGCCATGGTCTTTTTGGCGTCATGGAGATGTGGTGACTCCTGTTACTGGAGTGTCGGAATGGAAGGGTACAGACTTTTTAGGAAGAAAAGGCATGGGAAATGAGGAAAGAATATCTATGTCAATGACCCACTGGAGTGCATGAAGGTCCACCTGGGAATAGATAAGGAATCAAAGGAGGCCTTATGGGTCAGAATTAAGGGGAGGGGAGGGATGCGTGACATTATAGTGGGGGTCTGCTACAGGTCACCAAGGCCCTCTCTAGACAGTTAGCAGAAAATGTTCCCAAATCCTGGTCCTCATGGGGAACTTCAAGCACCCTAATATGAGGGGAAAAACACCAGGGAATAAACCTCCTGGAATTCCTCCAAGTGATGGAGGAACCAAAGAGGAGAGGTGCTGTGCTGGATCTTGTTCTCTTCAACAAGCAGGAGCTGGTGGAGAATCTAAAGCCCAAGGTCAGCCTTAGCTGTTGTGACCATGAAATGGTGGACTTCAAGACCCTTAGGGCAATGAGGTGGATGAGCAGCAAGCTCGCTGTCCTGGACTTCAGCAAAGTAGACTTTGGTCTCTTCAAGGATCTCCTTGGTACAGTGTTGTGGGATAAACCCTCTGGAGGGAAGAAGGGTACAACTGCTCTGCTTAATATTGAAGGATCACCTACTCTAAGCTCAGGAATGATGCATCACTCAAAGAGGAAGTCAGGCAAAAATGCCAGGAGGTCCATACAGATGAACAAAAAAGCTCCCAGATGTACTCAAACACACACAAAAAAAGGAAGCCTACAGAGGGTGAAAGTAAGGAAAGGTAGCCTGTAAAGAACACAGAGAAATTGTGCAAGCATCCATGGATCATATTGGGAAAACTAAAGAAAAAAAATCTCGTAAGGGACATCAAAGGCAACAAGAAAAGCTTCTAGATGTATGCTGGTGATAAAAGGAAGACTAGGTTAAAAGCAGGCGCTATTCAGGAAAATGTTTACCTGAGGCATGGAGAAGGCTGAGGTGATCAATGACTTCTTTGCCTCAGTCTTCATCAGCAAGAGCTCCAGACACACCACTCCAGTCACAGAAGGCAAAGGAAATGACTGGGAGAATGAAGAATCTTGACATATAAATGAGAGAGTCCGACATTTTGAACTATGTATTATGGATAGGCTCTCTCTTCTTTCACCAGATTTTTTATTTTGTGGAAAAGTGGCTTTTCAATGTCATTTAATAGCACTCAACACAAAATCAAAACTAGAAATTTCCCTTGAAGATGAAGTAATTACATTTTGGCGTACCAGCCCCATGATATTACTGAAATGTTCTAAAATTGTTTTGTTCTTACATTGTTAATTTAGATCTATGTTCCTAGCTATATTACTGAAACCCTTAAAAGATCCTGACTAACTTCTTTCAACTTCTTCATGTTACATGTCTACAGATGCCTAGAGGTTTATCACTGTTCATATAACATGTGACCCAGTTTTGCCATTAAACTGTCACTGGATAAAATACAAAAAGAGTTTGAGAGGAGAAACTTGAACTCTGGTCTCCTTAACCTTCTTGCAGCTCTGTCCTACTTTCTAGTCAGCATGCTCCATTTTGTTCTCCCTGAAACATTTCCTTCATCCTTTCTCCAAATCTGACTTCAGTTTCTTTACTGAACTTGATTTATTTTCTTCATAGAGCCAAAGCTTTTTTTGAAGAAATGGATAGTCTTACCTTTATGAATCAGACTAACGTATATCTAAGGGTGATAATGTCTTATAGAGGGAGGAAGAGTACTGGTGCAAAGTTCTTCAGCCGTTTTTCCCACGTTGAGCTTAAAATAATATTTTATAAATAAAAAGTGTATGCTATTCTGGTTGCACGTTTAAAATAAAAATTCTTTCAGAGAATTACCAACCTCCTTTGATAAGTCTTGTGGAAAAAAGCCAGAGTACTCCCACAATAGGTGGGGTAAATTACTGAGAAAAAAATTCCACTTACTTATAAGAGAGATATAGATAATCTATTTGGATCAGACTTTAAAAACCTTAAATTTCAGCATTAGATCCTATATTTAAGGTTAGGCATTTGCAATGAGCTGTGTCGAGTTCAAAGTACCCCAGAACCCAACTCATAATTGGGATAATTTGACACACATCTGAAATAAAATGTCCACCTACTGACACTGAAGGAAAAAAGAAAGGAAAAAAAAAAAAGAAAATTATATATAATATAATGCATTTGTTTTCCTCTTTTTATTTTATAAGGTGCCTCAGTCAACAGTTATCATCAAGACCAATCTTCCTCTAAAATAGTTTCAGGTCCTGACAAATTTTCCGTGATATATATGAATATGGACTACTGTAGAAAAAGATGAAATAATAAAATGCATCTGCATTGCTGAAAATATGTATGGCAGGAAAATTCAGCATAAGTCATGTAGCTGAGTGTCAAGGACATATTGATAAATGAACTTGTCAGTGACACAAACCTGAAATGAAAATTCAGCCTTATTGCTGTCTAACACTAGTAAGAAAAAAATCTCACCATTCTTTTTTCATAGGAGACATGAATCATCTAAGTTTTGCCTTAGAAACTGGAAGCTACTTTAAATATGCAACTGTCCTCTTCCTGTAGGCAAGAGGGAGCAAATCTGCTCCCTAGTAAATGGAAAGAATTCAATAAACAAAGCTTTGTAAAACTATATGTAGTTTCTCAGGATTTGCTTGAGATTTGCCTACAAAGGAATATTAGCAATTACTGGAAGTTATTTTCTAAAACAAACAAACAAACAAACAAATAAATAGAATTATTCCAAAATTAAAGAATGCATGCTTGAAAGGTATAAATATGCTTGGGTTTGCTTCCATTATCATCAGTATCCTTAACCATTCTGGATTGTTTTTCATTTGTGGAAAATAAGCAAAAGGAAAATATTTCTATTTACTCCTGATGTTCTAGTCAGCAAAACTAAAAGCCAAGAGACTTGCTTAAATTTAAAGAAAAGCTGAAAAACAGTTTGGGAGAAATACAAAGACTACAGATCAGAATTATCCAAACTAAAAATTTTACATTAGGGTGTTTGTGGCTCTTGTGGGAGTTGAAAAGCCTACCCAGCATCCAGTGAACAGTTGGGTGACTTGTAGGCAGTGTCTTTGCCGCATTTCTTCACATACCAATCATTAGCCAAGGCAAGAAATAGAGTAATTAAGACTTGGATGAAATCATAATGATTGAAGTGTAACTCTGATAGAGCTTGATAATTGGATCAGACAAGAAACAAAAGGCTGTAGAATGTGATGTTTTGGAAATATTCTGATCCAATACATACCTTAATAATACTGCGAAAGCTTTTAGCAGGAGGATTCAGATCAGATGCAAAATAAGTGCCATCCTGCCAGATATTGGTAGTACCAGCAACATCATTACAAGAGTGCCCAGAGACTGCAGGCTAAATTGGGAGCCATTACCCTGAGTGTTTTACATACACATAGTACAAGATGGAATTTGATTGCCTAAACTGGTAGTCTAAACTGTCAGGACAAGTGGAGGTAAGAAACAAAGGCACAGAAGAGGACTGGCTCATTCCTCACAGGTGCGTGTGAGAGCAGACAGGGTGGGTCCTGACCCAGACAGCCATGTAACTATGTCATCACTGGGAGTGGGGTATTACAGCTGATTGTGCAGATACACCTCAACATGTCTCTGTGACTTCTAGACTGTAGGTGGCTCACACTGAGCTGCTATGAAATATAGATAAGGCTAGCTTCTTTTCTCACTGTACACACATTCCTGTCTTTTGCTGAGCTTCCAAAGAAGCCATCATAATATCCAAAATCCCAGTAACCTACTTTCCAAGTCAGTGTAGAGATGACTGATTTCACATACTGTAAACGGCCTAAATATTTCAGAGTTTTAGACCTTAGAAACTGATTAAAATTCACATTTTTTAATTAAATAACCAGAAAATACTAATTATTTGTTATTTTAAAATAACAGAATAATAGCATCATTTAGGTTTGAAGAGACCTTTAAGATCATCAAGTCCAACCATTAACCCAGCACTGCCATGTCCACCAGTGAACCATGTCCTTAAGTGCCATGTCTAAATGTCTTTTAAATAAGAGGGATGTGTCGGGGACGATGACACAACCGCTTTGTGTGTTTTAATGCTTGACAAATCTTTTGGTTAGGAAATTATTCCTAATATCTATCTAAGCCTACCTTGGTGCAACTTGAGGACATTTCCTCTTGTCCTGTCANAATAACCAGAAAATACTAATTATTTGTTATTTTAAAATAACAGAATAATAGCATCATTTAGGTTTGAAGAGACCTTTAAGATCATCAAGTCCAACCATTAACCCAGCACTGCCATGTCCACCAGTGAACCATGTCCTTAAGTGCCATGTCTAAATGTCTTTTAAATAAGAGGGATGTGTCGGGGATGATGACACAACCGCTTTCCCGGGCAGTGTGTTTTAATGCTTGACAAATCTTTTGGTTAAGAAATTATTCCTAATATCTCTCTAAGCCTACCTTGGTGCATCTTGAGGACATTTCCTCTTGTCCTCTCAGTTCCTACTTGACCGAAGAGATAGACCTCCACCTGACTACAGCCTCCTCCTTTCAGGCAGTTGTAGAGAGCGATAAGGTCCCCCCTGAGCTTCCTTTTCTCCAGACTAAACAAACCCAGTTCCCTCAGCTGCTCCTCATTAACCCTGTGCTCCAGACCCTTCACTAAGTTCGTTGCCTTTCTCTGGACTAACTGCAGCCCCTCAATGTCTTTCTTGTAGTGAGGGACTCAGAACTGAACACAGGATCTGAGTTGCAGCCTCATCAGTGCACAGGGGGGCAATCACTGCCCTGGTCTTGCTGGCCACATTATTTCTGATATAGGCCAGGATGCCATTGGCCTTCCTGTCTACCTGAGCACACTGCCAGCTCAGGTTCAGTCACTGTCAACCATTTGCCCTACATTTTTCCAGCCTCTCTCCCCAAGCCTGTCACGGGGTTGTTTTGGTCCAAGCACAAAACCTGGTACTTGGCCTTTGTTGAACTTGATGCAGCTGGCCTCAGCCCAGTGATCCAGCCTGTCCAGAGCTCTGTAGAGCTTTCCTGCCCACAGGCATATCAACATTCCTGTCCAGCTATCTGGAAACTTACTGAGGATGTTCTTGAACCCTTTGCCCAGGTTATTGATAAAGATATTAAAGAGGAATGGTCCCAAAGTTGAGTTCATTCTGGTTAATTTCTTCTAAGTATTTCACTTTTTTTCCCCCTGGGAATTTTAAAATTCATCATGTATGACGTTACAAATCAATTGTCTGCCAGTGGTTTAAGACAGCTGTGACATCTTTCATGATATAGGACATTACAAAATAATTATTATATACAATGTTTCAGTCCAAGAAAATAGATATACAGGAAGAAACAAATGAAGTTTGCCTGTTTCTTGGGGGGTTTTGATCTAATGAAACAAAGTTTAAGTCTACAAAATCATTACTTTATCATACATGCTAAAGCTGTCAGCTGCTAAACTTCCAAACATGCTGACATTGAACTCAACATCAAAACATACAAAAAGTTTAGTCTATTTAGAAAGAAGAATAAGAAAATATGATCTCTTTTATTTTGAGAGTCATTAAGAAACAATATTGAGCGTTCAAAAGTTGAAAATGCATTGAATTAAAATATGAAAATCTAGTATAAAGATGCATATGTTCAGAAACTTTTTTCTTTTTAAGAAAAATAATCAATAGTGAAAAGTTATGCTTACTGGTTTTTAGTATTTATTATATTTTTATATAAGCAAAAAATGTGTTTGTTCTTGAAATAAAGCTTTTCCTATATTCTGTCCATTATATACATATACTGACTATAACTGTTATAAACAATGTTAAGAGAATTAAATGTGATATGTAAATATATAATTATTATGCTACATTTTAAAAAATGTAAAAAATATTTTTAGAAATTGCCATTGAGTAAAACAAATTTCACTCTAAATTATAGCTCCACGTTAACATGAATTCAAACTAGGAAATAATTTTATGAAGAGTTAAACTGATGGTTATTCTGTTTACCCAGGGGGAATACCAATTTATCTACCTATTTTGATTTTATCGGAGTTGAAAAGTCCTTAAATACTCTCAACAGTATTAATTTTGTCAAACACACTGTGCAAAATTGTAAATACATATAAATAATTTCCAAATTTTATTCCAGAATGTGCCTCTTATTCAGTGCTGGCACTATGATTTTACCCTTTTGCCTTATTCTCTATGCAATCCCTAACTACTGGCTGAAGCTCAAGTGAGCAAGTTATGTCAATTGATTCTGCTTTGGCTACAGAACATAATTTTTCACACATTATTGCATTGGCTGTGTACTGTTATCAGCATAAGGGAGTTGACCAATTTATTTCAAATACTATTTCATCCTACTTGAAATTTGTAAGTATTTTTTGTCAAGACTATTCTTCTTGCGAGTAAACTTCAGGAAAATAATTCTCAGAATTACTCATTTCTGTAACAAGTGTCATATCTGAACACTTCTCAGGATAAGGAATGGAAACTTATTGAAAATTACACCTGAAACCCCCTATACAGGATCCTTTTGAATGAGATATTAAGCATTTTCTCCTAAACTAACAGGCATTTTAGTATATTTAGTATATTTACTGGGAATCATATATAAAATAATATGTTCGAAGATCCTTTAAACTTAATTATAAATTATTTTAATTTTAACTGCAATAGTGTTCAGTAAATGATTTATTACAGTGCTAGAAAATGTTCTTCTCCACAGTACCACAATTTTCCACTTCATTGCTGCCATTTGAAAATTATGTCAGAAATTGCTTCACTTATTTTTAATGATTTATTGTCATTGTTGCAAAGCATTTCAGCTAGCTAGTATAGTTTTTGCTTTCATCAGTGCAGTTAAAAAACACCTTGCTGTTTTCTCACATTTTGTTAAATATTCTTTTTCTTTTTAAGTTCTAATTGCTATGGTTTGTCTAGAGAGCAAAGGAAAAGTCAATTTCGATGACTATGATGGAATTTTAATACGGAGCACTAATTTTCCCTTAATCTTTAGATACAGTTGTCGACTGTGTCACAAGTTCCAATCCTTGTTAATGTCAAAACCAGAACAGTGTAAGAGAAAACAGAACAAGAAAGAATTTGAATTGGTCACACTATTGCCTTTTAAGTCACAGTGGAGCTTCAGTGACTAAATACCAGATCAATTGTTAACAACATCTGATTTCTGCAGATGTGAATGCAGCATTAGCTCATTCATTGCAAACGTGATTACGTGTTTTTAAATTTAAAATACGTGTATATATGTATATTTATAACTTAAATGTATTACACCTAATACAAAATCAAAGCCCTGCCCAAGGATTGTTATTAACAATAACCTCCCCTGAAACAGATTGAAAAGGCAGTCTAATCTAGTGCTCAACTGTCCTTGCTGTTAGAATGTTATTCTTAATTCCTAACCATAAAGTCCTTTGTTATACATTAATTCTTACAAGTCCACATCATAGAGAATGAAAATAAACAATATTTTTTAATAAAAAGTGAATTTAATCAAAGTGTGGATTTCTTTGTTGGTTTTCTTTTGTATTTTACTCAAGAAAAATGAAGACCAGTTTTATAATAATGATCTCATAGTGCAGTCACATTAGTAAAAATCAACAATAGTCCAAGTTTTTATCAAAAGAAAATATACTGATGATAAAGAATCTTCCTGAAGCAAAGTGATACCTTTTATGGTCTTCAATTAAAAAGGAGCATAATGTATATTCAATATGGTGCCTATGTCATACATCATTATGTGATTCTTACAGGCATAAACACATGTCATAAAATAAATTATGATGCTGAGTCTGAAAAGTCTTCAGATTCCAAAGACTGACCTGAAATAATTCTTCATACCATAGAACGTACAGAATATAATATTAAATATTTTGAGATAAAAAAGCTTTTTCTGAAGCAGAATCCAAGAATGAAGGTGGTAGAACACAGTCAAGAGCAGGGGGAGGGAGAGTGGATAAGACACTGTGTTTCTGCTCTGTGCACCTCTATTAGTGAGCTGTTGCACAATTAACGTGAGCCTTGAAAGATATAGGCTACCACGCCCTTGAAGATCACTAACTTCTTACCTTAATTAAGAAGTGAGGTTACCCTCTGCTGAATGATGGCATTATTTTTCTTAAAGATTGAAGACTGACTATTGTTCTTGAATTACCCCTTAATTTCTTTCAGGGACTGATGCCATAAATGCCTGCTTGACACATAGTAATTTACTTCCAAATGAAAGAAGAAGAAATATTCCATGTGATTATTGATAGCTGATTAATCGTCATGCTGAAAGTACTCAGCCACTTTAGTTCCTTGGCAATATCTAATTATAGGGTATTCAGACAGCAAGCAAAGCTCTAATACTGTAGTTCAGAACGTCTCCTGTCTTAAGATCTGAGACCTTCCAATTGAGAAGTAGGATAGAGGTTCCTCTAATCAGAGGCAGAGTGGCACAGTCAAAAGATTAACCTACAAGTGTGCACCTTAATAATTATCCTCAAAATCCTTTTGCACTAGAAATTGAATTAATTATGTCAGTTATAAGTTAGTATTAATAAAAGAATGGAGCAGGAATAGTTACTCTGCAGAGACAGATATTTCTCCATTATTTCTTGCCTACATTTAAAGTAAATATAAGAAAGATACAACTGAAAGTGTTGTACCTACCCTATTGTTTAAAATCAATACATTGAATTAATATTTGGGAAGCAGTAATATTAAATAAATATTAATTGGTGAAAATTTTTCTGTCAGTATAGAAGGTCAAATCACCTGTGGAAGATCTCTTGTACTGAACAGGAGGAACAGGCATTAGAAAATCAGGTGGGAGGGTTTTCAGTATATATGGATATACATGTCAAAGGGAGACTTTGAGCAGAATATACAAAACCTAATCTTATTAAGGACTAACAGTAGGTTCATTACTCTTGAGAGTGGAATGCTGTACAGAAGGAGACACTTCCTTGTCTTGTCACATCCTTTATTAACTCTAGACTTGAAGAAACTGCTATAACCTTACAGTTTGATCTCTGACTTAATGGCAGCCTAATGAGCTTCCTGATACAATTTGCGAGTGCTGCAGTTGGTGCTAAACTAAAGCATGCTTTAGCTAAATGCTCGTGATAAAAATGTTTCCACCAAGAGAGAAGCCAGCAGAATTCTTGAGATGTCATTGCAATGGCTCAGAAAATGTAGTTGAAATTGTGTGCCAAGGCTGAATTTATCTAGCTTAATCTGAAGAGATAGGATCATGTTGTATGTTTGTGATCTAGCATGAAGAGCTTCCTATTAGGGGCTGTGATCATGACTTCACCCCTTAGTTTTCTCTTAGTTTTATTGAATAGGTTGAATAGGTTGACCTTCTCTGATTTATTTACTCAGAACCTAATTGGCCCATCTATAAAACGTGATACAAATTCTTGCATTTGTCAGGTAATGTTCATATTTAGCAAGCAATTTGTAACCTGCTTGTCAGTAGATAATATGCCAAAATATTAACAGTAGGAAAAGTACCATTTGGTAATACACATGACCATAATTAAACAATATTCATAGGAATTTGAAAGTGCAAGGATGGAAAACCAATTGAAGCTGTAAATTATCTTTGCACGCGCACACACACACACACATTTATCTTGTGTATTTTGTCATTCTTCGTTCATGTACAATTACATATTCTCATATTTTCAACACACAGCATATAATGCCACTAAGTATAGACACCACTGTGGTGTTTTCAAGTGATTTGCGGGCAGTGTGAGAGGGAGCTGCCGTTCTGTAACTGTGTGACTACTTTTAAAGGTGTCATGCAAGTAGGTCTTTAACCACCTTCCAATCTCCCTATTTGCCCCAATCCTACCGTAGCAAAATAAAGGATATTCATCACTTAATGTAACTTACTTGTCATTAGCATCTGGGTGGGCTGAAGCCTTAGTCTGCAAGCTGTGAACTTAGATCACCTAGATATGCCAAATTTTTATGTAGTTAAGAGAAATGAGGCGCCAGAGCTGGCTGAAACTGGAAGATAAAGGAGAAAGGAAAGCTGTGACACTCATCAGCAGAAGCTGCAACCTTAAGAGGCAGGAAAAGAAATGGCCTGCCTATAGACAATGGAGGGATCCCATGAAGCATAGGAAGACCCCAGACATCAATATTACCACTGGTAGGAATTGTCAATAGAGAGGTGAGGAATTTATATTGTAAAGGTATAATTGCACAGGAATTTCTTTGTTCAGAGTCCATTTGTGGAGGCACAGAGCTCCCGATGTTTCTACTACTGTATCACTCAAATAAATTACCTGATTGGATTTAAAGCTTGCTACAGCATACCTAGGGTAAAGAATATCCTTAAAGAGCTACCTGCTTGTTTTTGTCCCTCCCTATTTCATTTAATTCTTGCAATCTTTTTGCTTACTCATTTTCATGTGAAAGCATCATGTTTCCCTCTTCTGATTCTAATTTATTCTAAAGATATCACTGGAATTATTTAGGTACATATTTACCCCATGATGCCAATGAATGTGTCTTACCTTCAGGGGTCAGGTGCAGGCTCAAACACTTCAGCTCCATGGGTAGATGAGACCAGTCTTACTTCTCCCATTACTTGCTTTCCATGCAAAAGGGACAGGGGAGGTTTAATTAGATATCAGGATTTATTTTTTTTTTTACCCAGAAGTCTGTTGAGCATTAGAACAGGCTCCCCAGGGAAGTGGTCAGAGCACCAAGCCTGACTGAGTTCAAGAAGTATTTGGACAATGCTTTCAGGTACATGATGTGATTCTTTGGGTGTCCTGCACAGGGCCAGGAGTTGGACTCAATGATGGGTCTCTTCCAACTCAGCATAATCTGTCATTGTATGAAAGACCTCAGTTGCTTTTGGCTCCTCACACCTTAGACTTTTCATCTTGCTGATTTATTATTTTTTTACTTGTAGAGGGAGACAAAAACTAGAGTCTTGGAGAATTTAGTTATATGACAGTTCGTATTAGTAATAAGAAACTATGGAAAGGGAACAGGCAGAGAGAAGGGATAAAATATAGTGACAGAGACTGTTATGGAGAAAAAAAATAGTGCTACATTCTATCAGCACTTCTGGAAACAGGATTTGGAGCAGTACTCTGTTGGTACACTTAGCAGGGGAACTCAACAGGAGTTATGACACTGAAGGCAATCAGTATAATTTGGCAGAAATATCTTTGTTTATATTGTCTAAATCAGCTACATCTGGATTTTCTGCTTCTGCTATACTACAAAATGAAACCCTTTCTTTTTTTCTTTGTATGATTAGAAAATTTATATTCCTGATTATGTTCTGAACAGCTAAAATGCCTGATGTGAGATTAAATGAATTCCTTTTGTCTGAGTATCAGAGGGAGGGTACCAATTTTCCTAATATTAGAAAGCACACAGTATAAGGGTATATAATTTAAAGCACATTAGCAGCTGGATATTTGCCAATCCTTCACTGAGCTGTCTGCATTGAGTAATAAACCCTTTCACTTGCTTATGCTCTGTATGACACAGCAAGTCTGAGGAATGTTTTATGGTGAGTATCTGAGAAGTATAGAATCTAGATTATAATCAAATATTTTGATAGGTAGCTCAACAATACAGTGAAAGAACATGACAATTATGAAGGATAATTCACTTCATGAAGAAGAAAGAGTAAGATTTTTTTTTAAATTTTGAATAATTTCTGTAAAACCATGGGAACACAGTATGCAAATTAGGGAACAATCAAAAAAAAAAACAATCCAGGGAACTCAGATCCTTTGCAGAAGAACTTCAAGGCTTACTCAAGTGTTTAAGGTTTTTCTTCTGCTTCTAGTTTCTTCTCAACTTCCAGAAAACAGTGTCCTAGTAATTCTCACCACTGATTGTGGTGTCCTTTGAATTACAGAACGTATTTTGATAGGTATTTTGGATGTTACATGAGACAACATTGATGACTGCCGTGACTGCAGCTTGTAACCAGCAAATCTGTTTTATCAATCCAAGATTATTACACAGAGGTATGCTCCCATACTATAAAGACAATTAACTATAGCAGTACTATCACAAACAAAGTGAAATGTGGCAGTCCCAAGTGTGAAGGCCCCATTTTGAGGTCATGTGAAATCCAGATTCTGTTTTTAAAAACATATAGTACCCCTTAATTATGCTCAACGTTACTGCTATTCATAATATTTATGATAATAAGAAATTATAAAATTTCATGAGGCAGAACCAAATGACTGTCTTATATCTGTTATTTTCAAATATTGTTATTTTTGTTTGTCTAAACCAAAGAATTCTAAATACAGTGCAGTAAATTTTAATGGTTTCTTTAAAGATAGCCCCTTTCCTGAGCTTTAAAGTCAATTGGCTTTAAATACTTATTTCTCTTTGAGGCTTTAAGTCTAACTTTTCTGCCCAAAGATGTGCAGCATGAATTGGTAAAAGTCATAGAATTTTTGTAGTTCTCTCCAGTACTTCAGTCAAGCAGAATAAAATGAATACCTGTTACTGGGGAAAAAAAAAAATGAAGTGAGTTTGGATTTCTGTTTCTTTATGCACAGGCACTGGCTTTATTTTGTTTGAATTAGACCAACCATTTTGTGATGGAAGACAATTAAAAAAATAACTAAGCAAGTCATCCCCACAATCTTAGGTCTCTTTGTGAAACAAGACAGGATTCAGATCATCATGGCACCTAATTTTCTTCATATCTAATTCCAGTGACCTACAGATGCCTAAGAGGTCTTAGACCATCTTTCTTATTTCTTGTACCTATTGAAGGCTAGAGCAAAATTAGTATTTCTTAGGGAATTTTTATTGTTCTTCCTTCCACACATATGTAATTTGAAGAAAATAGACTCTTGATGCCTTTTCTCCCTTCTCTTTCACTTACATGCAACTTGAAACCACCTGTCTCACTAGGAAACAACCCAAACCTTTTTTTTTAACATTAAATATGTTAAAAAATGTACTTTATTTCAAATTCAACAAGTCTGATTTTTTTTTAAAAAAGCTATGACCTTTAATTTTATCCCAACACATATTCTTACATCTAAAATATACATAAGTATTGCTAAGCAACACTTAGCAGATGCCTTTTTTAGAAATTTCTGTTTATACAACAGCTACTCTTTAATATTAATCATGCAAATTATAATGATGTTCTTCAATAAAAATCAAATTTTAGCCTGTTAATGACCTTTATAGACATTTTTGTGTCAGCAGCAATTATCTGTGCAGCAAGTTCAACTGTATCTGCGTAAGGCAACTTTATAAGATCTTACCATTTAAATGAAAATGAAATCGTCAATTGTGACTCCACTAGTATCAGTCTAACATTGTAAAGCAGCAGCAATTTGTTTCTGCTTGCCACTGCTGGCAGAACTAAGCAGCACAAAAATTATTGAGACAGATGCACAAGTAATCAGTTATGTCACTTTATTGATGCATTCATGATTATCCCTTAATGAGGCAGAATTTCTTAAGAGGGAGTACTTGTCCCTAATGAATGTTTTTTCAGATGCCAGATTTGTTTGTCTTATACACCTGCTTTCCTTATATGACCTGCTATCCTTAATTACTATTTATAGGTACAGTGAAAAACAAAATTCTTGAAACAGCAGAGGATCAAAGATCCTGTTTTTCATTACATGGAAACAGACTTTGTGATAAAGGAAAATGAGATTCTGAGATGTGAGTGAGGTCTCAATTTAAAAAAAAAACAAAACAAAACAAAACAACAAACCAAAGGACAACAAAAAAAGCAAAAAAAACCCAAACAAAACCACAAACCAACAAAACAACAAACAAAACAAAAATACCCAGACAAAAAAAAAAACAACTGAGGAAAATACAATATAAGATTTTAAT
>VWZG01013156.1:40466-57937 GCA_013396735.1 Grallaria varia
AAAAAAGGTTTTGAAAGAGTTTGGAAAATAACTGAGGCAAGAAAACAGTATATGTCTCATATTCATGTACTCAGTTACCCTTTACTCTCTTTGACAGAGCAGACACTGTGAAATTCAGGTCCTAAAGCACCTGGCTCTTTACTGACAATGTCTAACAGGTGGGCTCACAAAGTCTGTGATACGTGTTCAGGTAGCATATAACACTGCACTGTTAAATATTTCTGTAGCAGATCACTTTATATGTGACAATGGAAGTAACTTTTCAATATAGACCCTGGGGGTCTCTGCAGATGTTTTTCACTATATATAAATATTGTTTCATCCCACCCTACAAGCTCTTTTACTTAATGGTGAGAACCTAAACCTATGGTAAATTGCAAAGTTTATGTCTGTCCTTCTCCTTTCTGTTAGTATTTATCCTGATCAATAGTAATTTCTGCAGATATCTAAGAAAAGCAGGTCTATTCCTACCTATTTTAATGACAATTTTATAAATTTCAGGTTTTGACAAAATTAGTAGAAGAAAGGAATAAAGCTGTTCCATTTTCAGCATCATGAAATATAAATCAATTTTCCTCACTGAGAAGGTGAACAAGTTTTAGAATGCTGCCATGGTTCGATAACAATGTACAATTATGCAAATATTTTTTGTTTGTTTATTCACTTCAAATTTTATTTTCCCTTTAATGTTTTCAAATGAAAGCTATGAAGATTTCTCCTCTGTTTTTTTAAGAGAAAAAAAAAAGAAAAATGCTAAGGGAAAGACTACTATTTTTATATCTGCTGAAACACCACACTACTAGCTTGTTTTTGTCTTATCATTTAACCTCTCAAAAATATGTAAGGGAGCAAGGAGTATGAGCATATCATACTGTAATATGTATCCACACAAGTGAAAAAAAAAACACCAAAAACAGTGAAAGACTTCAGGCAAAATGGGGAAGAAAATATGTTCTTTGAAATCAATACGACCAGCTATACATTGAAATGCGAGACCCTGTATCAATGTGTTCCTTTAAGCAATGTGACTTGATCAAAGCATTGGAGTTATGAGGGTTACATGTTACACAAACACTACTTGTCATACCTGAGAATGTTCTCTGAAATTAAAATTTTGAGTAAAAGTTATACATTGTAAAAATATTTTCCGATTGCCACAGGCTCATACCATCATGGCCAGGCTTCGCGAACGAAGATTTGGGCAGGGCTCTCCCCACGCTTGCTGCAAGCGCGCTGATGGCTGAAGAGGCCAATATGAGATAGGCAAGTCCGGTTGCAAAAGGCACAGCAGAAAGTCTCCATAGGCGGTGTTGGTGTTGGCTCGTACCAAAGGTCTGAAAACTAACAAGAGCAATCCGTAGAAATATATGTTCATTTCTTTATCTTGGTGAAAACATATGAAATTCTTGCTTTACCAATTAGTTTCAAGTGGTACAGAAAATTATGCATTTCAAAGAAGATGTCTATTAGCCGGGGGAAAAACAAAAAAAGGAAGAAATGATAATAAAAAAAATAAGAGTGTCCATTTTAGATATAATAAGGAGTTATATCTGGAAACATTGTTGTCACTGATATTAATATTTTCATTAACTTATTTAGCATGAATTCATAATCTGGCTGACATTTTAAGTAAGGTCTCCACTGTGTCTGAAATAATCAGCTTGTTCTGCATGGCAAAACTATTTACTCTTGTTATGTTAAAATGAATCACGTTAAGAGAATCTGACTTCAGCTGGCAGTTAATTGAGATCAGGGATACAACACCAGTAATCATTTTACAAATGAGTTCCCTGTTTGCATTCAGTTCTGACTTGCAGCTCCTAGCAACTGTCAGGTCTTTGTTAAGAGATCCTTATCAATTGAATTCTTTAGAACACATCCCTTGATTTGAAAAGGAAAGAACTTAACTTTTATTATGCTTATTAGTGGTGTTATTGTATGAACTGTTTCTGAAACTCAGGATACATACTCTTAAGGTTGCATTTGACCTGAGATAAAGCAATAATATTTTAATAATATTTTAACATTAGAACAAAAGCATAACTTGCATTTGGTTTGTAGCAAGCAATATTTTATTGTCAGACTGATTCATAAGAAAGCCACTTGTCTTTCTAGAAGTGGTGTGAGTAAAACATGCCAGCACAAATGGCAGCTTTTGGAGACATCCATACAGTTATTCCTGTTAACAGGAATAACTTTGTGATTTACAAGTTTAGTCACTTTAATCCATCTAGAAGGAAAAGACATGCTCAATGTATCTGGCAGTTGCACTAGATGATTGTTGTAGGTCCCTTCCAACTGAACTATTATATTCTAGTCTAGTCTATATTAATGTTTTATTATGTGTACATTAATTGTGTATTTCTGGCCTATAAACTATATGTATCTGCGAAGGAAGAGTTTAACAAAAAATGCCAATGTTTAAGTACTATAGGTTGAGCAGTCACGAAAGATCACATTAGTAATTCGAAATCTGTCTTTATACAGTGTATACATGTATTAAAAGACACTGATATTTGTATTCTGAACCGCATCTGTTATGCGGTGTGATATGCAGGAATGAAAAAATTGAAATATTTCTGTGTCTTGTTACTAGCTGATGTTTAAACATGATGATTTATCTATTTTAGTTTAAAAAGCAGAATTACAACAGTGATTGCTCATAAAATAGCTCAAATTTTTTTCTAAAATCAAGCGTTTGTGTTGAATTAATTTCAAGGGCTAATCATGCTAAATACTACTGCTGTTAGTTGTGAATGGTTCAGATCAATTTCTTTCTGTTCTTAAAAAGAAACATTCTTTGAATATTTCAGCGTACTAAAAACTTACACCTACTTACAAAGCACACAGGTGAAATCCTTTAATCTGACTTCACCCCCACTACTGTGTAGGACAGCTGCGCTGTAACTATTGCAGCAAAACAGGTATTTGCTTTACACTTGCTACATGACTTTGTAATCTTTTGTTTCACAGAAGTGCAAGTTGGCGGCATATTGAGGTACATTTCTGTCACCCTGCAGTACCTTACATTTAACCTG
Source organism: Grallaria varia (assembly GCA_013396735.1). Classification (NCBI taxonomy): domain Eukaryota; kingdom Metazoa; phylum Chordata; class Aves; order Passeriformes; family Formicariidae; genus Grallaria; species Grallaria varia. The sequence continues at coordinate 43,505 of VWZG01013156.1, forward strand.
CCATCATACTGAAGTACTCTACTCATCTTGATGTATTCCTTGCACAATATTACACATAAAAATATATATTATGGATAAACCCTTGAAATCTTGACACTTATCTGACTCAAGCATTCCTCAGCTTTTTTTTAGTGTAGCCAATCCCTGTTTCAATATTTCATTTAATGTCATGAAAGCCTCACATATAACTCAACAAGAACCATGTAAAACGCTTTTATGGCCTATACTGAAAGATTTACTACAAGACTATTGATAAAACTAACTGTCACTTTGCCCAGTTACTGCTTATTTTGTCAGTGAGTCATATATATTTTCCTATCAAAGGTGTATAACTTGGAATTAGATTTTTTGGACATTAAATTCCTCACTATTAAATAGAATGAAGATATGGCATTATACAATTCCAAGCAACATTATGTCACATCATTCCACAATAAGACCCAGAAAGCTACTCTCCTATAACACAGTTGTGTACCAGTCCTGAGGGACAGAACTTCCTCTCTGCCATCTCACTTTATTTCAGATGTGTGATCCGTCTCAATTTCAGTTTTAAATGTTCCCACAAAACTTATTGTAGTGGGGAAAAAACAGGAGTAATATTAACATGAATTGTTTTTGAATTGACAAACAGTTGTTATAAATCAGAAATATATTCCAAGAACCCTTTTTCCTACACTGTAATAACAAAAAAACCCCCACAAAACAAAACAATCAACAAAAAAAACCAAAACCCAAACCAAAATAAATAGTACCGTAAGCATCTGTTGTTATTATAAATATAACCTTTTTTTCTTCATTCTGAGGTTAAAGTAGAAGCACAGGAGGGATTTTTCCTCCATTTGCAGAGTATTAAGCATGCCCAGTACTATTTTTCCTCAAAATAAGTACTTAAAGTCTCATATAAGTGGGCTGATTTGCAAATGCAACACTGAACTAAAGAGATTGACTAATTTCTGGTTAATTTTCAGATGAAGGTAATGCCTAAAATTAGGAAGAATTCTTCTAGGTTTATTCAGAAAAGTAATTTTTATACAGACACATTTTTAATCCTAATATATCATATATGCAAACACATAGTTTATAACTAAAATATTGTTAGTTCTCTTGTATCAATAGAGTAACAAAGTTGGACCTGATCCTAGAAAAGGCTGAATACCTACACCTTCCTTTGACAGAGAGGAAATAGTAAATGCTCAGCAATGACTCCTCAATATAAAGGGTGCTTTAAGATGTTAACACATCTAAAATTTCTCCTTCTTCTGCACATGTTTCTCAGATTGCTGACATACTATTTACATAAATAAAATATTGTTTATGTAAAGCATTGCATTTTTCTGATGAAAAAAATGTAAAAAGTTTTTTGTTTTTATTTCTGTTTATAAAGTCATAAAGAATATTACAATATATTTAATTATAAGATTATTACTTTTATGAACTTCAGAGCATGATTGTTTCATTAAGCTCAGATTAAAGGAAAAACAACTAATATACAAAAGTGCCTCTTTTTCCATATAAAACAAACACATTTATTTATTATGTTACTACAGAAGACATTATTGTGCATACTGTGAAAAAATTACTGAGCCCAAAGGTCTTGGAATATTCATATTTTTCTCTGTTACATATTATGCAGTACACCTCAGAATCATTTGTAAGTGTCTTGACATTTATTTTCATCCTCTCATACGACTGGGGTACAAATATCATTCACTGATAAGCAACCAAATGTAGAAATGTTGAAGTTGAAAAAAATCATGGAATCATACTGATCTCCCCACTCTCGTGGCCAGTGACAGGATTCAGGGAGATGGCAGGAAGCTGAATCAGGGGAGGTTTAGGCTGGATATCAGAAAAAAGTTTTTCCCCCAGAGGGTGGTTGGGCACTGGAACAGGCTCCCCAGGAGAGCAGTTACAGCACCGAGCCTGACAGAGTTCAAAAAACATTTGGACAACGCTCTCAGACACACAGTGTGATTCATGAGATGTCTGGTGCAGGACTCCTGATGAGTCCCTTCAAACTCAGCATATGCTATGATTCTATATTATTGGAACCACTTAGTTATTCACTTTACATAGTTATAGATATATAGCTGTTCATTTGTATGAGAAATATTCCATAAGCAAGACTGGAGTTTTGCATCCTGCTAGCACTACCATAAAACATTTACTACATTCAGGAAAACTGAAACCAGATTTTTCAAGGTCTCACAGGATCAGTATCATCCTCCCTCTCTCTCAAAGTCTAAAGCAAGACACTGTCTTGCTTTCTCTTTATATTCTCTCTTCTTTTTGACTGTCTAAGAAATTACTTCTTTTTTTTTTTTTTTTTTTTTTGTAGAGATCATGGTGACTAGACGAATTGCAGAACACAAGGGGGTCAAGTCTCTGATTCTGATAAAAATTCCTCAACCTTATTTCCCTATTTGAGTATTGTAAACATTACTGTAAATATTTCTAGTGATAACAAGCAAAGGATAATATCTACAGTCTTTTTTATTATTTTTTTTTCCTTTAACAGGACACTTGGAGATAGAAATGGATAGTTTAGAGGACAGTTTTATGATCCTAATCTCTTTCTAGAAAGATTCCTTTAAAAATATCCCACCAAGAACAGAAATACTTAAATTTTCCCATGGTGTGTCCTGTGTTATCTTTGTGTCAGTAAAGCAAATGTACAAAAAGACCAGATTCTTTTCTCCCTTTTTGAACACATTTGATCCCAACAGTGTTAATTTCAATTTATTTTTGACTTTCAATTTATCCTTATATCAGAATTTACATATTCAACAATCAAAACATCAATAGTCATTGAACATTAATATTGTTAGGCAGAATTCAGTCAAACTAATTGTATCCTAATTTTAGGTAACAATCTGGTATCTGGTGTTTAAGATTTTCTAAACTCAAAGGTGTCTCTTTAATTTGTTCTAAAATTCCCTTATCATCTTGAATTTGGTCACTGACTTCTGTATAGGACTTTATTGTCATGTACCAAGTAGAAAAGTATCTATTCTGTTTATTTATTACACAAACAGAGATATTCTTACAGTTAGGAATACCTTTCAGTGAAGTAATTAGGGTAGATTCAGGGCCTTCTAAAGAGGTATGCCAATTTAGACTCATCAAGAAGCTATCAGGTATTCTGTCAACTTATGTATGTCTTTAAAAAGAATAAAAAAAAATTAGTTTGTTTCACATGTCTGTGTCTGCACTGATGACTAAGATTAAACATATAATCTTCTTTTAGCTTATTCTTACCAAGTGTCAGCCTCAGAAATACTTCAGCCGACCCTGCAGTTAGGTGATGACTTTTCCCCTTTGGAAATTCTGTTAAAATGGTAGGAATCAGGTCAACACCATTTTTCTGTCAAATTGAAGATAATAATGATTATGTTCTCTTTTCTACACAGGTTACAAAAATAAGACACCATTAACATAAAATCTTTCCAAGCCCTTACATGTCAATCTTTCTTTTCATCGTTGTATTACCTATTGAATCAGTAAACTATTTATAATAGACATAATCTCTTACTATCTGGTGGCAGAAAAGCTTTCCTGGACTTTGCTGGATTTGTTACCAGCCTATACAGCTGTTAGTCACCATTCCTAAGTGTAGGCTACAATTTGCTGCTCACTTTTGCTTGAGCGATTTTCATCCAAATCATCTCTCTTGGTTCACACGTGGCTCATTGCTGTTGCATTCACATCACATTTTGGAAGAATGAACATACTTTTCCAGTGATCTCTTACGCCTTTTCTCCAGCTTAGAAGAGCTCCTTCTGGCATTCCTGCACCTTGTTTTTCTGCTGAGGACAACATAGGAATGTAGAAGGGGAGCATTTTTTGGAGATGAGCTTCAGGCAAGTCTGTGGTAGGGTAAGCTGGTTTTAGGGGCTATATTCTGAGAACAGAAGAGTTTGTGCTAGTCTTGCTTCATCATTAAGTTTCAGGTGACATCTTGATTTAGTAAATGAGTTGATGCACTGAAGTCTTTTGAGCTGCATGGTGGCTGTGTGGATTGGAGTGCAAAATAAACCCCAGAGTTAACATGGTACTTTAGTCATAACCATCTGAACTGCAAATCAAATAGAAATTAAGCTACTTTTCCCTTACTCTAACAGGCACTTTAACATGTTAATTTATTCCTGTGGCTCTACGAGAGTGATGCTATTTTTCTATGTTTACTATGAAAGACAAAATATCTCACGCAGAACGTTTATTCAAGGTAATTACATTTCTTCTACAAAAACAGCTGATCTTAGTATTTTATGAACAGTTTAGGAAAACTGCACAGCAATGAGCAATTGTCCAGATGTAAGTGGCACTAGCTATATACTGCATGACACTAACATTGTCTTCTGTATGAGAAGCAAAGCTGATTGCTTTCTCCACACAAGTCTCTTCTGCCTTTCCTTGCTGTGTTAGAATGAATAATGTAAAGAATCTGTCAGAATTATTTACATGCTCACCAGAACAATCTGACTGTAACTATTTTTCTCATGCCTCATTTCTTCTATTCAAAGAAATGGCGAGAGGTAGGTGAAGACACAAACTACAGATACTTCTCTACAACAGAACTGAAACCCATAGCTATTAGTTGTTTCCTTTTATGTTTGATGGCTCCCCCAAGACTACATACATTTCCTAAGTAGCAAGCTGAGTGTAGATTTGATACAAAAATATTAGGTTAACTTTCAGTGAATCTCAGATAGCTTTAACCAGTCTATGTTTCCAGCTCCTTCCTAAGTTTTCTATGTAATTTTTAATTATTGTTTCCTTTTCCCACTTGTTTTCATCTAAGAGCGGGAATATATTGTCACTGAATAATCATTAAAACAATGATTCCTCTATTCGCAGTGTCATCCTGCTACAACATGAGAAGCAAGTAGAAGAGCAACAATATAGCAACATGAATGGCAAGTAAATACAACAGAAACAGACACCCATGGAATTTGGCGGCCTGAAACAACTTAGCATTTACATTCTTATGTGTCACAAAATGTTTTATAATGCTTTAAATGAGCTACATAAAAATCAGTGCTAAATGTAACACAATGACACCTGCAAAAACAATGTTTAACCTTCACCCTAGTGCAAAAGCTTTAAGTAGAAAATTTATTTGCTGTATGACTTAACATTATTAACATGAACAGCCATCAGAAATTTTGTTAATATTGTCAAAATACTTATTTTCCTATATATCTTTCTTTTTCCCCAGTACTCCTACCTTTGACCAATTAAAAAGGACATTAAAAGAAATGAATGGGGATAATGTATGTAATCTCTTTGCCTTGATAAATACCCTCACTACTGAAGTTCATCTCCTCAAGGAGTGTGTACTCCTTGTCTGATCTGACATTTCATACATGCTTTACAGGGAGAGAAAGTATAGTTTTTCTGCATCTTCTCTGTCTAACTTTGTGGCTTCCATTAATATTTTTTCCTGTTTTTAATAGTTATAAGGGATTTTTATTGCAGTCAATAAACAATTTGGAAAAATATCGGCTCAATTCAAATTACACTGGCGGATGGAGTAAGGATTGGGAAGAATTTGGATGTCTGAGCTAAAGACATGATTCAGGGTGGGGGTTTTTCAGATCTGCCAAACCCTTGAGGAGCAGAAGTCTCAGACGGAGCTTCCAGCACCTAAAACTTCTTTGCAATTCTTAAATGAGTTGACAATTCACTGCCTTCCACAGAAGACCCCAGGAGACAAAGAGCATTTGGTGTGTACAGACTGTACACTGACAGGTAAACATTGAATTCAGATCAATAGTCCATCCAAACTATCTATTCGTTGGAAAGAAACTTGTAGACATACCCCTGGGACTTCTCACTACCAACAACTGACTCTACTGCCCCAACACGGCTCACCCTGACTCTGAGTCAGACAGTGCGATGGCATTATATACTCACCCTCCACACATGAACTGCTCTTTTTCTTTGTGGTTTTTAACACACTGATGCTTTTTAACACACTGCCAAGTGATTCTAATTCTCTTTTGGCTATGATAATAAGATCAGAACAATTTTAACACGTCTGTAAGTGCTAAGTTATCACACTTAACAGTCTCTAAACATCAGTTCTGCCCCTCCATTTAACATTTTTAATATTCCTCTATTTGAATAGGTTTCTTGCACATCCCACTTTCAGGTCTTGTGTTTGCTTCTGTTCCACTATATTTCACTTATCTGACAGGTATTATATTTATTTGAAATGGATTACAATTTTAACATCCCTTAATTCTATTCTTTCTTGGTATTTGGTTGAAAGCTGGACTTGAAGATCATGGAGGTCTTTTCCAATCTTAGTGATTTTGATTCTTAATTGAAAAAAATCCTTTCTGGAATTTAAACACATGTTGGTGGGGGTTTTTTTGGTTTGTTTTTTTTGTGCGTCTATTTTTTTTTTCCTGAATACTTTGACATAAAGGCACAAAGTGTTTATTTTTACTTTTTTCTGCACATTTTTAAACATGAACATTTTCAAGGCTTTGACTAATTGCCTTTCCCCCTCTCTGTTTTTTAATATAAATTCATTTGGCCCATTTTGCTTTACTGGCAGCCTTGTATTTGGATTTCTAATTGTACGGCTAGTTAGTATGCATATGTTGCCTTGTTTAATGTCACCTCTATATCTCATTAAGCATTTATATATTTTTTCCTTTGTGCACTGAAATTTCTGTGATTTAATTAGGTATTTTAACGCGTCACATTAACAGGACTGACTTTTTAGTTCTAAGTCTTTGATAAGCTCCTCTGTTTCTTTTCTCTACAATATTCTTTAAACATTATTTTTATCTATTCAAATTTTTATTATGCAGTATTTCTATCACCTTCATGAGATATAGATTATGTTTTGGTGGCTGCCACTCTAAACCCCACAGAAACTTTTATCTCATCCTTCAGTTCAATTCTCCCTGCGGTTCTTATAATCAAATTGTTGTCTGAGCCTACAGCAGTCTTATACAATATTTCCTGTCATTCCAAGTGCTAGTGAACCACAGCAACCAATTGGCTATGGGTAAACCACAGCCACTACAAGGTTTTCTCTTCTACTGATTCTGCTTGGATATGTCCCAGTTATCTCTAATGTCTTACAAAAATAGTTCCACACAAACCAATTTTGTAACAAATGCCCAGGCAAACTATGAAAACAAACTATCAAAATCCCTCTCTCTCTCTCTTTTTTTTTTTTTTTTCATTTTTCCAGTGCACAGGTTTTAGCACCACCACAGAGCACATAAAAAAGCATGGGCACCAAAGTGCTCCATAGCATCTTCCCTTTGCTTAAGGGTACAGCTGTGATAACACCTACCCTGACCACTGTAAACTTGTTCTCAGTGCCTGATTATCTCTAATTGTTTTGGGGTGACATATACATGGGAAAAAGTTCTGCCCACCATGAAGAGAAGATTCTACAGGGGAAAGGAGAGAATATCCTGGAATATCCTTGTGAAAATCATGTCCTTGTGCTGTAAGCAATGCAACAACGTACCAGGCTAGAATAAACTGGAGCGCTCTGACATTGTTAAAAGGGGATGCTTTCAGTAGTGTTCCTGTTTTAGTTCTGGCATTGAGCTGACAGCTAAAAAACATCATCTCACCTTTACACGCTTACTGCTTTTCTGCAGTCTGGGACATGCTGAAATAGCATAAGAACTGTCAGTGAACTTGAGTAACTTGCTGTCATGATTCAGAATCTAATAAAGAGACATAAATTCAGTTGCCTAAACATATATATTCATGAAAACAAACTATTTATGCTGCCTGATGGTGTCCAAAACATCCTCACAGAGCTAGTAGATAAAACAGGAAGAAACTCATGAAATCTCTGGACCACAGGCTGCATTTCAAGTGGGTATCACAATATGCAGATTTTGGCAGCTACATATAGCCTAGAATTCAATCCATGTATGTATATCTTTAGATAACTAGCTTTTAACACCAGGAAACCAATTTTGGTCTCTAATTTTAATGTTCTTCATAGTGCAAATGACAGAACCTCAGCTAAGAAATATTACTTTTGTTTTTGCAATAGAATGCCTTTTAGAACAATGTCTAACCTTGATTTCAAATGCCAAAACTGATGAGAATGCTTCATAGCCCCAGATCAGTTTTAGAATGATTTATTACCTCCATGTTAAAAGCCTACCCTTGTCCAGATTCAGCATCTAGCTATCAAATCTCATTAGATCTATTTCTGTCAATTTAAAGGAGCACCTGAAAACAGAAAAAACCCAAATCAACAAACCTGCAAGCTATTTATTTCTAGACCACCATCCGTCCAGATAGTTCAAAAGTCCTTGCATAAAGGGAAAAGAATGTAATATTTTTAGTTTTTTTCCCCTACCAGTAATGTGCTAGACTGTCCATATCTTGAAGGAAAATACTTTCCGTAGTTCTGAGCCAGATTTCCTTAGCAATCCCTCTGCACTGCCATATAGACAAGAAGGCTGGACATCAAGGTCATCACTAGAGATATATTTAGGACAAATATAAGTTTGTGTGTTGCATTAAGCTGCTAGGATGAAAAGCAATGCATATTATGAAACTAAGTATCTGTTCACTAAAAATAGTCTTCATAAATATTCTTGGCATTACTCCTTGGACGGAGATGGGGGGGATAAATAAAAAAAAAAAAACACACCAAAACGCAATCAAGCAAAAAACTCCAAAGCAACCAAAATAAAACGAAACAACTAACTACAAAAAAAGGTTTTCAACTAGCTTCCATTAATTTTTAGTATTTGATGTGGAAAGGAGTGAGGGATAAAAAAAATGGACAGAACAAATACAGCAATTTAAACACTAATACCACAAGTTTGCCTTGGAGGCCTTGGGATATAATTAATGCTTAATTACATTATGCAAGAAATCAATGGGACTTTCCAAGGTGATAAAGACCAGAACTATCCCGTATTATATTGGTATTCATTTTACTGGAACCATATTCTGATGCATTATCATGTTAGGTGAGTTTCCCTTGTTGGAACAAAAGCAATCTGTAACAAATGGCAGACAGTTTAGGAACATGACAGGGAGAACAGATGGAGAAAGATTGATCAATGGATATTGGGACTGAGGATATGAAAAAGCAATTAGTTAGGTTGGCCTGTACAGCCTCAGACTGGACACACATACTTCACTTAATACCGCAGAATTACACAGAATGGTTGGGTTTGGAAGGGACCTCTGGAGATCTTCTAGGGTAACCCCCTGCTAAAGCAGGTTCACCTAGAGAAGGCTGCACAGGATTGTGTCCAGGTGGGTTTTGAGCACCTCTGGAGAACCAAACCCCACAACCTGTTTCGGTGCTTGGTCTCTCTCAAAGCAAAGAAGCTTTTCCTCATATTCAGGTGGAACTTCCTTGTTTCAATTTGTGTCCACTGCTCTGTATCTGTTCACCAGGCACCACTGAAGAGAGTCTGGCCCCTTTCTCTTGGTACCCATCCTGAAGGTATTTGTATGCATTGCTAAGATCCCTTCACACTGCTCTCTTCTCCAGCAAAAATGAGCTGAGCTCTCTCAGTCATTCCTCATATGCCAAGCCACTGTCTGCCAGCAATGGAACTAAGAAGAGTTTTGTTTGAGTTTTTAAAGAAAAAGGAACACTCTTTCAATTTTGGCTATCCTCTGGTTGAAGGCAACCATCCAGTAAAGCAGTAAATAAATACAGATGTCAGAAAAATCCAAGATGTATCCTAACTTTCAAAAAGGAAAAAAAAATTACTGCTTTGCATGCAGAAATTTTGGAAATATCATGGAAGCATCACTGGGCTCTGAAGATGGTGAATTTGCCTGTTCTCCTGTGCTTATTTACTTACTGAATGCAAATTCATGATTTTAGCAAATATCTAAAACTGCAAGGTGTCTGCAATGTCTTATGATGGTGCTTAACAAGACACAACACATTTACTGCATCTATAAGACAAATCTAAATGTAAAATATTTTCCAAGATGGGAATATAAAACTACTTTATTTCAGAGGAATATAAAGCATGATTATTTATCAGAGTTTGTTCTTTAATACTTTAACTTGATAAACACCTACTGCACATTTCCTTGAAAACAATATCAAAATTGTGTAAAATACGAATGGCTTAGATCAGTTACCATTTTTATCAAAGTTGCTGAATAATATCATTAGTAGCTGTGTATGGAAATTAATTAGTTTGGACTAAGCAAACTATATGAAACCTTCTTCTGAGTTACTTTAATAGTTTCTTTTACTTACAAAAAAATCAACATTTTCAAATAGGTTTTAAGAGGGCAGGGTATATGAAATATCTCTGTTATTCTCACATAATCTTCTGTTCTTTGGGATTTTCATGTTAGAATTGAGAAACTTTGACTGTTCTGTCATCATTTAGTTAAAAGCCACTGGTAGAAAAAAAGAAAAACAGAACCAAATCCTCAGATTGTCTAGTTTTTCTAAAAGGTAAAGATCAACTGGAGTTCACATTTTAACAAGGAGCAGGACAGCATATTGATCCACTCTACAGGGAACAGAGTAGAGAAGTGACTGATGCCATAGCGAAGCAGTGAGGATCACTCCACGGATGAGCCCAAACAATTTTGATTTTTTTTCTCACGTATTTTTAAATCTTAAAGTCCTCTCTCCACGTCACTAGGCTGTAACAGTTTTACATTGACAAAGGGAAGTATGTCACCCTTGATTGCCCAGTTTTTTTACAATTTTAACTCATCATAGTGCTCCTAGATCTCCTAGAAGCAATTCTTGATTTCATCAGTAAAAATGTGAAACCTTGCCACAGCTCAGTTAAACAGGGAACACAGCATTGTCTTTTATTATGGGATATAATTATGTCAATAAAGGATTTGTCAATTTTGTGTTCTACCATATGTTATTCAATTCTGGAGAGCAATAAAATAATGAATGTTTTGACAAACTCATGGATGTCCAGGCAAGTACAGTGAGAAGGCACTGCACACCAATCCTAGAAATCTAACTTCTGAAATACCATTAGTATTCTGTAAGCCTGTGTAATTTTCAGTAACTGTTCTGACAACACAGAAATAATAAGAATCTGAAATACTTGTGTGGTATTTGATGAGTTTTCAAATCCCTTGAAAGTTTGTGTCCATAATCCATATAATCACAGGATATTTGAATTTGGAAGGGCTCTCTTGAGATTACCTAGTCCAGTACAAACAGCTAAAGCAGATTAATTTCAAGAAGGCTCCCCAATATTATGTCCACCTGCGTTTTCAATATTTTGACAAGAGGAGATTCCACAACCTCCCTGGGCCTCCTGTTCCAGTGCTTGGTCACCCTCTCAGTGAAAAGCACATTCTTGTGTTCAGGTTGAAATTCATGTTTTTCTAGTTTGTGTCCATTGCCTTCTGTCCTCTCATTGGGTACCACTGAAAAGACTCTCACTCTGTTTTCTTTGCACCCTCCCTTTGGGTATTTGGGATGAGGGCCTAGTGAACTTTCTTGAGACTGAACAATCCCAACATTCTTGTCTCTTCCTCATATGGCAAATGTTTCAACCTCTAAACATATTCTTGTCCTTTTACTGTACTCTTTCTGGTACTGGAGAGTCCATCACTGGACTCAATACCCTTGATATAGACTCTGTAATTTGACCATGATGCTTAAAAATAAATAAGTAAGTAAATACCAACAGTTCACCTTTGCATACTATACAGAATTATTCACCCTCAAATTTAAATCTTTCCCAGGAACATTATATATATATAGCTCCATTTCCTGATTGTTTTTTTTTATTTTTTTAAGGTTATTTAAATGGAGCTGAAATACCCTTTTCTTTTTAGAACAGAACTGAATGTCCTGAAATATCTTAACTGTCATGAAGATATGGATTGTTGCACTAAAACATTCATAAAATGGAAACATCACTTCCTGCCAAAATTCTTTGTCTGTTCTTTGTTTTGGTTCATAGTTTGGCAGGTCATATTTGAACTATATGCTTACTTAGACATAGCTCCCTTCAAAGATGACCCTCTTTCCACCAAATCCTGTCTCACTGACACTGAGGTAGACACGCAAATAATATTGGTGTTCTCAAAGTACAAGGTCTCCAAGGTGGCACTGAAAACAAGAAAGAGTAAAGGTGGGAGGAGGCAGTAAAAGCTTAAAAAAAGAGATGGCACGTGTGAAGTACGAAAGTCCTCTGTTTGGGGATACACTTAGAATTCTGAATTACAGTACTTTGTGCAAGTAGATTACACTTAGAATTCTGAATTACAGTACTTTGTGCAAGTAGATTAAACATGTGAATTGCTATAACTAATGAATTGCATTGAAGTGGATCCTAAGAAGTTGAATTTTTACAATAAATACAAGGATGTATGCTTTGAGGAAACTGTGGAAAAGTACGTTTTCTCTTGTATCTGTACTCTGAAATAAAAGATTAATTAAATTCCAATACTGTATAGTCTCAGACATATCAGAAAGGTTTTCCAGTGTCTTGTCCCAAATTATATAACCAGCATTAAAAATTCAAACTATCCTGACTTCAGGACTGATTTCACCTGTAGTTCCTGGGTTTAGGTAGGACATTTAGCCTTTTTTAATGCAAACACAGATACAGATATTTTGTATGGATTTAGAAAAGTAAAAGAGAGTATGCATGACAAGCTTTAGCTATTCCTAAACTGAAAAAGCAAAGCTATAAACCCCTTTTAACCAATGTCTGCAGAGGAAAGGCATAACAACTTGTGAACTACAGGAGTCTTTGTAGGTACCAGTCAGAATTTCCAATCACTGTAAAAGGCTGCCACCTACTGGGAAATATTTAATTAAATCATAAAGCCATCTTTATGACGGTCCATCAAATATGGGAATCCTCTTACTGTTAATGAAAAAAAAAAAAAAGTCCTTTGTTATTTCAAGATGGTTCTTTTTGATCCTTGAGATCAATGATTAAACAGTTTGCAGAGAACAAGGGATTTCAGATTGCAGAGGAGCAAAAGATGAAGAACTAAAATTTTATATTCAGCTTTACCAGAGGCCATAACTTAAAATTAGGAAATTTTTTAATACCAGTTAAATTCTAAGTTTCTTCAGACTGAAGGACATGTATTCAACTTTTATAAAGGAACTGAATGACTATAATTAATCATAAAATATTTAGTAAAACTCAATATTTTGCAGTCAGATAGTGAGAGGCAGTATCTTCCAGAAGTCATTGAAAATAATATATAAAAAATTCTAGAAGTCATTAAGTGGGCAATATATAGAGACTTCTCAAATACTACTTAATTGGTAAAGATATAGCACTAAATTGCTCCACCCTTGTTACCTTCTTGGGAAGGAAAAGGAGGTAGTGTTGTGGAGATGCCCCACGCCTGCTCATCAGAAGTACAGAAATAATGGAGCCATGCTGTCTACTTGGTCCCTTTTAAGAAAGTATATTTTCTTAGACTAATTAGCCTTGGTTCTTTGTTCTCATAGCCAGTGTCAACAGGGTATAGCAACCATGTTTTGTTCCATACCACTACAGTCCTTGCACTACTCTGAGCAAAACCAGTCCCTAGACATCTGTATTCACAAACAAAGTTAAATGAAAAAGGGAACTTTGTGGTTTAGAATTCATAGTTGTTTATAGCTGTGTGTTTTCAAATCACAGTTATCAGGTCTATCTAATGTTTTCTTTTCCTTAAGAAACTGGACATTTACTCCTGTGCATACTTGAATTTAAATTTAGAAATTTAACACAAATACCTTTATTAGCATCTAGTGTGTATTATTATTGACTTCTAACTGCTTAAGACAGTGTCAACTAGTTACCTATTAAATACAAGCATTCAGTAATTAAATTGAACTTATCTAAGCATTATAGAGCATAATGTGAAGGAAAGAAAAACTGAATTTCAGAATGAAACCAACCCTGTATAAAAAAAGCAGACTTGGCAACAACTAAGGACCATTTTAAGGAGAGTTAAAACACACCTTGGGAAAATCCTTGGAGGTTGTGTTCTAGATTTCTACTTTACTCTTATAATAATGAAAACTTAGGTACTTTACTTGCTTTATGTCTCTGAGTCCTTATATATTGTTGGGATCTGACCATTTGCTTTATTAAGAATTCCTGTCTATCTGTATTAAGTTTAGCTAATGAAATAAGCAGTTGAATAGATTGTATCAATAGTTTTGAGGACAGAAGTTTGTTTTTTCATGGTTAAGCAAAAGACATACCAAAAACTGAATTCCTGACTTTAAAAAAACACGCTGTCTCATGTTTTGTGAGAAAAAACATTATGTTTACTTTGAAAAGATGCAAAAAACATAACAACAAAATCCCATGTACAAAGGCTTTGTTAGACAATTCTTTAATGGGAACATATTTTCTCAAGAAAAATTTTATTACTTGTGTTATCAATGTCATTAAGGGTATTTTTGAAATTTATTCATCCTAATAAAAATCTAGAAAATGCACATTT
>VWZG01013156.1:58143-77234 GCA_013396735.1 Grallaria varia
AAAATCTCTTAAAAAAAATCCCTAAACCAAACCAACAACAACCTAAAAAACCAACTAAATTCTTACATAAAAGCAAAAGATCTGTTTTTTAAAATATGGTGAAAGCAAAAATTGAGAGATAGCAAAAAATACATTTGTATTTCTGCTTTATTTTAATCCGTTTTGTACCTGAGCAGTTTGGGAGCAGTCGGCCTTTATGAAGATTAGAAGTAATGAAAAGTATAGAGAAACAATTTTTTTCCTCTTGCAAACAATTCATGTTTTAGAGTAAATTACTGTTCTACATACAAATTAAAACTGGTTGAAAAATGGCATAATAAAATCCATAAAAAGAAAACGACACAAAATAATTAACAACAAAGTCAGAAAAAGACCAAAAGTATTGGACTCTTTTAATAAGTGACAGATTTCACACACACAACGAAATAAGTCTCAAATAGAGATGCTTGCATGATTTATGCCTAAAAGCTACTAATCTTGCACCTGGAAATACCAAAGAAAATGTGAGAATGAGGATGTGGCAGTGAACAATCAATCGCATGAGACAACATTAACTATACTCAGGCTGCAGCCTTGAACTTTCTTTGTGTTTTGTTTCATATTCTCTCATTACCCACAACTTCTCTGTGCAACATCTACCAGAGCCCCACCACCCTCACAGTATAGATTTTTTTCCTAATATCTAATTTAAACCTACTCTCTTTCAATTTGAAGACATTCTCCCTTGTCCTGCCACTACGTGCTCATGTAAAAAGTCCCTCTCCGGTTTTCTTGTAGGCTCCCTTCAGGTACTGGAAGGCTGCACTTAGGTAACCCCAAAGGCTTCTGTGTTTTTAGGCTGAACAGTTCCAATATTCTCAGCCTTTCCTCATAGGACAGGGGTTCCATCCTCTCAAATCAACTTAGAGGCCCTCCTTTAAGCATTTGAGGTCAGGTTGGAGGGAGCTCTGAGGAACTTGGTCTAGTGAAAGGTGTCCCTGTCCATGGCAGAGGGGTGGAACTCGATGATCTTTAAATTTATTTCCAAACCAAACCATTTTATGATTCTATGATTATCTGGTCATAGACATTTCTCCAGAGGAAATACCGTACCATTAAATGTAAGAATTACTAGGAAGAAAGCGGCAGGAAACAGAGACAATAGAGAAGCTCTTGAGGAAGAAGAAACTTTGCAAAAGAACTCCAAAAAACACCCTGACACTTTAAAATTTGTACATAGGTGAGAAAGTGGCTGGAAACCACAGAGAATCAAACCCGTCAGGCTCACAGCTTTCCTGCTGAGATGGAGTGTGCTGACATAACTGCCTTAATATTTAAAGCTCTCATCTCTTCTGGGTATTGATTTGGAGAATAACTCATGCAACACAGATATATGGTGGAGAAGTCTGCTGAAGAGGTCTGCATACCATGCGGAAAATGTGACTCCCTTGTTGCTAACACTAACTGACACTGGCAACTGGGAGAGACTGATAAGATTTGCTAGAGGGAAAGAAGACTTACTACACCAAAATAATAGGATTCTATTGTTGCCTCGCTTGAGTCCCTTTACCCAGCCTTGACAGAAGTAGCTCAGCACAGTTTATAAACAGTTTAGAGACAAAAACAGGGGAAGGTATTTCTTACCAAAGGGAGATATACTTCATGTACTGGGCAATTCTGAACCAATTGGACCAAACACTTCTGGATTCAGATGCTGTTGCTTCTGCTTTATGTTGGAGAGTTATTGAGCATTTTCATACAATCAGGATTATGTAACACAGCCCAAGAAATTAAAGTCTAGATTTGGTCCATTACTTCTATATCTGATCCTTATACCAGTAAATCAACATTTGTTTTTCACCAAAAAAGCCCCAAAAAAACCCAAAATCCAAAATACAACAAGCCAACAAAACCTTGAAACACTACATTGACCATGAGAAAGCAGCTCATTGGCAGATTCCAGAAGATTTCTTTATGTAACAAACAGATCAAAATAAATTTGGACATAGAAGAATTATATTGTGGGACAATTTACAGACATAGCCATCCTGAATCTCTCTTTGAAGAAAGACTTAAGGCACAGACAAAAAACCAACAAAAAACAAGCTAACACACACACACACACACACACACACACACACACACACAAATAAAAAAATAGAATGGACTCCTAAACCAGAACAAAGCAAGGAATAACAAGATTTTCTGTTCTTTGGTTATCTTTTCCTTTTAGTTCCTTTAGTAACCAGTATGGTAAGAGCCACAGGGATAAGACTGCATTTTATAGCAGATGTGATGGTAACCTAGTGAATCCGCTCTCTTTTAAAAAGATGGGCTGTACAAAAGTCACATGAACTATCTCAGTCAACTGTCATATTTTACCCAGACAAAGTGCTAGTCAGCGTCAACATACTCACCTGTTGTCTGGTTATCTGGGAGGAATCTAACATGATTTGTCTTTTTCTGAGCATTGCCTCTTCCTCTCTGCCTTGTGCAAGTCCTGCTGACACTCTTCTTAAACATGGTGAATATGGACACTTTCATAATCTGAATTCAAACCACTCAGACTCATTGTATTCCTGAGTGATATGGGATGTAGCAGATGCATTTACTGTACATATGACAACAATTCTGACTTCCACTATAAAATGTCATTGTATCTGGCAAGGAAAGTAATATAATTTAAAATTTCAGTAAAAATGAATAATAGTTTTAGCATTTTTGTATTAAAATCTCCCTTCCAAATTATAAAAGTCCATAGAAAACGATCTATGAGGTATAACCACTATGGCCCAAAAAGAACAGGATGTGGCAGATGAGCATTTAAAATGCAATTACAAAACTAGCAGCTGACTGAAAGAAACATGGCCAGAGGATCTGAGTCATAATTGTGATATGTATTACTAAGGTGCTTGCAATAATAGTAAGAATAGGCCAACTTGCTTTACAGAATGAAAAATTTCGCAAATTGGCATTTACAGTTCTTCAACAATTGGATTGATTTGAATGGATTTTCCTGGTGAATGTTGCAGTGACAGGTGCTAGGTATGTTTAGATTTTTATTTGTGATATGGAGAAGAATAAAACACCAAATATTAGCTAGATTAAAGTACTACTTTTAAGTGAGGTATTTTGTAAATATCTCAAAAATATAAAAAGATGGTAAATTCTTACAGACAGCAACAAAAAAAAAATATGAAAAATAACTACACTGGAAGATCTTGAGAAAGAAATCGAAAGAAAAAATATGCCATTTAATATATTTCTGATTAACATGTAAGTTATGTAGAACTGTTTACAAAAAGTAATGACAATTTATGATCTAGGAGTTTTCAAATATTTCACATCAGTTATGGGATTACAAAGTGGTCTGACAAAACTGACAAATCCCCTTCCATAATATTTACTAATATATCTGACAACTTTTCTATGAGTCAGTAGAATCAAATACAGCGGGTAAATAAAACCAAAAAAACTCCACACAGACAAGCAAGTAAACACAAAAACAAAAAGAAAAACACCACAGAAACAACAAAGAGACTGGGATTACTACAGATTAAAATACTAAAATACCTATAAGCGAGTAAAAACATTTTGTCTGCTGATGTGTCAATTTACTGTATCCCTTGTCTCCTTAAAACTGAAATGACACAGTTAGAATCCTAATTTTAATAAAAGTAATAAAAAGAATATTGAAGTTCAGAGTAAAATAATAGTGTGAAAAAAAACAGCATTGGAAAAACCTTTTAAAAAACCCGAGTTTTATGAAGTATTCTTGTTAAACTATGACAGGGTAATAAGGATAATGGAATTAGTAGGGATACTCCTGCAAAAAGCATCAAAATTTGAACTTAAAGTCCTTGGAAACATTTAGTTGGGTATTATTTAGAGAAGAGCGAGTGCTTAAATATCTATTTTTTGTATGAGGCCAGAGTGAAAAATACTGCAAGAAATATTCATAGTTCATCTTTGAGGTTAATTTCCAAAGCTAATATTGAAGATTTGGGCTTCCTGCACTCAACAGTAAAGTACTTTTGAACAATATTCCTCATTTTTGATATGCTGTTTAAAAGATGAAGCAAGTTCCACCACCCCTAACTCTTTTTGACAAAGAGTTGCTTTAATTCAAACCAAGACATTACTGCTTGATTTGAACAGGCGGTGAAACATTTTTTACTCCCATGGCAGACCTGAGAGCGCATTTTGAAATGGACTGAGAAGTGAGGGTGAAATTGCGAATTTTCATACCGTATGTTCAGAATTTGTTCTATTGTTTTCAAGTACCTTAATGTATTTATCCTCTCAACAGAACTTGCAATTAAGCGTGCTTTAATCTATTTGTTTAAACAATTTTCTGAATTTGTCAATTTTATCTCCTGTGGAAGAGTGTCCTGCAGATCCATGAACACAGATAAATTCTGGATGAGGTGAAACCTAGTGGTCCAGTAAGAGAGAGAGAAAGAACAAGTTCTTAAACTCTGTNACTGCACCATCAACTACAAGACCTGTAAAGCTAAAAGAGCTTCCATAAACTATCTTGTCGCATCATGCTATAACTTTTGGGGAACAGATTAGTCCCTCTTTTGCAGTGATAGCTATACACATGATTGGAAAATCTTTTATCTTTTGTATTAATGTCCCTATGCCTTGCTTTTGGTCTTTAGATGGACCTACATTTAGATTCACTTTATGTTTCCTGATGTGTCTAAAATATAATGCAAACAGTTTCAAATCAGTTCTAATGAAATCAGCACTGGTGAAATTGGTTAGGCTTCTCCTGGATCCAAAAACATGCATATATGGGCCCTAGCATAGAGGTTTTAATCAGACAAGGTTTTTGCCCCTTACTACTTCAATTTATTAGGATAAATAATTGGTTTAACTTACTATATCCAAGAAAATACTTTATACTTTACTGGGTCATTTGATATTCAGACTTCCAAAGAAAGATCTTGTCACTCAGAAATTAGATTCTGGTAGGTCTTGCTCTCATTTTTATTATCATACTTATTTTTAGCTTTTACCCCATGCAATAGCTGACAGCTTTGATT
Organism: Grallaria varia; assembly: GCA_013396735.1. Lineage (NCBI taxonomy): Eukaryota > Metazoa > Chordata > Aves > Passeriformes > Formicariidae > Grallaria > Grallaria varia. The sequence continues at coordinate 63,174 of VWZG01013156.1, forward strand.
CTGGATGAGGTGAAACCTAGTGGTCCAGTAAGAGAGAGAGAAAGAACAAGTTCTTAAACTCTGAGGTAATTTTGTGTGTAATAGTTAACTGTTCATTATAAGTTCATTTTCCTTGAAGAACAAAGGAAACAGAACCAGGCAAAGGTCATTACACATTAATGGCCCTAACAAAGCAGATAGGAGGGTATTTTTTTAAACTACACATTACCATGTGGCAGAACATGCCCACAAGATAACTAGTAAATACAAACATAATAAGGAAATTATTTTATATAAAACAAAAATACTCTTTTTTTTTTTTTTAATAAGTTAAAAGAAAAAAAAAATTAGAGTATTTGCTGGAAATAAGGAAGTGAGTTCAATTGTTGAAGTTACAGCAAAATCAAATGCAAGCATTTTTTTCTCATGGTACTTTTTCACGCTCCTACCAAGCATTCCTGGAACTTCAAGGAATAACAAAATGTTGTGAGCTGCTCAGTGTACTTGCTTGCTTCCTATCGTCTGTTGACTCCCAGGGACAAGATTGAAAGAACTTCAGCACAGCAGGCACAGTGGGCAGGAGGGACAATGGCAAACAAGTTCAACATGTGAGAATCACACACGTACAGTTCCTGGGGAGTGTTCATAGCTGCACCTTTTCCAGAAGATCGATTGACTGTGGGAAATAACAAAGTACCTTGGAAAGCACACACTGTGGAGGCAGGATTTTCAAAGATACGGTTCTGACACCAAAGAGACTGCTCTGACAAAGCACTGTATTGCAGGTCCAAAGAGAGCAAACAGGTCTGTGTGGGGATCATATACACACAAGTTTGTTCTTGACAAAACATAAACGGAGCGGGCAACGATCAGAAAATAAAATGTGTTTTTTCCCTTCTAGGTTTTATGTTTTTATCATAACCTCATTGCTACTGCAAAGAAGTATCAGTTATGTCATTTAGACCAAGCATATACACATATCTGAAATCAGACAGATGTGCAAAATAATGCTGATAGAGAGAGGAAAAATATTTTAGCTTTCAGTTATATAACCTTCACCTTGTTTTGTAATAAAGGAGTAATTATAGCCTTTTAGTTTCTATTTAAATGTCTGGTAATCTTTCAGAATTTATATACATATATTCTGTTTCTTTCTATTGAAACACTTCTTAGTTATTTGAACTCATAGGAAATTTTATTTTAAAATGAAATATATAGTAGGTAGAGCTGGTTGACCCTGGCTGGATGCCAGGCACTCCCCAAAGCTCTTTCACTCCCCTCCACAAGTGGACATGGGAGAGAAAATATAATGAAAGGTACACGAGTTGAGATAAAGACTGGGAGAGATCACTCACCAATTATCGTCATGGGCAAAGTAGACTCAGCTTGGGGAAATTAATTGAATTTATTACTAACAAAATCAGAGCAGGATAATAAGAAGTAAAATAAACCGTAAAAACACCTTTCCCCCACCCCTCCCTCCTTCCTGGCCTTTATCTTCTCCCTGGCAGGGGCACAGGGAGATGGGGAATGGGAGTTACAGTCAGTCCATCTCATATTGTTTCTGCTGCTCCTCAGGGAGAGGAGTCCTTCCCCTGCTCCAGCCTGGGATCCCTCCCACAGGAAAGAGTCCATGAACTTCTCCAGAATGAGTCCATCCCATGGGTGACAGTTCTCCATGTACTGCTCCAGTACGCTTTTCCACAGAGGCACAGCCTGTTCCAGAGTGGATCCCCTGAGGGTCACAAATCCTGCCAGGAAACCTTCTCCAGCGTGGGCTCCTCTCTCCATAGGTCTGCAGGTCTCTACCAGGAGTCTGCTCCAGCGTGGGCTGCTCACAAGTACACTGCGCTCCTTTGGGCAGCCACCGCTCTGGTGTGGGTCTTCTCCACAGGCTGCAGGTGGATCTCTGCACTCCCATTGCCCTGAAAGGGCACAGCTGCCTCACCACGGCATTCATCACAGGTTGCAGGGGAATTTCAGTGGCGCCTGGAGCAGCTCCTCCATCTCCTTCCTCACTGACCTGGGTGTCTGCATAGTTGCTCCTCTCACATGTTCCCACTTCGCTCTTCTCTGGCTGCAATTACGTATGTACAATAACTTTTTTCCTTAAATATGTTATCACACAGGTGTTGTTCCTGATTGGGTGGGTCTTGGCCAGCAGCGGGTCCATGGTGGAGCTGCCTGGCATTGATCCTATCGTACATGGGGGAAGCTTTCAGCAGCATTCTTACAGAAGCCATCTCTGCAGCCACCCAAATAAAATGGGTTATTAAAACTCTTTTAATACCTTATTTAATGTTGTATTTCAACCAACCACAATAATAGTGTCATTCTACAAAATATGTCAGTGGAAATACTGGTATTTTTTAGGGTCATTGCAGTTTTAATATCTCTCAGTTTTATGTTCCTGTTGTGGATTAGCCCCAGTCAGCAACTCACTACCACACAACCACCTGCTCACTACCCTCCCCACCCCGAGTGCAAAAATTATACAGCTCATGTGTTGAGATGAGAATAGCTTAGTAATTGAAGGAAAATAAAACACAAGAACATTACTAAAAATAATGATAACTATAATAATGATTATGATAACAATAAGTATTCATAATAATGAAAATGAGAGAGTGAGGAACAAAATCCAAGAGAAACAAGTGATCCCCTATGCCATTTCTCACCATCCTTCGACTGATGTACATTCCATTCTCAAGCAGTGATTGGCCCCTCCCAGCCAATTACCCCCAGTTTATATGGGCATGATGTTCTGTGGTGCAGAATATCTCTTTGGCTTGTTTGGTTCATCTGACCCACCTAAGCTTCCTCCTAGCTTCTTATGCAGCTCCAAACTGGCAGATCATGAGGCATCAAAACATCCTTAACTCAGCTAAATTATTGTGTTATCAACATTATTCTCAGACTAAATGCAAAACCCAGCATTGTAACAGCTACTAAGACTAAACCAACTCTATCCCAGCTGAAACCAGGGCAGTTTCTCATAAATAAGAAATACAGGGCTGGACAGAATCACAATTATTTAAAAACTCCCTTCTGCTCAGGCAGGATCAATAAAACTTAAATCACCTACAGAATATGTTTTAGATTTTCTTAGGTTTTTTACAAGCTTGATTTCTGACTCTACATGTTTTTTATCTTTGCATGCTAATATCATTCAGTTCTGACAATTTTTTTTCATACATTATGCTTTTTAACTACTTCATTCTTTTCATTCTCCATTTTTCCTAAAAAAAAAATCTAGACATTTATTAAACGAGGTGGCCTTCACAGCCAATCTTCAAGACTAGTTTTCATCTACTGTGTTTACCAGAATGTGGATAGATTGAGGTGATTTTATGTCTCGTATTTAATTCTTATTTCTACTTTTTGTGGTGTTGTGGGTTTTTTTTAATAATTTCTGGATGCAAAAAAATGTGGTATCCATCAGGATATGCTATTCCATTGCACTCAGTAAGAGAAACTTATTACAAAATTAATAACCCAGGCAAATGGTGAGAAATAAAAGAGTCAAGTCATTTACTTGACAGAGGCAATAAATAGAGTTTTTTAACATTTGGTTAAAAAAATCACATTTTTTAACTTTGCTGCCTCTTAATTTTGTTTCTCAATTCTGAGATAATTTAAAGCCTCTCAAATTAAACCAGTTTGTTCAAATAAACAGAAAATTGAATAATACACAAGTGAAAAAGGTTTTTTTTCCATTACCAAACCATTTTAAACAGATTGCAAACTGTTAATTTTTATAATTTCTTGAATAAATTATCAGTACAGTTATAGACAGCTGCTGAGCAGTTTCCCTCTTGTGTTATAGTGTCTATAATTCATAACATGACCAGACTCCAGAAGTGTGTTTCATCAAAAGCTCGTATTATTTTCAAAATGAAGTCATATTTTGAAGATTTTCAAATGCCATTATCCAGTAACAATAGAATGAAAACAATTTTGGAATGACTACAATATTCATAGTTTATATTGCAGAATGTATTATAAGTCATACACAGTAGTAATTAAACTGTATTTGAGGGTAGAGATTTTTCTCTCTTAATTTATTCAAGGAATGTTCTTTCAAAAACATATTTGCTCTTTCTTTTAATCAATTTAACTTGAATTAATATTTTAGGTAAATTATTTTATGAACATGAGGCTAAACCCTGTTTGGAAAGTTATGTTTTCCCAGAACTATACAATTACTCTTAGTGGATTTTCTCTTCACAGAGGATGTTTTCCACAGTTCTCCCGGGGCTACAGCCGCACTCTGTCGAGGCTGAAGATGTCTATGGCCCAGTATTCTTTCACACTACATAACTAACTAATTCATTAGAAACCAAACAGGAGCAAACCCAGAATAACCTTCAAATTCAAAATAATTCAATATTATAAACTGATCCTAGTGTTTTATAGCATTGCACAGAAACAGGGTAAATGGTACACAATTCCACTTGTCTCACTTTATCTCCATACAGTTTCTTTGGTAAGTGATCATTTTTAAAAGGAAGAGAAAATTAAGTTTGAGTTCATCAATGCCACAGACTGACATTAACATGTTACCTCTGTACCCCCTGCCATCATTCACCATCTGTTTAGTTGCAAAACCACTTGCAACTAAAAAGTTGTCCTTTGTAGGTCCTGGGCTTGGTTTTTACCCACAGGCTCTCAACCTGTCACAGTTCTTACTAAGAGGCAGCTCTTCACAATCTTTACCACAGAGAGCAGCACCTCTGCCCCTCTTTCCTACCTTATATCTTCTGATTATATGACAATTTTGGTATCCTACGTGATAAAGGAGAATGACTGGTTCCTTTTTTAATCAGTATCCTTGACTCCTTTAATGTTTTAGAGACACACTCTTAATTTTCTGTTGACTGAAGGACGGTTTATCATCAAGAGAAATTCCCACAGAAGAGATTCCATGAATACGTAACATCCAGACACTTCCTTCAACCTGTGACATCCTGAAACCAACACTTTTCACACAGATAAGAGAAAATAAAAGGAAATGATGCATTCACAGCATGGTCCATAAAAATGTGGAATTTTTTTCAGAGAGTCTGTGTCTTGACAGTCCCCTGAAATTTCAAGCTCTCTTTTAAACTTACTGGCTTTAAGCATAAAAACATGGTAAAAGGTTGTGGATAGTTGAAGAAACAGGTTTTAGGACAAAAAACTACTCTAATTAGACACCAGGTTTGCGCACATACTCTTTACTCTATTTTTCTCCTGTTCTACTTATCATTTTTATAACAAAGTGACATTCTATTTCGATCAAAGTTTTAGAAGCTATGTGTTTACATTAAATATTTAAATCAGTCTGTATCAAGCAAACTCAACTTGACCTTCCATTTTACTGAACGCCGATAATTTAAATGGAGATGTTGGTGCTCAATGCCTTTGAAAAAAGTATTTTATATCAGATTAAGCATTCATGTTGAGGGATTTGAATTAATAATGACCGTCTGTTATTGACTTTTCCCCCTTCTCTGGTACTTATCACTTACATCCTCATTGTAAATTTGATATTGCAACAGATATTGTGTATTCTCTCACACTGCCACAGAACCAACTTCTTTTTTTTTTATTGCCAAAAATATTGTATATCAGTACCTGCATTTATGAACTTTTTTTGTATTTTTCTTATGATAGTTATACTTACTCTTAATAATTCTCCTTTCTTAGAGTTAATTTGCCTGAGCAGCTAAAAGGGAGAAGTTGCAATAGAAATCAGAAAAATGTTTTATCAAGAACTTTGTTTCAGAAACTGCAACAGAATGATTACCAAAACATTTTCATGCATTTGTGCTGTGGTCCTTTAACTTTTAATCCAAACTTGAACACCAAGTGCATTTTCTAGAAAAGCTGATCTTCAGCCAGAGACAAATTACTGAAATGTTATGTAACCCCTCATGCAATGATTAATGTGTACTTGAATCCAGTATGAAATAACCATTTTATAAAGACAATAGTACAAGAATAGAGGAGGGAAATGAAAACACAAAAAACAGTTCTGAAAGTTGCTGAAAGTTTGATACAAGGAAAAAAATCTACCACCAACTCAACCAACCAACTAAAACCCAAAAAAAACCCCAAAACAAAACAAAAACAAAAAAAAGGCAAAAAAACCAAGCCAAACCAAAAAACAACAAAACCCTGAGAAACAAAATTCAAAAGGAAGTAAAAGGAATTGAGATGTGACATAAGAATTTAAGACATGTTTCTGAAATATTACAAAAGATCAGGTGGATGAAGACAGACTAGGCTATGCTCCTGTTCCTATGTAGGCATGGGGTATTCCTTTCAATAAAATTTACAGTGCCCATGTTGGCTAAGAGAAACGTCCTTTTTAAATTTACAGTCATTAAGCCATATTTCACTTTGTCTTTCAGGTATCACAAGTATTATCCTAATAGATATATTACATATAATTGTACAAACAGTGGTTCTGTCTAAAGGGATACATTTCTACTTTCAGCTCTCTCTTTAGTTGATTTCCCAAGTTGAATATGCTGCCAGAGAGGTGTTCATGTAACTTATATTCCTATTAATGAGTCAATTTTAAGAAAAGGATGTGTTGGTACTACATTTAACCTTTATTAGCTATTCCATCATCATGACTGACTCCAGTTCTGTAATGACCTGTACTGAAGGTCAGGCACAAATCCAACACAGCGACAATGAATATTTCACCTCATTCCCTACGAGCTGATCAAAATTCTTATCACAAGCAATGCTATTTCTATACCCTTCGCAGGCATTAGAAGTGCCCAAAGTGATTAAATTTGGGGTCTAAACCCAGAATCTCTAGCAGTGTCATGGTTTAGGAAAGGTATTCTTCAATTTAGTACTCCCGCTAAAACCACTCCACCTCTCACTTCCCCTTCAACTGGAAGTGCAGAAGGTAAAGATCACATATTGAGATAGGAACAATTTACTGGAAAGAGCAATGAGAAAATGAACAGTAACAGCAACAATATTAGTAACAAAAGCTATAACTAAAATAAGAATAAGGAAAGGATACACATAAGATACAGGGTACTAGTGGTTGAGATTTTATGTGACAACAAATTAATGTTTAAAACATTCAATGTTTAATTTGTATCAATCATTTGAAAGTTCTAGAGTCTAGGTGTTTAATCAACACACAAGAATGCTTCTAATCATACTAAAATTACACAACTCCTTCTTTTATTATTGGTTCCATAGATGGTGCTCCCATTCATGCTGATATTCTTAATATATTTTATTTCTCTTCTATCAGTGCAAAAAAACACTGCATTTTTCTTCCCAGTCAGGTCTGGCAATTATGGGGAAAAAATATAACCACACCAGTTTTTACGTAATGATCTGGAGAAGCAGGTCTTCTCATTTCCAGAATACATTTTGGCAACAATGAAGTTTCAAAATACTGATATAGGAAGCAAAATGTTTCCATTTTATCATGATTAACACTTCATTTTACCTAAAATGAACTTATTAAATAATAAAAAAATATTAAATTAATATTTCACAAGGATAAGGGAAATATCAAATTCATCTAGGGAACAAGACTCATCTCACTTCACACCAAGTGATCAAAAGCTAGTTGATAAAATGCTTATGCAAGATATTTTATTTTGTAGTGTAAAGCTTATAGGCATGTGTAAAAGTTTCTATATATGAAAAAAAAAAAAAAGTTACCAAATTCAGGGAAAGAATAGAAAAATATGGATACCTAATGCTTCCTAACTTCATCCACTTCCCACCAGATAATGAATATAACCATCGGAGTTTAACAGTTTATTTGATAAATATAGATGATGAACATAAATGTGAGTACAATACAAATTATTTGGGAAAAAATGCTAAAGTTGATAGGCAAAATGCAATATTTTACCAATTATTTCTTGGGCATTCATTTTCCACTACACATCCAGCAAAACAAATGAACTGAGAGTGCAGTGAAATAATCCTTGATTATCAGTAGTAAAAAAGATTTTTTTCACAGTTAACAAAAGGTAGACCTTCAATGCAAAGGTGACAGGTCAAATTTCTTGAGAATAAAAGTCATTCCTGCACCAGAAAGACTTGCTTAAATGGGAAGAAAAATGTTTCTGTTCATCCACTTGGCATACTGTAACAAGCTATATAGCATTTCGTGTACGCATCCGTCTCACGTACTGAGAGGTACCTTGTGGCAGAATGACAGCAAGGTCAAAAAGGCAGAAAACTTCTTTTCAAAGATGTGTTTTTCTTGGCTCCCGCCATACTCTTCACAGCCCCTTTCTGCCATGTAATTGATTTTCCTTGTTTCTAACAGCCTGGCAAAAGACCTAAAACATATATCTGTGCCTTTGGGCTGGTGGTCTTGAAGAATGTTTGCTCATGATAGTGCAAGACATATGTAACAGCACCATGGAGGATATCAGGGATCAGTTCTGCATGTTTAACCAAAACTCAGCAGGGTTTCTTAGAGTCTGACATCCATCATCAAGAGATGGCTCCACTTATGCTACTAGCTCTGGTCAAACTCAGTCACCATCCATATGATTAAATTGTGATTCCTCAACTTGAATTTAACTGTTATCCCATGGGAGATTTCTATTTTCTTAAATATGGTAGCACTAAAACGCTTTGGAGCATATATATTCTGAAACAATTTGACCTTTAATCTTCAAGGTACCTTTTTCCTCCAGATGTAGGTTAGTCTTTTTTTAAAACTCACCACTGATGTTCTTCCAGACATTGTTCAAGAATTCTCTAGTAAAATTTTTGTCACAAATACTTTTTACTTTCTGATCCTCTGATTTCTTAAGAACTAAAATCACCATAGAAATAGTAAAAGAACAAAAATCATATAAATTATTTTATATATCTTATTATTAAATATATAAGGATATTGATATATTTTCATATGCATCTTTCAATAAATATGTAAAAAAACCTACTTATCATTAGAATATTTTTAATAACGACAATGTTGTATGTACACATTTTTCACACTTCTTATTCAGCTGATGCAGGATTCTTAGTTTGAAGATTTCTGAGCAGTGGATCTGTGGATTAACTGTTACCACAACACCTTTTGAATGTCTAATATGCACTCAAAAATGTAAAGCAATGGTGTTACTCGTATGTTTAGAGTTTGCAGAATTGGGAGTTCAAGAGATAGAAGTCTTCTCTCCCATGAGTCATTTCATTCATTCATGGCTTGGCTTCGCGAACGAAGATTTGGGAAGGGCTCTACCCACGCTTGCTGCAAGCGCGCTGATGGCTAAAGAGGACAATGATGGCTAAAGAGGCCAATTCTCCCATGAGTAGTGGTTTTCTAAATGAATCAGATAATTTACAGTTTCAGATTTCTGACGTTTTTACTGGTTTTGTTTGGTTTAGTTTATTGTTTGGCTTTTTTTGATTTGGTTGGGTTTTCCATAGAGTTACTATAACATATTAGAATAGACTTCTCAATTCCCTCTATGTACAGACTTGCAAGTCTCTGTTATTATTATTTGCGCTGCATTATTCCTCATTTCTACTTTCATTACTTGTTTTTCACCTGTAATTTTCATTTACAGTACTAGGTATACCATTACTTCCAAATTCAGCCGCAGTAATTTCTCACATTTGTTTTGAGAAACTGCTAACTATAATATAGAAGTTACAAAAATAAATATCAGTAAGTAAATGAGAATAAACTAGTTTACTTAGAAAAAAGAAAAAATGTTTTGTACATTAAAAATTAAATTGTGCTTAGTTTTCTACAAAAAATCAAATTTACTGTTTTCCTTGAGAATCCCAGATAGTCAGAAAAATATTTGGTGTACTCACTCCTTAATATTTTCATGGCAATAATATCCCAAAGCTGCAACAAAAAAAAAAAAAGAAGATTTTGCCAGGCTAGGTGCCATGTAAATAGATATGAAAACCTAGATTTGTCCTTTAAGAGGTCAGATTCAGGCCAGATATTACAAATTTTTATGAACTTATGCAATGTTATCTTTGCATTAGTCTTCAGCTGACAAGAGAATTACACAGGATGAAAATGATGCTCTTCAAAGTACATTTAAACAATGACATTGTGCCATTGCAAATACTTTACATACTTGTCAAAAACTTCAAAAAAATGGAAACTAGAATTTACTCTGTTTCTTTTGAAAAGATAGCCATAACAAGTATGAATGCACAGTTTTAAGTGACAGTAATTATTCTGAAATAACATTGGGCTGAACACCACAAATGCCAGTATGCTTTTGCTTCTTTGAATGCTGTTTTGGTTTTAAACACAGATTAAATTTCAAATACAGTTTTAGTTGTTGTTACAGCTTGGCAGTTTTTTGAAAGGAGGAAATCTTTAATGTCAGATGAATCAGAATATCTAATAATTTTCTGACTGGAAGTTATGAAAGCATTCAAAGGGGGAAAATATGGAAACTTATTAAAAAAAATCTAAATTTAAAAAAAAATGCAACTGTCTCCAAAAAATCTCAAGAATGATTGCTTGAAGTTGATAGACTGGTTAAAAAAACATTTTAGATTCAAAATTCAAAGTACAGGGTTGTGTAGAAAGAAAGAGATTTTTAGAAATAAAGACTGTTCATCTCCATGTGCCTTAGCACAGGTTCTAGGAGGATCTTCCTGGGCACAGAGGTGAGGCTGACAGGGCACTAGTTCCTAGGGTGCTCTTTTTTACCCTTTTTAAAGATGGGTGCAAGGTTTCCCTTTTTCCAGTCACTTTGGACTTTACTTGACTGTCATGAGTTTTCAGACATCATGTAGAGTGCCTTGGCAGCTACATCAGCCAATTTCCTCAGGACTCTGGAATGCATCTCATTGATTCCTATAGAGTAATGGACTTTCAGGTGAGAAGGACTTTGTTCCTCCGGTCCCTATCCTGCTGTCCACCCACTGGAGAATTACACAAAAACAATTTGTCAAAGTAAATAAAATGTTTGGACAACAGAATTTGGGAAAAAAACAAACAAAAAAAAAAAACCAGAAATATTTTATAAACATCAGAAAATATCCCATGACTCTAAGTCTTAAAACATAATTGTTTGAGATCCACTTATCCTTGTCATCATTCTGCCAAGACTGGGGGGGGCATGTGTCAAAGCTCCAGGATTTTGTTCAGAGGATATGAGTTTCTGTCTCTTGGTGGAATCTTCAGGGCTGCATTAAACCTAATTTTTATTTTAATAGGAGGATAAGAGTCCCGAGAACCGACACTCAAAAATCACTATAAAGAGTCAGAAAATGTCTAAGCTAGCTCATAAGAAATACTGATATGAAGGTGATAAAAGGGTGTCTTTAGTTCTTTGCTGTCATCTTCTAAAGAAATGTATCACTGAAGCAATTCACAACCTTTGCAGTCACCCAGAGATAGGACCCATTCTCATCTTTAAATCAGCTTTTCAATGGTTGCCACACTTGTTCAGACTATGGGAGAATTTGGATTATTTTTTATCTTTTGATTAACTTGATGTGATCTTATCTTCTATCTCCCAAATATAATAAATGTTTCAGCAGCCCAAGGATATCTTCATGCATAAACACAGTTGTACAGGATGGCATGTGGCAAAACAATGTTTGTTTAACTGTCTTTGTCAACGTGGTCTGGAAATCAGCGTTTCTGCTCTGAAGGGAGATGTCATAGTTTGTAACAACTTCTGTGAATGACCTTTCCAGATAGCAGCTGGAATTGCTCATCCCATTTCTCTTCCTACAAAAGGAGCTATAGGACTTTTCTGCTATTTTAGTCCAGGTTTGCACTTCCTCCGAATAGAAAGTTCCCCCTTTGAACAAAGTGAAGAAACTTGAGTTTCTCAAACATTCTGAGAAGTCTTGGCTTTACATGAGTGCAGTGCTTCCCTTGACCTCTCCTTCTCCCCTTTTCAGCGCATACTCAGTGGGAAGACCAGTGAAGAAACACATGAATGACTTTGTAGCACAATGTTAAGAAACTCACCTGTAAGGGAATATTGATGCTCCATTCCTTCCTGAAATGAATATTTAAACATCTGGTGATATATATGTACTGGGTTAATGACTAAAACCCACATGTCCTTATTTCAGAGTGAGGCGGCTAATTATCATGCTATATAGTGACTTCTTTTGCTAGTTAAGTGAATATTGAATTAGCCTTTCTTCAGAAAGAATAAAAATAAGCACTCTTTCCACTCTCACACTGCTTTGGGATATTAGTTTATAATTTAGGATATACATCTGGCAAAAAGAGGATTTCTCTAGGCAGATCATCTGTTTCTCCAGATGCTTTCTAACCACTGAACTATTGGATTAAAGAAGGAATGCAGAGAGGTGGAAACAGGGCATTTCACATGCCTACATTTTTACACCATGAATAGTTCAATCTAATCGTGGTTCATGAGAAAACCTATGAAATCAATTTTTAGGAGCAAAATTTTCAAAACCATGTTTCAATCTGATCAGGTTTAGGCATACTTTGATCTCTCAAGTCTCTTTCTACAGTAAAAATGGTGAGAAATGTTGGGTGGGATAGAAAGCAGATTGAAAACAGACAGGACTTCTATGATTTGTGATACAACATTCAATTACCACACAGCTGATAGAGACAGCCCAGTTCTGGGGCTCGCACAGTTTTACTTCATTCATTTTCTGGAAGGTGGAACAGAATTCTACCTCACAAAGTTCATGGATGACACCAGACTGGGATGGCCTGTCAGTATCCAGGAGATCACTTGAACATAAATTATTCTATATTCAGACTTTATGAGTTTAAAAAAAAGAATGAATGATGACATAGTCTTAAGGTAAATTCTGACAAAATTAGTTTTAATTGACAACTACTGCATCTAGAAATCCAGGTACCAATTATAGAGGAATAAAATTATTTTCAGTATTAATTCATAAATTATCTAATTTAGAAGAAAACAATACATTTACTATGATTAATATAAATCAATATAGCACTCCTACAGTACAAAACCAAAACCAAAGTGGTTTGACTTACTGTTTAGTTCTGTTATTCAGTGGGATGTTCTACAGATCTGAGCAAATGTGAGACTTCTCAAAAAAAACCCCAAAAAAACCCCTTGGAAAGTATGAACAACTATTCTACTGTCTTTCAGCATGGATTAATTGCTTATAGGTTTTCCAAATAAAGTGTTGGATATTTAAAATTAAATATTCCCATGAATTACTTTAGACTTCAGGAGGTGAAAATTCATGCTTCAGGAGTAGAATGCATTGTGAATTTTCAGTTCACCATGTGGAGAATCTGGAAGGTGTTTAGAGAATTTCTTACTGAAGACTTCAATAGCATTACATGTTCCTTTTTAGTCTTCCAGAATTAAAAATCAGAATTCAACTTTCTAATTTCAAGTTTAAATTTGAAGTTCTTCCATGTCAAGGAACTATGTAAACATTTTAAATTTTATTATTTGAAATAGATTTTTAAAATACTGTGTTAGAACTTCCAAAGACAGAAATTCTTAAAAGATAGAATTAGATATTAATCATGCTGAAATTTCAACCTATCAGTGAATCTTTATTTTGTAAAAAAAAAAAAAAAAAAAAAAAACCAGTTTATATTACTTATGAGATGTAGTTTATATGGATATTTTACTCATTTGTATCTTTAGTTCAGATCTGCGGATTTACTACAGTATCACTAAACAGAGAGAAATTGCCAAACAGATGTTCTGAGACATCTGATCTGCTGGAAAAATGTTAGCAATTCAGAAACACCTAAAGGCAGCTAATAACCCAAGCATTTTTAACCACAGCAAATAATTCCATATCTGATTAAATGCAACAGGGGCACCTCTTTCAGATTTTCTGCATCTGTAATTTCAAACACAACAAATTAGCTAAAACAAAGACATTCTGATGAGCAGAAATAATTTATACATTAGAGGTTTTCTCCACTGTATCTTTAAAATTCAGACAAATGTCTATGTAAAACTCTGCCACTGGGATGTTATGCCATCTGATAATACATGGGTTATAGAAATGTAAGCCTTATGAAGAAAATGACAGAAATTAAACCTTTGATATGTCAAAAGAAAACTTATCGAATTAAAACATAAGCTTTTTTTTTTTTTATTTCAATGACAATCA
>VWZG01013157.1:0-23562 GCA_013396735.1 Grallaria varia
TATCAAAAGCCTCACTAAAATCCTGAAAAATGACACCCACCACTTTCCCTTCCTCCAGTGGAGAGGTAACCTTATCATAGAAGGCTGTCAAATTAGTTAAATGGGACTTTGTGACCCCATTTTGACTGTGCCTGATGATTGCATTATTCTTCAAATGCCTTTCAACAGTACTCAATAGAATCTTCTCAATGACTTCCCGGGTACTGAGGTTAGATTGACAGGTCTGTAGTTCTCTGGGCCTTCCCTCAAACCCTTTTTGTAAACTGGAATAACATCGGCCAGCTTCCAATCATCGGGAACCTCCCCAGACTCCCGAGACCTTTGGTAGCTAACTGAGAGGGGTCCTGCTACAATTTCCACTTGCTCCTCAGTACTCTGGGCTGAATGACTCCGGAACATTCAGCTGATCCCTTACAATTTCAGTAGAAAGTCACTGTTCCCACTTTCATGGTCCTCCAGCTCAGAGGACAAGGCAGCCCAAGGTCTATCAGTATTATTAAAGACTGAGGCAAAACACACATTGAATGCCTCCACGTTTTCTTCACCCATCTTAGTCAGATGACCATCTTCAGAGTATCATTCTTCAACTCCTTAATATTTACCTTAATATATACCTCATGATATAAGGTATTTGGAAGACAATTGATACCGTAAAAAACCCCTTAATTTTAGATTAGAAGAACACAAACTATAAAGGTAGGTTCCTAGAAAAACAGAGCACAAACAAAGATAAATCTGAAAAGCATAAACTAAGTGAAAGTGGATGGCTATGTGTTCGTGTGGAGGTGGGGGAACAACATAAACAATTTTTAAAACTAAATCATACTATGTTTTACAAGGTAAGATAGGTACTGACTAGCAGAAGCAGGTATGCTTGGAATACAAAAGCACCAGGACTCAAAAAAAATGGTCTGCTGAGCACAGCTTAGGAAGTCCAAAGCATATATGATGGCAAAATTCAAAGGCCATAACAAAGAGAGGACTATTACAAATTAGAAGAGCAGACTTCTAATCTCACACAGTCCTTAGCAAAATTAAAAAGACTTAACTGTTGTGTAAACAACTCTTTCTTATCTACCAGCTTCTGAGAATAAATGTTTTCGAGTACAGTGGCTTGCAATGAAAATACTGACATCATAGTGAATAATGATGCTGCTTAATTGAGTTTTACACAAAATATGACTGTTTCAGCTTTTTACATCAATACTTTTCACAAAAGTTTTCAACAGTTCTCCAACTAATTTGAATATCAAATTAGCTTTCAATTAGTTTACAAAAGTAAACCATTATAAACCCTTTTCTAAAATTATGTCCATAGCATTAGGCCATATCAGCTGGTACAAAACACTTACCATGTGCAGTAGTTCAACTTCACATCCTATTTGCACAAGTACAGTAAGTGCTTGATAAGCCCCCATTTCCCCAGGCTTTGCTGTTAATACCTAAAGAACGGCAAAGAAAGTGCTTTTTTGTTGCAAACACCAGGACTGTTTCTTTACCTTAGCAAAATCCTCATATAGATAGAGACATACAGACAGATTAGATAGATAGATAAATCAAGTGGTAAGAACTTCAGTTAAGTCTAAAATTCCAAGGTAGAGTTACATTAGACCTCAAATACATATTTTGTGCTATTTTAGTACATCTTGTCAGAAGACATGACTAGAAGACATTATAAAGGCTAAGTATTTCTTCACAGCAGTTATTTGGATAACTGAACTGTGTATAAATCTCCAGCATATATTTTCTGGTCCCTTTTAAGACAGGGAAGTTTCACACAGAGGAGAAACAGGGATCATATTTCATCAAAAACCATAACTCTGGCAGAGTCATCAGCTTGCACTGATAAGGTAATATCACCAAGAACACATGCAAGCAGAGTAAGTAAAACATCAGGTGACCTCACTGAACATTAAGTAACTTGCACAATCATCATCTTGATCAATATTACAGATCAAACAACTCTTCAGGCAAGAAAAAAAGAAAAGTTTTTGATTATTCTCAAACAGCAAGGAAAGGGGTAGATTGTAGCAGGGAGATTTAACTTCTCCTAATAGATTTACACAGCCTTGTCATATAATAAAAAACAAAACCAAAACAACAAAGAGGAACTAACAATGCCCACTAAAAGAAAGTTTCAACAGCTTTTACTAAACAACTCTCATTTAACAGGGTTCACAATAAAGCCAGAAAACTTAATAAAAAAACCAACCAACCAAAAAAAAAAAACCAACACAGTGACTGCATTAAATAAATGGGCTGCCCTGTATTTACTCAAAAATCTGGCCATTAAAAATATGCCATGCAAGTGGGTATTTCAGTGGTGTCCAACCTGTTATTTCACAGAAGAATATACTTAAGACTTAATTTTTTAAGTGAGGTGTGAGAGACAACACAGGTTGTATAAACATACCCCAGCCTTTGTCTACTTCAAGTTATTAAAGGTTTATGGCCCTGTATGAACCTCCCAGTTTCTCAGAAAAAAAGGTATCCTTGAAGTATAAGTACAGTNACAGAATTTAAGCACCTCATAATTTACAATGGAAAGCAGCTACTCTGCTGCTGCATATTCTTCTCAAGGACCGGTCTTCACACTTCTAAGATTTGTGGCTATATGACAAGAAAATGTTTCTTGATAGTGCTATCACTGCACAAAGAGACTAAGTAGAAAACAGAGCAGACTTCAAAATTCTCGTAGAAAAAAATTCACTAGCAAAAAACATTCAGTATACAATATAAATGGGTTTGCATTCTGTGAAGTACTACTACATCTTCATTACCTGTAAAATGCCTTGCACGTACCTTGTATTCTTTTTCACTTACAAAGAGGTTGAGTTCTACTCTTCCGTATTTGTATATGGAATTGCATTCATACAGGCCAAAAAGAAGCCTCCAAAGTCTGTTTCTTTCCAATGTGTCTGGCATGATTCCAAAAATTCTCAGAGGTACATCTGTTTCAATAATGTGTAAAAGTATTTTTAAAATTTTGCAATATGTATTAGAAAATCTCATTAACTCTAATGTCTAAACTGCAAAAATTAAGAAAAGAAAGGCTGTGAGCTCATGTTGTTCAAGAATGAATACAATTCAAGCCTTAGTCAAAGCTAAGCCCAGTTTGTGTAAGACTAAACCTTTGACAAGAAAATACTTGATATCCCATATTGCCACATGGAGTACTTTTTGAAGCTATCATAAGTCTACGTAAAGCTGAAATGTAGAAAATAGTACCCATTAATCCAGCACACGTGTTAAACAGAAAGCGTATCCCAAAGATTTTGCCTAACTGCCTATGCACCCTTCAAACGTATTTGTAACATGTGTGATCATATACATATACCTGCCTTCCAAGGAACTGCTGTTACACCCATGGTTTCAAAAAGCTTTTCAGAGGACACGGCAGGTGGTTTCAGTGTTCCACTCACCAAAGGATCCAGTCTGAAGAAGTCACCATAAATGACCTGTAATTGCCCATCCAGGCTATTCTCTAGGGACTGAATAAAATCAGTTTCAGTCGAAGAAATCTGGGTACAGTAACTGGTCTTGCAAACATCCCACCCAAACAAAAAGTATGTTCAAGCACTACCTAAAATTGTTACCCAGTCAGCAAGAGTCAACTCTCAGAGCTGCTTCTCACAGCTGATAAAAAGAATTGCTTCCTTCGTTGTGCAAGGCATTTCAACATTTTTTGTGCTGTGCAACTTGAGCTTTAAAGCACATTCTTAAATTAGTAAGCTGTTCTGCAATGGTCTTTAAAAATAAAAAAAACCCAAACAACTATACTCAACTAAGCAAACCATTTAATGATTTACAACTAGAATTCTTCATACATGCTGAGAATGCTTTTATACATATTTTTAAGTGAGAGTCATTGGTTCCAAATCAGCACTGTAACACAATTCTTCTGGTACAATTTCTGCAAGTCTAAGTCTGACCTCTTTGAATCCATCTAAAGCCCAGGTGAGCAAGAGGACAACACATGTAAGTGTCTTAATATCTAAGTGTCAATTACAGGAAAACAGATTAAATGTGATAATTAAATGAAATATTCGGAATAACAAGAGTATTTTGACAGATTTCTTAGAGCTACGTACACGAAAATTTATGCATGAAACTATGCATAGGAAGGCTATGTATGAACTTGAATTCCTGAATACACAAAATGTCAAACCAATTAATTAAAAAATATTCTACATGTGCAATGTACAATACCAAACAATACTTACTGTTATTAGGCATTATTTCAGATGTTACAAGTAACAATTACCGTCTAATTCCCTTTTGATCCAACAGCTATTACACAACTGTACATTAATTTCTTATTTTCCCTTTAATTAGGTTTTAGAAATATGCAACTGAACCAGAAGTATACCTGTAAGTTTTGAAGATAAGATAAGTTACTTTCCAGGGCTACCACTCTAATACCTGCATTGAGCAGAGTTTGAGTCAAGATTCCAGGACCTGAAGTGGAAAAATGAAAAAAAGATTTAAAAATTCTAAAAGTAATGTCCTTTAGTGATTTCCACAACACTTGGGACATATTGCCTTCAACAGGAGATAGCTTGGGTTTGTTTAAGCACATTCAAAACAAGAGTTAGCAAAATGATTTGCAGGCAGCCGGCCCCAGATTGCTCACTGAATTACACTACGCACAGCATCACAATTGGACACGGAGGAATGCTGCAGATAACGTTTCGAATATTTCTACTTTTCCTTCTGCCAAGTGAAATATATTTTGCAATCTTACCCATATTATCTCTACAGATAAAGTAACGCTCTGCCGAACCCAGAGACATTAAGCCCAGACATTGAGTCACTGCAGAGGGCTACCTGCTGCCCACGGTCTTAGGTGTGCTTTTACTGGCAGAGATGAAGTCCGCCTACAGAATCAGAACATTATCTGAGAGATACTTACATCTCTGCTTACTCTACAGCAAAGTTCGAACAGCAGGGACTCCATCCTCCAGCCCGCGCCCTCACTCCCCCCACAAGCTCCGCACAAAGGCACCCCCAGGCCGGGACACCCCCCGGCAGGGATCCCGTACCAGAACGGAGCCGCCCGAACCCCGGAGAGAGCCAGCCCCGTCCCCTTCCCTCAGCACCGCCGCTCTGACCCCGCAAGGTCACAGGGGCGCGCCGAGCGGAGCAGCCCCCGCGGGGAGCAGGGCCCGAGCGCCGGGAGAGCTCACCGGGCGCGAACTCGAGCAGGGCGGGCTGCGGGCCGGGGCCGGCTGGGCGCTGCAGGCACTGCTGCACGGTGCGCGCCAGCCGCGGGCAGGCGATGAAGCGGCGGACCGNCTTCCGCTCCGCCGGCAGGGCTCCCCACCCTCTCTCCTGCTGCTCTCCTCCCGCCGTCCCTCCCGCTCCATGCTGCCCGCCCCGCCCCGCCGGCAGCCTGCGGCAGCGCCAACTCCCGTGCCCCCACGCCATGTCGCGCCGCGGGGCCCGGCCGCCCGAGCCGCCACGGAGCTGAGGTGAGGTGAGCTGCCGTCAGCTGCCGGCGCTCTGTCCGCAGGAGGAGGAGGGCAAGGGGGGGGTGCTGCTGCCGGTGCCGCGCGTTGCCGCCGCCGGGAGCTACAGAGGCGGGCCGGGGCCGCCGGGCGGGCTGCGGAAAGGAGCCGGGGCCGGCGGGGCTGAGCGCCCTGCNCCGCCTTCGCCACCCGCAGCCCCCGGCACTGCCGCCCCGCCGCCCAGCACGGCGGCAGCGCGCACAGCAGCGGCCGCAGCGCCGCTAATAGGAGGCGGCCGCAGCCCGCGGCGCCCGGCGGGGCCTGTCCCGCCAGCATCACCGCGCCTCCCAGCACCGGCTGCGCCACCCCCGCGGCAAGCCGGGCCGTCACTTCCTCCGCCAGCGCGCTTCCGCTCCGCCGGCAGGGCTCCCCACCCTCTCTCCTGCTGCTCTCCTCCCGCCGTCCCTCCCGCTCCATGCTGCCCGCCCCGCCCCGCCGGCAGCCTGCGGCAGCGCCAACTCCCGTGCCCCCACGCCATGTCGCGCCGCGGGGCCCGGCCGCCCGAGCCGCCACGGAGCTGCGGTGAGGTGAGCTGCCGTCAGCTGCCGGCGCTCTGTCCGCAGGAGGAGGGCAAGGGGGGGGTGCTGCTGCCGGTGCCGCGCGTTGCCGCCGCCGGGAGCTACAGAGGCGGGCCGGGGCCGCCGGGCGGGCTGCGGAAAGGAGCCGGTGCCGGCGGGGCTGAGCGCCCTGCCCGCCTCAGGCGGGATGGGCGGCTGCCGGCGCTGCGGAGCCCCTGGAGCAGAGCGGGGAGCGGGCTGAGACGGGTGGCCGTGGCTCGGGAGGGGGAGCTGGGCCGGCCGGGATTGCTCTGCCAGGCGGGCGCCCCGCGGAGCGATGCGTGCGCTCGGTGTGCCGGCGAAATCCCAGGAGCTACGTATTTAGTTTGAGGTTTGCCTGGGTGTTTCATGGGAGCCTTTGATCTCCGCGTCTGCAGCTAAATAGTCACTCCGGGACTCGGTTGTTTGTATCGCCTTGCCGCCCTAGCAGGTGCAGGATCCGGCTCCGGCGGACCTCCGGCGTCGGTCCCTGTCGGCTTCTTTCTGCTCGATACCGTGTTGCACTTGCGTTTTAGGGTAACCCGGGAATTCAGTAGCAGCGACGTTGTCCTTTCAGCAATGTCTCTGATGCCTTAACGGGAAATAACTTTAAGAGCGCCTTCCAAACGTGTTCAAGTTCTGAAAAGCTGCAGTTCGTCCTTCAGGGATGCTGTGCTAAAAGCTGTCAGCGGCAGGTGAGTGGCCGCAGTGCGATGGGGAAAGGGAGAGAGAATCGTCCCAAACGTGTTTCCCTGCTCCCTGGCTGGTGGAGAAGGCAAGAGAGATCTGGCATTCATAGTGCATACAGGTCTTCGAATTAATGGTTCAAAAGTAGACTTTCTGTATGAATTTGTGAAAATTGCTTAGTTTCTTATGTCTTCATTTCTCTGTTTGTGAAGTGAGAGATTAACACGTGCCTCCTTACCGAGCAAAGTCATTTTGTTTGACATAGCTCTCTCATGCAGAAAGTGGGACAGAAAAGTGTGGTTTTGTTTTTCTGGCAGATCTGCATGTGGCACGGAGTGGGGTTGGGCTGAATTTAGAAAAGATTGTGTATGGCTTATCAGATGCAGCAATTCTTCATATCTGCAATTTATTTTTAAATACTCTGCTTTTGTACGCTGAGTGCTGTCATAGTTCTCCCTGTGCCTTAAGGGAAATGGACAGACTGTTCAGCTGGATGATGGGATAGACCTCAATCCGTTTTTAAACTGGACCTTATGTTTTTAATAGCTTTTCCCTTCATTTACTAATTAGTCTGATAATTCAGTAATTTGTAGGACTTGTAGAACATCAAGCAGAACTTGGTTTTCTTAAAGTGTTTAGTCATGTCCTAATTCAGCATTCCTTATCAGAGTTTATTGAGAACTATGGTCACAAAAACATTAGGTATGGTTTTAAGCTTAACTAATTAATTCTGGAAACTTATTTGTGCCAGTCAGAGCACTCAGGAGTGCTGGGGTCGTCACTGAATGGGCTATTCAGAGTAATTGAGATTATTCAGAGGAGTGTTTCCTAATTAACGACAAAATGCCCTGACAATTCTTCATACGTTAGAAATTATCCACTCTTCCACATATCTTAATTTACTTTATTTTAGCAATTGCCTGAATTGAACCACAGATCTCTATAGGCTAAACTTATGGTTTGGGTTTTTTCCCTCTACTAGAACTGCCAGATATATACTGAATCTTGCATGCATAAAGGACTATCACTTTAAGACCTGATCATTATCTTTGAGAAACTGTTGAAACCTTAGGAAAATGGTAAGTTATGTACATTTTTTGTTTTGAAATTACAATGCAGTAAGTTGTTGAAAATACTACAGTATATCACAAGGAGATTTGAGCAGGGACTTTTACATTAATGGCTGATTGTGCCATATATTTTCAAGTTTAATTCAGCTATCGCCGCATGCAAATATTTGAATTTACAGTCTTACCTCACAGAGTCTTATGTCTTTGTAATTTACGTACATTGTTGAGTGCTCTGAATTATTATTTCCTCCTAAGTATTGTTTCCTGAAATAAACCAGAGGGAATCAAAAGGGCTACCTGTTTGTTTGGTTTCCAGTCTATGTTTGAATCAAAAGGGCTCATTAGTCGCATGTGTCAAAAAGATAGTAAAGAGATATTTTTTCTCAATGGTTCTAAATATCTTTTGCATTTACCTTTATTTGGCTCAATTTGAAACTTATTTTTAAAATTAATATTAAAAATAAGTATTTATTATTATTTTGCTATTTATTAACTGCTTAGCCATAGTAAATATTGACAGTCCTTTCTACAAAAGGGTGAAAATTGCCGTAATACATAGATCTTGATCTCAGTTTTTCAAATTCTAATGTTCATACTTCATTTTAAGTACTGATTTGGTAGAATTTCTATCTTGCACAAAAAACCCACACGGAATGTGTGAATGGAAATTTGCAGTATCGTATTTTTTCTTGTCCTGGTAGTGATACTTATCATTAGAGTTTCCTGTTTGGCTCAGAATACAGATTAAGTTGGAGAGGTTTACCTGTTACCAAATACCACCTCTAATGTGAATTTTAAAGGATGCCTACAACAGAATTGATGGTCAGAAAAAGAGTTGAAAGACTCACTTAAGCGTATTTGCTTCAGTAATGCGAAAATAAAATAACCTGCTACACGCTTGAGTTGGCAGAAATGTTTCTGCCTTGCTGAGAAGCAGGATGCCACAGAATTATCATTTTCACTTATTTTATTCAGCATACTTGAATAATTTTGTTGTAGTATTTTGGCTGGTGACAAAGGAAAGTAGTAAAAGGAGTGGTAAGAGATTCCTTCAAAAGTGCTGGAAGCACTGCACACTCAGGCAAATAGTCTCCATGAATAACTTTTTTTAAAGATCAATCAGAGAGTAGCCTCGTGCTTTTGTCATACTTTCTTGTCATCACTCTTTCCCACTCTAAGCCCATACATACACAAAGGAAATCTCTCAAGAACTGAAGTAGCATTTAATCCTACGTCACAATGTGGTTTGAGATCCAATAAGTTTGCAACTTGTGGTTGTATTGGACGTCTTCCTTTGAAATGAGAGTCAGTCTTTATAACGAGGTCAGCAATTTTGTATTTAGAGCTGTTTTGGTCTATAAACCTTAACGTATTGCTTTCCTTCATGTCATCTGTTGACAATTAAAAATGGCTTGAGACTTGGATGGGGGACAGGGACCGGGGAGTGGGAGTTGTTTTTCTGCTGGTTGGCCTAGCTATTAGTAGAAAGGGAAATAAGAATCCAAGGTTCCTTGTAAGCCTGCCTGCTCCATGTGACAGTGTGGCTTCCAGCCTAATGCTGAAAACCTGATTAATATGGAGTTACTGTCCATTACAAGTCGGTTAGATCAATTGTGCAGGTCACTGGAGAGTGAGTGCCTAGGTACAAATTAAATGAAAGGATCAAGTTAGTTCTCCTTTGAGAAAATTTCTGAGCACTCGGTGTGTGGTCATGTATGTTAATATAAGCTTGTCTGGAAAAAAAAAAGGTAAACCACTCCTCCTTTGCTATTTTTCGCATGTGATAACATGCTGTTTAGTAGGAAAGCATTTTCATACCAGGTGCGGTCTATAACTTGACTAAATAATGAAAACTGATTTGAAAATAAAGCTGCCTGCCATTAAGCCTGATATGAAAAAAATATTCAAATGATTCAGTGGGTTGAAGAGACCTGTAGATGGCATAAAAACACTGAGAAGGATTAAAGCTGCTGCTCTAGAAGCTAGGAAGAAGTTATTTGCATTTGGTGTTTGGAGATTTAAGTGAAGCTAAGAATGACATATTCTTAGAAGCATATTCAAAGCTTGGGCGTACACAAGAAGGTGAAGTACGTATTTGACCTTTGCAAAGCCCTGTTTAGGCAGTAGAAGCCCTTAAGTTCTTCTTATGGCACCATCAGAGCTTAGCAAACTGCAGCCTACCTCACATAAAATTGGCAGCTATTTATGTTTTTTCAGTTCTTCTTTGCAACATACATTTTCTGACTCTTCATAAAGATTTCTTTTGTAGCTAAAAACATAGTTTCTGTTTGAAAATGCTGTTGCTATCCTTAAAGCCATTCACAGATGGGCAGTGTTCTTTGAAAGTGCCATTTCAAACATCAGAGCAGGCTGCCCACAGAAGTGGTGAAGCCGCGATCTCTGAAAGTGTTTAGAAGATGTATAGACATGACACTTAGGGAGATGGCTTAGAGGTGTACTTGGCAGTGCTGGGTTAATGCTTGGACTCAATGATTTTAAGAGTCTTTTTCTACTTTAATAATTCTATAAGTCTGTGATTTATCTGGGTTGTATTTCAGCAGACTTCAAGTTAAATATGCCAACATAATTTTGATCTCAGGATTATTACACTGTCTTTTTGAAGAAACTTTCATTTATGCATAATGTATAGGGACAGGCTTTCAGCCACTGGTTTAAACAACAATGGCTCCTTATATATTTCACTGGAGTCAACAAGAAAAATAAGTAACTTAGTAGTAAACCTGTAGTAAACCTTTAGTAAACCTGTAGTAATCCTGTAGTAAAGTCGTAGTAAACCTGTAGTAACCTAGGAGTAAACCTGTAGTAAAGTCATAGTAACCTAGGAGTAAACCTGTAGTAAACCTTTAGTAAACCTCTAGTAATCCTGTAGTAAAGTCATAGTAAACCTGTAGTAACCTAGGAGTAAACCTGTAGTAAAGTCATAGTAACCTAGGAGTAAGCCTTTAGTAAACCTGTAGTAAAGTTGTAGTAAACCTGTAGTAACCTAGGAGTAAACCTGTAGTAAACCTGTAGTAACCCAGGAGTAAACCTGTAGTAAACCTGTAGTAACCTAGGAGTAAACCTGTAGAAAACCTGTAGTAAAGTCTTGGCTTCCACATCAGACAAAGAAGCAAACAGTTGTAGCAAAATTGCACTTGCACTTCTCTAAAGAACATATGGGCTTTTTGTTTATTAGCTCCTGTAACATCATAGTAGGCATTGGCCTTTTTCCTTGCAAGCTAATGAACTTGTAATGTTATGTTGTATGTATTTTTTTAATATAGTGTCATGTAGCTACTGCATCATTTAGAGTTTCCTCTCCATTGCTGAATCTTTGTTTTGGTAGTAAATGTAATTGTTCATAAAATAAAACCAACCTTCTTCCTTTCGTGTGGACATTATTGGGCAGTAATAAGAATTTGTAGTACATGTTTGGATTGTGTATGGCCATGATAATTTTTACATTGCTTTGTATTAATTTGTACAAGATTATTTATCAATATGAAAGGAGACATCGACGTTTAAATATGCTCTTGTAATGTATTTTCATACCAGCTATCAGAAAGATCAACAGATTTATTATTTTTAAAAAATATGTGGCATAGGTTTAGTCATTCTTTAAATTGTAGCGTTTCTACAGCTTTACTTTTTTGTTCTAATGGTAGAAGCAACAGCTCTGTAAACATAATGATTTTTTAAATACTTGTTTCATTTTCACAGACTTGGTTTGGGTTTTTTGTTTTCTGTAGGACTTGTAAAGCTGCTTGTATTTAAATAAAAAAGGAGATAAAAAGATGACATAACCCCTGACCCCTGCAACAATAAATAAAATTAAATTCCTTTAATCCTAGGTTCTTTTTTTTTTTTTTTAAACCAGTCCTTAAACCTGAAACTTGCTTAATTTCTTCTTTACAAGGATGGGGATTCCACAACATCTCTAGACAGCCTGTTTGGTTGTATATATAACAACCTTTCCTAGACTGAATGGCAGTTACCACGTGTAATGCTGTCCCTTCCTCTCTAAAACTCTTACCTTGCTGTGAACTAGGTTGTCTTCTTTGTATACAGCTTGTTCTGTGTATGTTGTGCACAAAACAAAAATACATGATTGTAACTGATTAGTGTCTGGTAGGACATAATGAATTCTCTTGTGCCTGTTACACTTACTGTATTATATCTCAGGAGAAAAAACCCACTTGGACTCTTGGTCAGTTTTTTGTTTGGTGTCTCATTATGAGATGCTTTTCATTAGAACAAAATGACTGGTTAATCCCTATTTCCAATAGATGTTCTTCATTTACTCCAAAAGATACAGGATATTCTGTTTGTCTTAATGAATTTCATGTTACTGCTTTTGGAACACTTATTGCTGCAATTAATTTTGAATTAAATCCTCAAAAATGCTTATAACTGCAGATTTTGTACAGCTATTGTGTTTTATCATTAAAGTTTGCATAGAAGCAACACTGGGAACCAATCTGAAATGCCCATTAATTTTGAATAGTGTGGTGTAGGTGATATAATGGGGAAATTGACTTTCAAAGAATTAAAAGGCTTAAATCTCTTTAATTAACATAGAATAATTGAGTGGAGTGAGAGAGAGAAAGTAGTGTTTTTGGCAGAGGAGCTATACGAAGGCAGTCAAATGGAATAAAAAAACCAATTTGACATAAACTTTTAGGATGTTAGAAGATACAACGTTATGATCTTGATCTGTTCTGTAAAAAAATTCTGAGATCAGTAAATGAAATACTATGCTATGTGCTCAGTAAATATTCACAAAACCCACCAGCTTTACAGGATAGAGGAGCTGTATTAGTATGAACGTTTAGGGATGGTGGTGCTGTTTGCTTGTGGCTTTGCTTTGTTCTTACTAATTTTATTTTTTTTAAAATTTAAAATACAATCCAAACAGCTGTATTTGAAGTTATATTTCCATAGTAAGGATAGATGGAAAAGAGGTTCTGTACACACACGAAACCGAGTAACTAAGAAAGTTGTTGAAGTTCTGTGTAGTTGCATGAATTACATGGAAGAGAACACTGATGAGCATAGGCTTTTTAAAATAGAAATTGACCTAAAATGTAGAAGTAAGGCCATGATATTTATCTGTTGTGCATATTGTTTGTCCTAAAGTAAACAAACATACAGCTAATTTCTTCAATACACACTTTGTCTTTTAGACACTTTGCAAATATTTCCCATTTTATTTTTCATTTGTGGTATAATCACCATGATTACATGTGCCAATTGTATGAATCTGTGTGGCAACTGGAATTGAAACACTCATTCATCGGCACCTTTTAACAGAGGTCAGCACAGTTTTGATCAGTCTTAGCTTTTATTTCAATTTTGGACAACCAGTGAAAGGAGGAAAGAGGCTACTTTTGTTTGCAGAAATATTGAGTTTCAAGCAGTAAACTAAGAAATTTTGTGATCTCCAGCCTCTCAGCTACTGAGGGACAATCATTTTAGCCAGATGTTCAAAGGAAATGAGTTAACATTTTCTGTCAAAATATTAGCTTCCTCTACAGAAAATGTCACTTGTCAGAAGTATCTTTTCTCATTTTGCACAATCTAATAGGAAACACCTTGTTCAACTGCATTCATATTTCTGTTTCCCTGTCCTGGCTGTTGAAAGGATAAACTGTTGTCTACGGAGAGAAGTAAGACAGTGGTGGTAGGCCATCTTGATTTTTAATTATTACTCTTAAAAATTCCTGGTTGGCATTGGGCAATTTACTTCAGCCTTTTGTTAAATGCATCATTTAATTTATGAGCTGGCAAGGGCAGCAGTAGTTATTATTTCATATGGTAGTAAGAGTAAGAAGTGAACCTTTCAAGTTTAACATTGTGTTTGGGATTTATTTTTAATGCTTTAGAACAGTTATTAAATCAACGTAACTATAGTGTGGATGCCTGTAAAAATATAGGTCTGATTCTTTCTGGTATGATTATAGTTCTGTCCTTCTCTTAACCTTTCATTTTGTGTTTAACTATCTTTGAAGGAAAATGGCTTGATTAAGGAGCATCCCTCTAATGAACAGATGTATTCTCCAGATATGTATCTTCTCTAGAGTTCCGTTCTTTGTCTTTCAGGTGCTCAAGGAAAACCAATTGCCAAACGAAAATGTGACTTGCATCTCCAATGTGCAATTCATTATTCTTCTAGACTAGCGTAGAATATTTCCTTTGGAAGCGACCTGTAGTGATCACCCAGTCCAACTGCATGAGCAATTCAGGGCTGATCAAAAGTTAAAGGCTGTTGTAAAGGGCATTGTCCAAATGCCTCTTAAACAGGCTTGGGTCATTGACCACCTCTCTAGGAAGACTGTTCCAGTGTTTGATCACACTCTCAGTAAAGAAATGCTTCCTTATGTCCAGTCTAAACCTGCCTCTGTGCACCTTATGTGTTACAGGATAGGCAGTATTTTTGGTTAGACTGGTATGGCTGGAAATGGTTAGCAAGTTCCTCAGGCTGGAAGCAGAGATGGAGTTGTCCTGGATGGTGCTGACTTTTGCTTTTGTGTTGTCCAGCTGGTGGTGGCTTTTTACCCTCTACACGCTTCCCTGGAACTCACCACTGTGTTTAGTCTAGACTGTACTTTGTATAATTGTCTGTGAGGATGTTATTGGAGACCGTGTCAAAAGCCTTGCCAAAGTCATGGTAAAGAGCACCCATTATTTCCCCCTCCTCTGCTGAGCAAGCTACCTTTCTGGAGAAGCTTATCAAGTTGGTTAAGCACCACTTACCCAACGTAAATGCGTGCTGATTACTCTTGATGTCATTTTTATCCTGCATATGTTGGAAAGTGGTTTCTGTGTCACCTTCCAAGAACTGAGGTGAGGTAGAGCAGCCTGTAGCTCCCTGAATCCTCCTTATCCCTCTCTAAGATAGGAGTGTTTCAGTTTGGTTTTGTTTTGTTTGTGGGGGGCTTTTTTCCTCCCAATCCTTTTAGCAACTACAAAGTTGGTAGACAAATAATTTGATGAAAATCTTTTTAGTAATCTTTAATAGAAGTATATTTCTATGTATGAAGGAAAACTTATTCTTTGGGACTTGTTTTCCCCATTTTTCTACAATTTTTAGTTCTTCTAGCAAGTAAAATGAAACATTATCTTGAGTATTTAGTAAGTGTGTGTTTCATCTAAGTCAGTGGTGTATACCAGGTCATAAGTGTTAAGAAAGGCTGGTGAAGACAGGTATCCTCAAATGTTTTTTTTATTTAAAGGAAAGGATAGGAAGTTGCTGTAGGAGGCTTGTCTAAGCTCTTCTGTAATACACAAGTGCTTGCTGATTTTTGGCTTCACTATTTAAAACAAGTGAGCTAAATCTAGTGAGATGTATATAATGAAGCTGAATTTCATGTGTATATCTAAGTTAAAGCCGCAGTATTGGGGTGCTTCTAAAGGCTAAAGCTAGGAACTGATACAATAACAGTCCTGTACAAGTAACATGTAGCTCTTCTGCTGAGTTACCCTTCGTTGTTCCCATGAATGTGTCTAATTGCAGCATTGATTTGAGTTGCCTGTTCACAAAAAGGGAAAATTGACTCCTGCTGAGAGTAGGTGGGTGATTAGCTTTTTTAACAAAGCGTCTGCTTCTGTGTATAGTGAAGACATGTTTAGCGTTTTCTTGAAAATGATGTGATGATTTGAGTCGATGAAAAGGTTCTATTTGCATCTAATTCTTGTAGCAGAGTTAATCTATCTGCAGGTTTGATCTGATAACCATCACTGACAGAATTAAATGTTGTTCTACTTTTATTCCTCCTTGGTTTATTTTTATTTCAGACCACCTATGATGTTATGTGATGAGAATGCTTTTGTTTTAGCCATGGATTTAAAGCAGGGGGAAGAGGGGGGGGGTGCAATAGGGCTGTTTCTGTTTATCTTTTTGTTTTTCTCATTACCTCATCTGTAACACTGAACACTGCTGTAAAGATCAGCTGTGCTATTGGTCAGGTAACTGGAACCAATTATAAGTGGATAAAAGACAACTTTATAGGGTTGATTGTATGTAAATATCCTTTGCTTTAAGACTTTAAAGAAACAATGCATCACTGTATGAAAGAAATGCCCCATACTTTTAATGTGTATCACTTGGCTAATGTGATTCTTTGTCAGCTGGCATTGGCTGAGGTTATTGATCTATTATATTATAAATGCTTCTTCTGGTTTTTATTTTAGGTCTAAAAATATCTGGAGGGAGATTAAGTGGTTCAACAAGTAACGCTCTAATGGATGACAGACACTTTCTACCAAATGATCTACAAATAGACTCAAAGGACAGTCTTACTACTAACTATAGGGTAGAAAGTTTGGCATCTCATTTGTTTCCTTCGGCAGATGAAAATGAAAATCAACTTGATAATGATGGGAATGAAGTTCTGACAAGTAGTAACATTGCTATGGGACGACAGGATAAAGGTGAACAGGATAACATCAATAATAATGAGAATATGGACAGAGGAGACTGTATCCCAAGCTGTAAGGAGAGTGAGACTGAGAGGAGATCTGTAAATGTCCATATGGACCCCCAGGTGGAGGAAAAGCCTATTACAGAAAAACAGCCAGGTGGAAAAAGAAGTCCAAGAAGCAAAAGAAGCTCCATTAAAAAATCTAAAGGTACTTTATTTAAAAATGCCTTTGTTCTGTTTACTTAAAAAATAACACTGTAGTTTAAACCTGTGAGCTAGTAAGAAAATTATATTTTAGTTGTCTACTAATTATTTTTAAGGTTTCACCAAAGGTTTGGTGAGTTTTGGTTTGTTTTACTTTTTTGTTCCAGAAGTGCTAATAGTTCTTAATCGGATTCAACTCTAGATGTTTTCACCTTCTGTTTTTAAACAGTGGCTATGTAGAAAGTGTAACACCTCAAGTAAACACAAATAGAGGGTGGTACATGGTTTCAGTGTGGAAATTGGGCTGACTTCCAAATCAAAAGAGAAATATGGTTTTGTTCATTTGAATATTGTGACCGAGTGCAAGACTTTGGTGTCTTGATGCAGTGTCAAGATTTGAAATTTCGTTATGAGTACCAAATAGTTTGATCTTGGCCTGCCGTTGTCAAAATTTACTTACATTTTTCAAAGCTTAACAGATTGTCCTAGGATGTGTGGTTTTGGTAATGAACTGTTAAAAAATGTGTTCCTACCAATTTTTTATGTTACTTTTTCCTTAGAGGTTGGATATGAATTGGGTAAGGAAAATTTAATTTATTACATGTTCTTAGTTAAGATCCTTCTTGAAGGAGTTGGATTTGCTGTAACATGATGTGTTTTTATATTAGGTTTATGCCATATATCCTAAAGCTTATGTGTCATAGTGCTGTAAATATATTGGTTAAAATCAGTGTGTTTCTTGCATAAATTGCTTTGAAAGCTACTTAGAAAAACTGATTCGTGCCTGCTTTTTTTTTTTTTCCCCATACATTTTGAAATAGATTACAATTTTCCTCATAAATGGCAAGTCTTTTGTGATGTAATCTAAAATCCGATTATGATTTTAAGGGATGATAAAGGAGGTAAAAAGGGGAGAGAAAAGAAGACTTGCATTCCGTATCTTGTACATGTAGGCAAAATCTAGGAGAGAAAAAATATATATTTTTAGTAGAGATAAGAGCATTCTGAAGTATGCCATTATAGTGAGAATAATTTCTTAATAACTTTCTGTGCCATTTAATAAGTATCTATTTCATCTATAGATTTAAGGTTTAATAATAGTATAAAATAATTAAAATGAGATTAACAGAGGTAATTGAGAATCAATCAGCTGTGTGATTGGAGTAACAAAACACAGGCTGATAAGTTATACATACATGTGGACAGAGATATCTGAAGGATAATGAGAGGAAGAAAAGGAAAAAACTCATCTAAGCACTGAAAGTTAAACTTTGCTCATATTCTCTCTCCATTAGTTTGTATTCTTGTTGATAAATGCAATGAACTGATGCAGAAGTACCACAAAATGAGCTGTCCACAGTAGAAGGAAGTTTTAAGACAAAAAACAGAATTCTGAAATAATCAAAAATGTCATGAAAAAATCTAGCAATGTAAAATAGCACAGCAAAGAACATCCTGCATGCAAAACTATTTAGAGTTTTGTTGAATTGTTGTTAATAAACTCT
Organism: Grallaria varia; assembly: GCA_013396735.1. Lineage (NCBI taxonomy): Eukaryota > Metazoa > Chordata > Aves > Passeriformes > Formicariidae > Grallaria > Grallaria varia. The sequence continues at coordinate 17,930 of VWZG01013157.1, forward strand.
TACTCCTTTATTAATAAAGAATGGCTTGTGTCATGGTGATTTTAAAAAAAAATTATATTTAACTATTGAGAAATCATGGATGAGTTACTTGGACTCATAACTAAAGAAGAGAGTTATGAATCTTTTTCTCTGCAAGTAGACCTGTTAGGGTTGCTGTTAAATGTTGCCATTTTGGAAAAGGTGACATTTGATTTAAAAGTGTGTTGTTTATATTCCTCCTCTTGCTAGTGACTGGAGCAATCAATGTGGAATATGGAAAATTATATTTTACTAGTTTTTGCTTACTTGGGACCTCCTCAGCAGAATATTGGTGATCATTAGAGAAGCCAGTCTTTCACTGTCAGCATGTTTTTAATTTAGAAGAAAAAGTACTCATACTTGCAATGTGTTTGAAACCCTCTGAATATTTGTTTATAAAACATAAACAAGTTTATTATCTTTCTGTATATGCTTGGAATGTGTTGGAGCTAGAATTATCGTAACTGCTACTATCATTGAACTGGAATGCAAGATTAAGAATCCCTATATCTGGTTGAAAATTCACCTGGTTCAATATTCTTCCCCTGACACAGTTGCCAATAGAGGATGTGTAGGTGAGAGTATAAGGACAGGGCAAAGATGTAGTGATTCATTTGCATGTTCTGCTTGACATCTGCAATTATTCATTCAGGACTTCACCAAGTGGGAATTGATAGACTGTAATACCTTAGAGTAAATTTCTCACCTGGCTTACAGTTGGGTTTTTGTATTCATTTCGGTGTCCTAGGGTAAGTAATTCCAAGATTTCGTTCATTTATTTTTTGCAGAAGCACCTCCTTTTAGCTCTCTTGATGCTGCAATAGACTTATTAGAGTAAATTGACAAGTCTATAGCTCCTGGATCCCAATTTTTTCTCACATTCTTTTTGTGTACTAATTATAGCTTTGAATATACTATGATGATGTGTGTTTTAGGAGGACTGGTGATCAAAGAACTGATATAAATTTAAATTGATGAATTTAAACTTTGGTGACTATTCATACTGTGATTTCTTGTAATGCACCATACTAACTTTAATGCAGTAGAGATAGCAATTTATGAAGTGTCATCTGCTTCAAAGTATTTTTGTAAATGTGGACTTTAAATTCTCTCTGTTTTCTGAAAATAAGGTCATCTTTTTTCAAGAGATCAGTCCTGGCTTAACTAGTAACATAATATTGTAAAATCAGTGTAGTATAGTATAGCGTGGTAACTGGCACTGAATCTTTTTTCCCCAAGTTAAATTCTGCAATGTACACTTGACCTGTAAATTATTCAATTTATTTCTTGAAGCAGCTTGAAGGTGGAGGAAAGAAGAAAGTGGAGTGGTTGAGATGGATTTGGTGTTGAAGCAAATGAAATATATTAATATAAGCTAGTCAGATTAGATGAAAATTCAAGCAATGTTATTTTATTTACGGTTCTGTGCCACACTAAACAAGATTTGGGGTTTGCTCATTTAAAGCTATATCTTTAACACCAACACTTTCGTCTTAAAATCTCTTCTCCTAAAAATGAATGGTTTTTAAATACTTGCTGGTGAGGTTTTTTTCATTGTTTGTGTTTTGGCATTTTTTTAATAGTTCTTGAATGAATCAGTCTGAACCAGCTTTCTGGTACTGAGTAGCAGAAAATGTTTAAAAAAGAGGATGCCAGGTTTTCTTTTCTAGGAACTTCTGTTACTGGTTACTTAAGCTAATGCTACTGAATATGAAAATTAAAATTCAATTAAAAAACAGAGGACGATATCTATAATTGTATTTTGGTAGAAAATTCCTCATACTTGCACCTCTGACTCATTCTCAGGCAAGTGGCAAGAGCATCTTAATTTCATATATTTGCAGTACTGACAAATAAAAAGATTTTGAGGCATATTGAAAAACGTGTTGGTCATTTTTATTCACAAAGTCTGTCAAAATTTGACCTTTTGGCAGACATGGGGCTGCTGTGAACTCCTGGGGAAGTTGTGAGAGGCTTGCTTCGTTCCATGTCTTATGGACATGTTGGCACACCCAGCTAGGCATAGAAGATGTCAGTTGAAACACCTGTGAACCTGGCAGAGCCAAAAATTAAACCCAGCTCTCTGCTCTGTGCCTCGTGAGAGCTCTGGCCAATGATGTCTTCTGTCTTTTCACACCTATTTTCCTAAAGGCTTTGGTTCCATTCTACTATGGAGTAAACATCAATGCTTTATAAAGCAAAACACTTAATCATTCCTTATTAAAAAATTAAATATATGTAAGATACCAGTCTTTAGTAAAAAAAAATTAAACTGCTTTGGATAGTAAGATTGATTGATTCCAGGAAAAAGTAGTATTGTGTGCTGTTTTCAGAAACAGGGAATAAAAATTCAATAAACAGGGATCTTAGCCCATCACACCTTTCCTTTATGGTGTAATAGCATTATCAAGTGTTACAATAAAATTCTTTGTTATAGTGCTACTACAGCACAAATGTTGTCTTCGATTAGAAATCAAACAAGGTAGAATTAACTTGAATGGCTATAAGGTGTTGCTTTCAGAATCAGGGAAATAATTTGAGGGTAGAATTTGATTCCAAGTGAGTGACAGCTCAATTATACGTAGGAATAATAATGTGGTTTATTAGCTATGTTTTAGGTTCAGTATCATGATAACCTCAAAATTAAGGTTTTTCATGACAGTTGCTATTGAGCATGTTTCAGTCAATGAAGATATTTTGATATGACAGGTGATTATTTACTGCTTAGTGAAGTGCAGTTTAAAGTGACATTTGGTTTCTTTGTTGGTTTTTCTGAGAGGAAAGGTTTGCCAGAACATGTGGACCCTCTTTTCTGGTTTCATGATCATGTGCTGAACAGGAACCTATATTTTTAAAGACAGCCCTAATTCCATCTCTAGAAGTATTTCCTGGTTTGTATCTTGCATCTACTTATGTCTCCTGTTGCTTCTGGCCCACAGGAAGCCCAAATAAATACCGGAAAATCAGAGATGTGCGTTATTACTGAAAAAGCAATAAGTTACACCCATATTTTTTCTGGCAGTAAGCCCTGTGAAAATAGCCACCCACAGAGATTATTAATACTCCTGACCTGGATAGATTGCTTAGTAAAGAGTTCAAAATAAGCAAAGGTAAAACAGGGGAGCCTTCAGTGAACAAGCTAATGCCTTTCTTCTGCTCTAAATCTTTAACCTGAATCATCACTGTAGGGTCTCAGTTGCAGTAACTACAAGGAAGTCTGAAACCGAGTGCCCAAGCTGTAGACACAAAGTGTGGTGGTTACTTGAAATAGTGCCCCTATCTGTCCTGCTTTTAAATGATAACATGATTTTCAGGAAATGGGTGTAGTTGAGGAACAACAAAATACTCATCATAACTTGAGTTTATTAAAGTTTATTGTGCACATTTCTATGGCAAACTTTTCTAAATAGTTTTAAAAAATTATGGGATTTGTTTGAAAGTTCACTCCTATGTGAGCACATCAAATTCAGTATTGTTTTCTGGGGAAAAAAATCATTCATTCATTAGTGAAATCAGCTGTAGTTTTCTGGTTGCCCATAAGACTGTGTTTTGGGAAGCTGTAATTTATTGCTCGTATTCTCTGTTGTTTGTGAGAAACTGATCCAGTCAGCATATAGGTAGTTGATTTCTCCCACTACTACTGTCATTCCTACTACTCTACACTTCTTCCCTAATCTCATTTATCATCTTGTCATAACTATCTTATTAATGATCAGAAGTACTCTACAAATATTGCATTTCTAACAATAAGATATGGGGTTTGCACCCAGAAAATTTTTCCTGTAATATTTTTATACTGTTTTGCTCTAAATCACCCTTTATATATCCTCCTCTTGCATGTTTGACTTTTTGTACTTCTATACAGTTGAAGACAGGCGACAGTGAACTGCCAGGGGATGTACCACAGGGAACTGAGTTTTCTATCTAGCAAGAAGTTCTGGAATCTAAATTCATTTTACACATCCTCGTATCATTGTTACCAACATAGATTAGCATGACTGGCTCATTCCCTGGAATCTCAAACAAACCATCCAACTATCTAGAGTGGTCTTCCTGTTCACTCACCTGGACAGTCCCCCTAGACATCTCTCCCTCACAACAGAATTCCCCACTGTCATCATCATCTTCTTTCTATCCTTTAAGATCTTGTCTGAGGAGCCACTGTGCTATCATCAGAAGAACAGGAACACGTTGAATTTTCCTTCTTTCTGTCCTCAGGACAGCTCCTTATACCATGTCTTTGGTAGGAGTTAAGAGACCAACTGAGAACCTCAGTCACACTGTCCTCACCTACCCGCTTTTTGCCCTTTTTGAGCAAAAGTGTGTTGTAAACAACTGTGCTTTGTCTCTGCTCTACTACAATTGAGTCTTAAAGTAGAAATTTGACCTCTTGAATCTAAGTTCTGATTTTTTAGCTGAAAATGTAACACCAGTCACACACTTTTTCTTTTAGGTCATCCTGGTCTCTGTGGAACACTCTTAGTCTTAAGTGTTTTGGAGGTTTTTTCCCCCTGACTTAAAGCAGGGTCCCAGTTAGAAGTGTACAAAAATATCTGATGTGTGTTACTGTGTTGTTTCAGGTAGGTGAGCTGACTGTGGGACAGACCTGTCACAACTGATTTTGACAAGTATTTTGTTTCCTTGCAGGGATGTTATTTACGATAGTAGGTTTATATTCATAGCGCTAGTATTGAAATTTCCTAAAAAAAGCAAATTGGTGTATTTTTTTGAATTCTAACCTAAGTACTTGTCCTTTTTAAAGGAGTTTCTACAGCAGAAACCACAGCAATGAAGGAGGAAAATACTCTTATTACAGATACAGATTCTGTGCAGGCTGAAGGGGCTGTTGAAGCGAAGGAAAATTTTCGCCCAAAAGAACAAAACCAAATGTTGCAGTCTCTTTTCTCTTTGCTTCGTGAAGAGGTTGAGCAGATGGATTCAAAGATACTGCCCCTGTGTCTCCATCAGGTACTTCCTATGATTCTGGGGGGCTGCACCCAATTTTGTTTTTATTTGAGACTTTATTCATTAGGAAAAAGTGCATAAATGCAACATATACCATGGGCATGATATTTTAACATATAACAGATGGTCAAGGCAAATATCTCCTCTAAGGTCTTCTAATATTTGTTTAGTTATAAATTGCCTTGTAAGTGTATTCTGCAGCTAAAGGAAACTCTTAAGGATGTGTTTTCTAATTCCCCTAATGATGAAATTCTAGTTTGGCAAGAAGATTTAGGAAGATCTCTCTTCAGTATAACTTAAATATGGTTTGTAAGACTCTAGTATAGGTACAAGAGAGCAGATAAGTAAGTAACATTTTAAAACTGGAATGGTTTTTACTGTTGCAGACTTCTTTCAGGCATGAATGCTGGGATTCAAGGTTTCTTAGTGTATAGCTTTATATAAGCACAGTTGCCAAACCTGCAAGACCAAAAGAAAAACAGTGTGGTTTGAAACTGGCCAGTATGTTGGGTTTTTTTTTCTGGAGCTTATGATGCAGAACAAATACATGGATAGGCCTTAATGCAGTATTAATTCATAGTTGCATCAGACTAACAGTGGACTAGATGACTTTGTTTGCGTATGGCATCTAATATGGGCTATGTGTGGGT
>VWZG01013158.1:0-67603 GCA_013396735.1 Grallaria varia
CCACTATAACTAGGACAGAATCAAGAAAACCTGAGCATATGCCCTTATCTGGGAAAAAATCTCCTTCTGCAATTTGTTAGCATTCATTTGCATTGAACATACAATCTGCCATGCTATATAACCACATAATGAAAGGTATCACCATCATGGGATTTGTCTTTTGTGCTTGGCAGGTTCTTGTTCTTCTCTCACTGTCCACTTGTAGTCACTACTGGAAACACGAAAGGTCTGCTGTACCTTATATTCTCTGACCCAGGATGGTTGCTCTTTACAGGCTTGTAATTAGTGGGTTGGGCATTGCCTGTATAGATACCCTGATATCAGAGACAGAATACAGCTATACCCATGTATCTCAGGATAGAAAGATGGATTCTTTCTTCTTGGCTCCCGTCTACCGTGCCCTTCTTGCCTCATTTGACCGCAGGCTATGCCTTTTGAAAGCTTTCCCTTTATGTCATTTGAGTTATTTGTGTCTTTCCTCTGAGACTCCTGTGTGTTTGTGTTGTCTACTCATTAAGCCCAAGCAACCACAGCACTGGTTTTGTGCCATGTTTTGCATGACGTTGAGGTATGTTTGGTCTCCAAGCCTCACAGTTTTATTTTGCATGAGGGTCACAGTGGAGCTGCATTTGCAAGAATGATCAGGCAGGGGAAGAGAAGAAAACCTTAGCAGAGGAAATGTAGCGTGGGAAGCAAGGACAGCGTCTTCAGTGAAGTAGTCTTGCAGCATCCTTTAATAGATGTTGGGTTCTCCATGGACTTTGGGCACCAAAATGTGGGTAATAGTTGCTGTAGCGTCTTCTACTTTCAGTGGAGAGAGAAACTAGAGAGTATCTGGGCTCTCTTCTTGGCTGTATTTTAAATACTTGAAATAAGGTGGGACATAACTAGGTCAGAACTTTCTTATCTTTCTCTGAAAATTCCCACTTTTATCAGGATCACCAAGGATCTGAGGTAAAACCTATCAAGCCATCAGCTCCCAAGCACACTTACCTCATGCATTCTGCGTTTTAAAGATCTTGTCAGGGCTAACCCTCCTACAGCTGGTCACAGAGAGGTCATCCTGGGACTTTGGCACAGCTGTTTCTTACATGTTGGAGCTTCATCAGATCACAAAGTTGTTGCACCAGGTGCCAAACCCTCCTAAACCACAAGCACTCAGCTTAAGTGCAAAGACACGGGCTTATCCTTGTCATGTGTTCCTGCCTTCCCACAGTTCCCTTTCCCCTGCCCAACTTTTCCCCATTGGCATCTCTGTCTCACAAGACACTGTTGCTTTAACAGCTGTTTTGTTTCATTTAAACACCTACCTCAGCTCCTGTCCAGAATGCAAACATTTCATTAGCACCTCATCTCCTTGGCTTCAGCTCACAGCACTTGGCCATAATGAAGTGCTGCACTCAGAAATATAATGTGGGGAACACTTGATTAATGCACTGAGACAGGTGACAGCAGTGACCCTCTGGGAAAAGCTCTAGACTAAATTAGTCTCGGAGGTAATGCCAACAAAGACAGTCTACCAGCTTTGTTCAGTTACACGCTAAGGTCCTGATCCAAAGTCCTTGGAAATCTTTCTGGAGCTTTTGTGTTAGACCCCAGACCCAATGTGATGTAAAGTGGCTGGTTTCAGGTTAGTCGCTTCAAGAGGATGGATGGTCACCAGCACCATGTCCATTGGGTGGGAAGTGCACATTGTGCAGGAAGTGGCACACTGGGCTTAATTGGTCTTCTCTCTCAAACTTTGCATGCACACATACATACACATTTAAAACAAAATAAAAAATGCATTGGATAGAATATTTTTTTTCTGGAGAAAAATCTTTGCAGCAGATGTTTCACAGTAACACAAGTATTTCAGCATCTGTTTCATGTTTTGATGAATAGGCATTGCCTTTCCATTCAGAGCCATGAGCTGGATCTGCTGCAAGGACTCTTTCCACTTTCAGATATTGATTAAAGTATCCAGGATGTTGTTTTAGCAGAGGTTTAAAGACACCATTGGTAGCTGAGCTACATGGAAATAAGGCAAATTGTAGTCTGTGATAACATTGAAAGGGAAGAAGAATCCTTGTTTTCTGTTTTCCATACATAAAAGGTCTTTACACAAAAATACCGTGTTGTATAGAAACTGCATCACAAAATAGCCAAGCTTTTTGGTCACTGGAAAAGAATACTGCCTCCTTTTTGCCTGTGAAACGATAAGCTACCAAAGTCTACTACAGAACTTTATTAAGAGCTGCAGAGATCAGACTTCCAGATTTTAAAACACTGGAAAAACACACTTAAATGGTATGGCTTTTTAGTATTTACTCTTGAGTATTAATGTCAACCAGCTTATTGTGCGTACATAGTAAATGTGTTGGGATGATTTTTAGACTATTTAAGAATATCAGTTTAATATTCAGTTTAAAAAAATTGATTTATGTTTATAAGTTGCACTTGAGAGCAAATAACTAAGGGATTCCAGTCCTGGATTGTAAAGGCTTGGCAACAGTAGCACTGGAGGAGATTTTCAGCCCTTTCAGTAGTTGAAGCGTGGGTTACTGCATATTTTGGAAAACCAGTCTTTGATGCTCAGGAGAAATGTTCATCAGGGGACTAGGGCAGTAGATGCAAAGGGAAGGGAAGATCTGTGTAAGGTACAGGAGAGGTTTGGTGTAAGAACAAATTGATCATGAATAAGTGTAGCTTGGAGAGTAGGAGCTTTGTGCTGTCAGAGGAGCACAATTATGGTGCGGTCTCCAATAGGAAACATGATGGAATGAGAAACCTTCTGAACTCAAGTGCCTGCAGTGACAGTTCTAGCTGTCTCTGCTTCTCCTTGAACCTTGTTGCAAATTGAAATGATTTTTTTGAGTCACGTGGATATAGCAATAAAACCAAATTCTAGTTTGTTGTGATGATATTTTTCCCATTGCTCATTTATATCTGCCTGCGAGTGGTGACTGAGTCAGGGTGCTCTGCACGCCCTGTGCCACGTGTTGCTGTTTTAACAATCCTCCTCCTAAGGGCTCTGCTGGAGAACGGGCTATGCTTTATGTTCTTTTCACTGGTGGGTTAAAAAATAGTATCAGGTGTAAATACTGAAGTATTTCCATGAAAGTGAGCCTGTGGGGAACACTTTAGGCTTGAAGAATGTTGAAATCCCATGGGACTGTCATTGGCTTGCAGAACAGAGGTGTAGGTTTGATGCCTACATGTTCAGAATACAGAAAATTTTTAAGAACGGCTGAGGAAGAACAGCACCTTCATCTCAGAAGGAAGGTTTGTTTCTGCAGTCAGTGTTTGCTGGCAGTGGAGCTGTTTCTTTGGGGGGCAGGGCTGCGTGGTGGGTAGATGCTAACTACTGAAGAAACCATGATCAAAGTATCTTTTTTGCCTTTTCCTCTGCACAATCAGTTCTACCAACTGGTACAGCTGGTCTCATTAAAAAATGTTAGCTGGAAGGTGGTTGAGTCAGATCTGGTTAGTAACAAAGCGGGGGTTTTAGGCAGAGAAAAACCTCCAGGTTGGGTAGGTTCTACTGCTGTAATTTTGCAGTTATGAGGCCAGTACTGTTTCATGTGATCCTGGGTGTGCATCCAGGTGCACCTGTGGACAGTTATCCATGGGAGAGCTCTTTGTGTGTGGCAGCCCAGGACAGAAGGTGCACTGTAGGATGGACTAAAGCTGTTACCCAGGGCTGAATTGAGTGATTTGAAATGTGGTGTCTTATCTAAATTTCTGTGGGCACTTGCTGCTTCTCTGGATGAAGTGTAGAAACTCAGCTATCTCTGTGTCTTCATGCCTGCCTGCCAGAGGTTATGTGGTGGGAAGCATTCTAAGGACTGTAGCCCTTGCAGATACTAAACACCTTCCTTGAGTGCCCTAGCCCTGGTCTTCAATTCTGGTGCTGCAGGTAACAGCAACCTGCTTCACAATGGGCTTTGCAATCTATTTTCCTGCATGTTTCCTTATTCCTCACCTTCCTCCTGCCCCTTCCTCCCTACCCCACCCTAATTCCTGCTTTTTCCAAGCCCAGAGCTGCTGATTACAGAAGCAGAAAAGCACTATTCCCAGCCTGCATTTCAAATACGATCAGTATTTCCTCAGTCTCCCATCTGACGGGATAAATGTTGCCTAGCTCCATTGCAGGCTGCCCCAATGGGTGGGGAAAGGAGGTGCTGTCATCACCCTATAAACTGATGTGTGTGGAGAATGGGACTAAGCATGTCAGAGGTCTCAGTGATGATGATTTAGGCTCACTAGAGCCTTTTCTCACTCCATCCCTCTCCTGTGCAGGCCATGGTGGAGACAGTGAACAACCTCCTGCAGCCGCAGGCTCTGAATGCATGGAGGGACTTGAATGCAAGCGAACAGCAGCGTGCAGCCACCAAGTTACTCGACACCGTGGAGGACAGTGCCTTTGTGCTGGCTGATAACCTGCTGAAGACAGACATCGTCCGGGAAAACACTGACAACATCCGTAAGAGACTACTCCCATAAATATCTAGAGCAGTCAGTGGAAGAGTAAAGGCAGTGAAACTTGGCTTTGGTCTTGGGCCCTAGATTAATTGGAGAGCAATTTGTTAGATCTGTCTTGGCCCCTTGTCTGAAGAACTTCAAAGCCTTTCCAAAAGAGCCTAAAGGAATAAGGCAGCTCTCTACCCCTGAAATCCCATGGAAAATAAGCACCTGACCTTCCTTTATTACTCCTGGCTTTGAGGGTATAATCTGTGCTCAAGCAACGAGAGCACTGCTTCACAGGGAGATTGTTCATAGTAATGCAATTGTGTTTCATTTCATACAAATTTGTGTCTTTATTCAGCTGATTGTTGATTTTAATTAAAAAACAAGCATGATGGAAAGCACCAGCACTCCCACTGTGCATATGTAAAATGAGAACAACTCTTCTTTCTATTCCTATGAATACAGATCCCGAGCACTGATAACATTTACAGAAAGTACCAATCGCCAGTGGCAAAGAACTAGTATTTTCAGATTTTCATTTTAACCATTGTCCTTAATATCCTGAGGTTCTTGTTTACAAGAACTGGTAGTCTTTTGTCTTCCACAGAGAGTAGAATTTATTTGCCCTTTTTTTTTTTTTAATTAAATTTAGAACTTCTTCAGGGCAAAGATTTAAAAAGAAATAGGAGCCCAAACACATTCTAGCATGAAACACTGTAAGTTGATTCCTCTGCTCTCAGATGGTCTGGAATACCATTTTGTAGCTCTGAAATACTGTGGTGAAGATTATTTCAGTATAGATTTTTCTTAGTGTCGGTCTCTCTTGCAAACAGAGCTGGAAGTTGCGAGACTAAGCACAGATGGGAATCTGGAAGATCTGAAGTTTCCCCAGAACATGGGCCACGGGAGCGCCATTCAGCTGTCAGCAAATACCTTGAAGCAAAACGGTCGGAATGGTAGGTCTGGCACCTCAGGCCACGCCAGCCTCATGAATCAGTCATGCCTTAGGCATTGTTTTGTGTTTAACCATTGCAAGTATAGTATTAATCACTATGTTAATATTTAAATTAGTGTCAGTGTCAGTTGCTCGTGCCCTTGACTGTAAGCTAAGTTGGCTGACTGGGAACATATTATATTGCTAAATGATTCAGAGCCTTCAAAAGAGTTTTGTGATGATAAAAATGCATCAGATCTTTAAATTACGTGGCTGCTGGGGGACAGTGCTGAGTCCAGAGAAGTGCTTTATCTGCTGCTGTCTGCAGTAGGAGGCTTTAGATGGGAAAAGTGGCTTGTTTGAGTAAACTGCTTCTCAGTAGGGCACTATCTGAAAAAGGAAAGAGAAGAAACAATAGTAGCAAATACTAATAATGAGCCAACATGGCTAAAAAAGTTGATTAACTTTTATGGGTCTAAATCTTTAGTGCCTTTCTCTCCATATCTTATGAACCTCCTGCAACAGCATAAATTATAGACAATGTTATATGTAAATGGTCTTCATCCTGACAAGCCATTTATTTCCAGATCAGGAATTTAAGCAGATACCTTTGTTGATCTCTACAGCCCTGCTGTAGACCAACTTCAAACTCATAAGCTTCTACTGATAGGTCTAACATGCTCCTATTCCCTGCACTCTGATATGGGCTTCAATCACTGCAGGAAAAACACATCATCATAGAATGGCTTGGGCTGGATGGGACCTTTAAAATCACCTAGTTCCAACCCACCTGTCATGGGCAGGGACGTCACCCACTAAATAAGGCTGCTCAAAGCCCCCTCCAACCTGGCCTTAAACACTTCCATGTACGGGGCATCCACAATTTCTCTGGGAAACCTGTTCCAGTGCCTTGCCCCTCTCTGAGTAAAGAATAAAGGACATGAAGTGATAGGGCAGTATTACAGCCAGACCAGATGTGTTGAAATTGCCAAAAATTTCAGGCAATTTGAGAGAAAAGTTTGGTCTTTCTGAACCACCAGATTCAGAAGGAAAGTTTTGCCATTGGCTTCCTTGATGGTGTTTGGTGCCTTTGGATGTAGGATTCGAAAAGAAGTATTTCTTTTAGAGACAGTGTAAAACTCAAGATATGTAGCAAACTCATTCAGGGCAAGAGTTTCACTCCGCAGTGAAGTTTTGTAAATTTGTAGGGAAAGAGAAACTCTGCTGGCAGCAATGAAGGGGAAGTCTGTGTTTCTAAACGTAGTATCACTGGAGTTCTGGTCAAACCAGAAGTACCCCATCAATTTGCACCAGTTTGGCACATGCCTGGAGGTCACCAAAGAGCTAGAAAGAAATTATCATAGAAGGAATTAAGTTTGGAGAGACCTTTGGAGTCGTCATTGCTTCACCTTCCTCAGAAGCTGTGGTGATTTCCATAGGAACGAAAACATACCTTTCCACAACTAATACAAATAAAGGCAAACTGATCGCATTCCATTCTTATTTATAGCCTGTGAAATAATGTGCAAAACAGAAGGCAAACTGAATGGTTTCAGTTAAAAACAGTTGGCTGGTAGCCTGGGTTTTCTGCAGGCTCCCTGATGGGTTTTTTTCCGATTATCTGATTGGCAAATTTTAAAAATAAATACATTTTTAAATTAAATTTCTGCAATTTTGTTTTACTTGTCATGTGAAATTGGAACTGTATTGGAAAGGTTTTGATTTCTTCTTCCAGACTTGTCCCTACACTTTTCTGAAATAGGCTTAATTTATTAACAGGCGAAATGATAGTTTTTATACCGCATCTGTGTGACAGGCCAGCACGAAACATGTTTCCCAAGCATAGCCTGGAGTACGTCAGGTGGGAAATTGACCACCTGGCCTCTTTTTTCCTGAAGCTGGTTACACCTACGGATGCCAAAAATAAGCCCACCTTCTCTGTCTGTCTTCCATTGATCGGTTTGCTTATAAAAGTTTCTTTCGGAAGAAGCAGCTCTGCTCTTCTTATTCATGGACTGCTTGTTCCACCTCTTGGTGCTCACTGGGATTGGCAGGAGGTGGGTTTTCATAAGCCACATTGGTCATTTTGCATTTTTCCAGGGAAGTTTTGAAACTGGTTCAGAGAAGAGATTTGTCATCTAGAAAAACACCACTCCAGTGAGTTGACTTGGATATCTAACCTCTTACTGCTCTTCTAGGTGAAATCAGGGTGGCTTTTGTACTGTACAACAACCTGGGCACCTATCTCTCCACGGAGAATGCCAGCATGAAGTTGGGAACAGAAGCAATGTCGACCAATCACTCCGTCATTGTTAACTCTCCTGTCATCACTGCAGCAATAAACAAAGAGTTCAGCAATAAGGTTTACCTGGCTGATCCTGTGGTGTTTACTGTCAAGCACATCAAGGTGTGTGAGTCTGAAAAGCGCTTCTCTTTTGTTCAGTTTCTGAAATGAAGTGATGCAAAAGTTGGCTGCTGTGAGGTCCCCAGCAGTCCTTGATTAGATTTTGAATTATACTTTTGTTCCTTTGCACTTTGTGTTATTTATGGAGAAGGTCTCCTTTACATTGCATTAATAGAAGTAAAGAAAGTGTCTCCTTTGAGCTGATGCCCATTGCTCAGTTGCTGACACACGTCGTTCTGTAATTAAAAACTACCAATATATTAGAATAGACCATAATATTATTTTATCATGGTGTCAGGGAATGTTATAGGAAAGTGGAATTACAGTAAAAGAGGACATCTAGTCCTCCTGTTAGCCAAGCCACAGTCATTGCAAAAGTTGATTGCTCAAAGCAATTAATTTCTCTGCTCTGCAATGCAAATGAAGCAGTCTGGTTTGAAGAGCTGGATTTAGTCAATGTCTAAAATTAATCAAGAACAAAGAACTAAGTTTGCATTTGCAAAGAGAGCAGCAACAATCTAACTTTCTCTAGTATTGGCGAGTAATACTTGACGTATAAACCGCTGCTGATTATTTATCTAAAATTAAAGGATGAGCGTTACGAAGGGCCTCAATAGTGCATTTAGAAATCTCCAGGAGCCTGTCATTTTTATTGCATTTATTAATTTCTTCCCTGCAGCAGTCAGAAGAAAATTTCAACCCCAATTGTTCGTTCTGGAGCTATACAAAGCGTACAATGACAGGGTATTGGTCCACCCAGGGCTGTCGCCTCCTGACAACTAACAAGACGCACACCACGTGCTCCTGCAATCACCTAACCAACTTTGCAGTCCTGATGGCACATGTGGAAGTTAAGGTAGGCATTGCAGAATCACAGGCTGCCAGTGCACAGGGCAGGAAAAGTGGTCAATGTGTAATACCATTTTCTTACTGGAAATGGAGCTAAGCAAGGAAGTTGCTGTGTGACAGGAACTCTAAAAGTAGAAACCATCTGGTGTAAATCTTCTTTCTGCTCTATGGTGAAACAGGAGATAGTCACATCATGCAAAGTCTGCCTTAAGCTCCTGGCATGGGCAGTTCTGAGCTGAGGGTGATGAGTGTGCAGGCTTAGATGTTGCCATATCCTTTGGTAACTGGTGCAGAACATCTCCTGGCTGGGTTCTTGCTCATGGGGTCCTCCCTGTGCCACCAGAGAGTAGCAACACTCTGTGTGATGGGACAGAAGTATGCAGTCTGCCTCGTGGGGTACAGGTCCTGTGTCCTGCATGCCACACATGTTTGTGTGAGATTCATGCGTAGAGCCAAAAGTGTTTTCCTGCTTCCATTTAGGGGGAAAAAGTTGCATTCTCTGCATCTCACTGTGTGACAGTGAGGTACATGTAAAAAGGAAGCTTCTTACGCCATCCTATATAGACTGCATATCTACCTGAGGCCAGTACATGATCAACTAGTTTCCTCACCCGCATTTAGATCCGTGGTGTAATTGTGGATTTCCACATGATTAGCCCCACTGGAGCTAAATGGTTACTTCTGAAGTAAGTGCTCCCCATGGCTGCAGTGGTTTGGGGCACACATTCGGGATTTTATTCAAGAGCAGGAGAATGGTTGAGATGATCCTCCATTTCCTAAGCTGTCTTGGCTGTCTTTGGTTGAGAACAGTCTCAGCTCCTGTAGAAAAAAGAGGAGAAGGTCCTGAAGCCCAAAAGATTTTGACCTAGTCATTTTCTGTGTTGCAATGTCTTCATTTAATGTGCCTGGCACTGCAGCAGAATCCACGACTCTGAGCTAGATATGGATCTGGTGTCTTCCTTGCTGGCAGAACATTTCAAACTGCATCCATGACTGTATAACCACAAAAGCTATTATGGTTTTAAAAGACCTTTTCTCAAATAGTCTTCCAGTGTCATTGCTTTGTATATTTTTGTTCCACTTAATAACCTGAAGAGGAATGTGAAGAGCTGCAATAAAATATATATTAAACAACCATCAGGCATGACCAAAGCTCTGCAAAAAAAAAGAAATTAGATCCTGGGAGCACATTTGCCGCAACAGCTTGCCCAGCTGAGGGGCAGGATGGGTCTGTTGCTGTTGCAGGAGTCAGTCCTAGTCCAGGAAATATACCATTAAATGACTGTGGCATTGTCCTGGGAGATGGCCTAAAGAAATGGCCTATTCAGAGCACACATTTACGGGTTAATGGCATTCTGTAGTCCAGGTCTGGTTTTGCCTGTTTCCTACAACTGGTTGAATTTTCACAAGAAATGTGTGCTTGGCTTGTTATCACCTGCCTGGAATTAACAGATATACCTGAGTCACTGAAGTCAGGGGTTGCACCTGGGAAATGCAGATAGCTTTCCACTCCATTGGTGTGAATGAGGGCGATCCCTACTGCACTGTGCAGATACAGTCTAGTGCTGAACAAGCCCCTTCTCAAATTGACAAGTAGGTCAGCCTTGTGTGCACATTTCATCCAAACCTCATTAGACAAGTAGTGCTGGTGTTATCTCATCGTGCAGAAAAAGGATGCAAGACCCTTCCTCGCCCATGGTCAGCCAACAAGTTGGAAAGGGCTACAGCCGGAAGCTTCCTGGGTGCCAAGCCAGTGTGCTATTAGCTGCTGGCTGTTCCTGGGTGTTAACGAGTGCCCTCAAGACTTTCAGGTCATGTTTTATCATTTGGCTGCAGCCAAAGTATCACTGCTGTAAGAGCCAAACTGGCTCCACTTTGTTGACTCTGATGCAACTGGACAGCTTTCTGGCATGTCCATTTCAATGATCATCCCTTTCTAAGGGCAAAGGCAGGTGAGCACCCTGCAAACATTTGCAACTCATCCCTCCAGCTGCTTCTCACCTGGCTCTTCCTGGTGACACTGTCTCACTCCAGTCTGCTGATGGAGCTGACCATGTGGCTCTTGGCAGATCTGAGAGGTGGCCTGTATGACATTCATTATGCTATTGCAGTGAGTTGATTTTAAGGTCTCAGCAGCAGAATATTTGCTGTTTTGGAGAAGTGGAGGTTTAAAAATAAATGGAGGTTGCTATTGCCCATTGTCTTGCACTCATTGCTCACAGGCATGCTTTTGAGTCATTTAGTTATATTGTGTCTTGTACAAAAAGGCATTCCTTGCCTCAAAGACCTGTTAGTCTTCTTGGAGGTGGAATGATCCCTGGGGGAAATGATGTTGCGTGCTTGTGCAGGACCTCCTACAGCAATGTTGTGGCCAGTGACTAGGATCCCTAAAGAGGTCTGTCCTACACACAATAATAATATCCTGGGAGTTTTGCAGCAGAAACAATTTTCTTCAGTAATTTAGATTTGTAGTTTACTGTCTTCACTTCTTTGAATTTTTGAATCTACAGGGAGCATTCTTTGGTGTAATTAGTGAATACAGTACCCTACTTAATGCGACTGAACATTGGGCATCATGGGGTCCAAATATCCGAGTCCTGTTCCTTAATCAAAAACCAGCACCAGTTTGACAAGTGTCACATCTGGTCATGAATGATGTCCCTCCCTGGTAACATGGCAAAAGAGCGTGTTCTCCAGAGGACACCTCAGTGGCTGCTCTGCAAGTTACCAGCTACAGTTTAATTATTAGCAGAGAGTATGTGGCAAGGTGGAGCTGGAAGGTAGCACGGCCGAGGGAGGTGATTGATGGCCTTCTGGCTCTCTAGCATGAAAAAGCAATATGTCTTTGTCCGAAGGGGCAGAAAATGACACTGGCTGACCGTGGCAGCAGGGATTTATTAGTGTGTTTCAAGAGTAGGAGTGACTGGGATCAATTCTGGTCTTTATAGGATAGTACCTGATTAAGAGGCGAATTTCATTTGAAGATGCTTTCTGCCTGTTGAAATTAGTTGGGCCCAGAATTTCTTATTCACCCATATATTTCAGTGGGGTAAAATAACAGTGCCCAAGACCAAAAGCTGGCTGTGCTCACAAGCAGGGTGCATAGCTGCTGGGAACTGTGATGGACCCTCACCTGCAGGTACCCCTCCAGCTGCTGTCAGAACCCCAGCCAGCATAGGGAGAGGACAGTAGGACTGTATAATGAGTTGTAAGCTGGATCTCACTGAAGAATCCTCCTCGTAAGGGATGGCCTTACACAGACATGCAGTGTTCATTGCCCTGCTGGACAATTTACCAGGAAAAAGGAGAATCTCCCTTTGGAGAGATGTTTTAAGACTTGGAAACAAATTACTGGTTTTGCCAGCTAGGAAGTTTATTTGACCTATACTATGAAAAAATTATTATAGTCTCATAGGTATTCGGTTAAATTATAATATATATTTAACATAGAAGAGATCTATGTTAATATCTGTTTATTGCTTGAATCAGTAGACTGTTATGACCCTTAAATTCTATAAAAATTGGGTGGCTCCCATGCTATGTAACAAAGCCCATAGTTAAGTAAGCCATTCTACCTATGTAATTGCTGTAGAATTATTCAAAATTTACAGGCTGTTTTTCATATAAGCTTGTGCTTTTCTTCATATTAATTATAGCAGATGCATCTTAAATGTATCATGGGAAAATTATGCAGACAGAAAACAAGTTCGGAGCTGATGGGAAAATGCAATTAAAAAACCCACCCAAAACAGAATAAGCAAAGGTATCCCAGGATAGATAAACATTGCTTTTCAGTATGTAGTGAATGCCAGATCTCACTCTTCTTTTTTAAAAAAAAAAAAGAAAAAGGCAGGGGGAGGGAGAAAGAAAGCAGTTTTAACTGTTGCAATTAATAGGAAGCTTTCAGATGTTATTCTGTATCACAAACACACTACACTATGCTAATTATTTGGGGAATGGAAGCATAAGGCAAGCTAAGGAGAGAAAGGAATAAAAATATATGACATCTAAATGGAATGTAGTGGTCCACTGCCTAAAGCAGTACAGCCATTTCAGATATAAAGAGCAAGCTGAAGCTATTGCAAGCTGGTTTATCCATATATTAGCACTTGTGGGATTGAACAGAAGTGAATGAAAGCAGAAGTGGGTACAGAATTGCAAGAACACTCTTAACTGCTGAATTAAATTACTGAAACCTCCATATAATAAATTTTGCAAAAGAAATCCCTTTCTACCATCAAAGGGGTTAATTCTCAAAATATATATATATTACATGTTGCAAAAAGTAACTTATTCTAAGAACTGTTTTAATTGAGTGGGAAAATTATTAAACATGTTCGTCTTCGGAGAGATTTTAAAATTCAAAAAACAGCAGTATTTGAGTCTGTGAACTTGGTGAACCACCAAAATAAGAGGTTGTAATCAGCATGTTTGATTAGATGAAATATACCTGTTAGGTCAAGTAATCTATGCCTGTCGGGTCAGTTTAGAGTTGTACCTGGTAGCAGTCCTTCAACTTTTTCTCTAGCTTAATTGGTTAGCAGTGAGTCACTCCAGGGAGTTCATTTAGTTCCTTACTCATAGTTTGACACACATTACTTGGGTTGAGCCCTAGTTGTGTCTTGCCATTTCTAGTTCTGTCAGGTTGGACATCTCAGTGATCCTTGTCTGTGCATTCCCCAAAGCATTGACCCAGATCTTCTCAGGTTGCCACTTCTTGGGTCCAACCTGAAAACAACTAGAGCCTAACTTTAGAAACATATACCTTGGAGCCCTTTAATTTGCAGTTTCTTAGCTCAGTGTTTACAGGTGTCAGAAATTTGAACATACAGCAGTTTATTAGCCCTGGCTTCCTTTCCCTTCAGTCTAACAGGTACATGTTTGCTTAGCTGTGTCCTTCTTGACTCTCCAAGCTGCCAGATGGGGCTAGCTGCATAGTAAGGAGTTGTGCTACAGGGCATGGGAACATCATCACCCTTCAGGTTTTCCTGATCCTCTGTTCTAAAATTCATGCACGATTCATGTAGCTCCTATTGACAAGTGCTAAGCCTTGCTCTGTGTCTCGCTACATCCTTCCTTTCTGGCTGAGAGTGTGGTGTATGTGAGGACCAAAGCAAAGGTAGTGACCATGGCATGGTGGAACTATGTCCCAGCTGTCTCTCAGCACCAGGCTGGCTAAGACCATTGCTGTGACAGCAGAAGCTGATGATGTTGTGACCAGACTTTTTCCAGAAACTCGAGTTAACAAGCTGGCAGCTTGGCTGTGTAGATGTGTATATTGAGTTTGGCACAACCACCACAGCTTATTTCTCAGGTTGGAGATGCCACATGAGTTAGAACTGCCTAAATCCAGCCAGCACAGGAGGGTAGGACAATGGATGCAATTATTATTGCAAGTTCCACCTCCTCTCCTCAAGTGAATCTCACCTCAGGTGCATCTCATTTGCACCCGTGTTGGTGAGTACAGTGGAAATGCTGGGCTCTTGCCACATGCTGTGTCCACAGTAGTGTTTTTAACACATGATGTGGTGAGGTCTGCACCCATTTCTGTGTGTGCATTTCCCTCCATATAGCTTTATTCTGGCCATGGAGATTGCTGTCACTTGCACTGGCTGCTGCTTCTGACAGTCATTGGAAGGCTGTTGCATTCTGGGGAGAAGTTTGTGGGAAAGAGTTCTGCTAGGAGGCCTTCATCTTGCTGAGGAAAGCAGAAGAGGAGGAAGATGGTCTGTGTTGCCCGTGCAGAATATGAAGGCAGCTTTGTGGTTAAGGCAAGGAGAGGAAAGGTGACCTTCCAGAATTGCTTGGAGAACCTTATTATGAATGGCCATAGTCAGGTGAGAATAATGTTGCACAGGGGCTTCAGGTGAGAATTATGCTCTTTTTATTCCCGGGTTAAGACCTGATGGTGCCCATGACAGTATCGCCTTTGCAGAGCATGGAAAGGATACGTACCAGATCCATGGGTGCTGTGTTTGCTGCGGAGCAGAGCTGCCTACCTCCCTCAGTGCATCCTTGGGGAAGATGGAGCAGATGGGTGCTGAAGAAAAGGGATCCCTCCCACAAATATTCCTCTTGGCCGCAGAGGGGAAAAAGCTCCCCTAAAACCTCTCACGCCTACATAGCCGTGGCAGGTGGTGCCCTTAGCCAGCCCAGATGCACTGGAGGAGTCCTTGGGGTTTCCTCCCAGTCTGTGTATCTCAGCTGATGCTTTTGGCACGTCTACAAACCCGTCTGCTTCTTGAGTAGCCCTTTGCACGTAGCCACATAGCATTTCAGCCAGGTCACAGCAGTAATCCTCTCTCACCCCCAGCAATGGGGGAAAAAGGGCAGAGAGATCTTACACTGCCCCAAATAGCTACAAATCCAAGGAGCAGTATCAGCAATGCACAGAAGTTCAAACCTGTCCCACTTGGGTCTCTGCCCAGCCCAGCACACTGCCAGCTCCCACCAGGCGCTGAGCGGTCATATCTGAGCTAGTTGATGACATTGTGTTTTTATTTACTGCTTGCTTATTCCTCCATCCCCCAAAGATATTACTTCTTCCATTCCTGGAGGGACAGATTAGGCAAAGGAATGTGTCCTTTGCTGCTGGCAGCTTGGTTTGGCTGCTATTTTCTTCTGCTGATGTTTTTAATAAGGGAGGAAATGGCTGTTCATCTCAGAGAGAGCCATTCTGTCATAAGCTGACATTCCCTGGGATTTGTTTTTATTAGCTCAGCTCTGGTATACAGGCACTGCCAGAACTGCTCATTGATTTTCCCAGCCTCAGTAATATCTAGGCTGCCTGCTCACCCTGCTGTGGTTGCTACCAGTGCTCCTGTTACTCCTTCTGCACAAGTCTCCAGCAGCACTCTCCTTCTACTGCTCTTGGCTGCACTGAAGCAAAAACAGAGCTTTATTCCAAAGCCAGAGACACCTCCTTTCACTGGGTTTGGGTCAGGCTCATACCTAAATCATAAATGTCAAACACACTTAATATAGAAACTCTTTAACTGAAGTGAATTATTTTATCTCTTTCAATTACTCAGGAAGTTGTTCCTGTGGTGAAAATAATCTGCAAGTCAGCTTACCTGTAAAGCTAGTATAGCTTAGTGGTAACAAAACTCAGTGTCTTGCATGCTGTGCCATGTAGCATTGATCTTGTCAGCCATGGTACACTAGGGCAAGGAAGTGTTTGATTGATGCTGTCAGGAAATTGTCTCTTGGACTGACCTCTGGTATCTCTCATGGGCTCTTCTGGTTTCCCAGGTATTTGGGGTGATCATTGAGAAGCAAGAGTTGACTATTATCAATACACTGGTGGTTTCAGATGTATTTTGCACGCTTTAGAGATCTTAGGGCTTGCATTGTACAAGAAGGATGTCATTAGGCATCTTCAGGGAAGGGCAGATCCCTGAAGGTCACTATCAGCAGCATAGAGTCTAGTTGGACCTGAGCAAGGAGATTGGACCAGATGACACCACTGGTGTTCCCTTCCAGCCTTAACCATTCTGTGATTCAGTGATTAGCATGCACATAAAAGGTATTTTTTTCCTCAGTCAAGAAGTGTTTGAACAGCGCTGGACGATGTAAAGATAAGATTTGCTCCTCCTATATTTTTCTGCCGTTAAGGGGCCAGACTCAGAGGCTAAGACCCAAATACAAAATCTTACTGTGTTCTGTATCATATTTAACCCTGGAACTCCACGTACCAGATGCAAAAGCCAAGTATGTTGCTCCCTTGTTTGTCCCACAGTGATTGGGTGATGGCAAGGATAAGCTTGTGGCATTGGGAATTATTACCATTGTTCCTCCTTTTCCCACATTAGTCTACTGTGTGTCCTGTGACACTGCGGTAATTTACAAGTTTCAGTCTCCAGCAAAAGACAAGTTCCATTTTGTTGTACTTGCTGATGTAAAAGCTCTGGATGTGCCTTGCCCTGAGGGTAGTTGGCACTGCCCTGAGAAGGATGCCAGTGCTTATCAAGCCTTCCCTGACCCATTGGTTCTGTGGTAGCACTTGAAATCCCAAATAGGATTGAGTGTACCCAGCCTTTAATCCAACTTACTTCTTCCCTTGGACTTTACTAGAAAAGCTACAGATTCATATTTTTTTTTTCCCTGAGGTGTTTTTAAATTGCTCTTGTTCCCAGTTTATTGTTATTATTCCATTTTGTTTGTTCTTTTGTGAGTTTGTTGGGTTTGGGGAGGGAGTTTGTAATTATGGAGAAGTTGTTTTTATGTTTGTTTGCCAGCACTCCAGGGATGAGTGTTATGTACATAAAGTCAGTATTATCTTTACAATTAATATTAAAAAGAAGAGTAATAAGAGTGACAATAATAATAATAATAATAATAATAATAATAATACAGCATTGAGGCATGTTTATTCCTAAGCATGGTAAGTTTCTTCCCTGAGGAAGGCCATGAATGTAGATAGTAGGATCCCTCTCCAGGAGGAAAAACACCTGTAATTCCTGTACCATGTCTTAAAGTCAGTAGACTTGTTGTTTTGTGATGAGAGATGCAGGAGCTGAGACCTTTGAGATTCATCTCCCCATTTAGGGTAAGAAGCCCTCTGAGAATTTTCCCTGTGCCAAGCTAAATTTGTTTTGGGATAGATGAATCTGTGCTGTTGTCTGCATCTGGGTGGGGTGGGTGAATCTGCCTGGTTTCTTTCTCCTTTCATCCACCTGCATTAGCTGCCTTGTCCTGCTCACCCAGCCCAAGAGGTCTTGGTCAATTCAGCCTGGCAGGGCAGTCTAATCAGATGAGGGCTTGTTCAGGGAGATGTTCTCCTGCTGTTCTCCGGCAGCCTCAGACAAAAGAAAGAATGATTTGCAAGGTGCAAGGTTTGCATTAACATTTTTTCGCAGAGTTAAGAGGGATGGATGAGCTGGAATGACACTGAGATAAAGCAATGCACAGTCGCCAGGAAAATGATGTGCTTCATCTTGTCAGTTTTCTGGGCGCTGCTGGACGAGCTGGCTGGAATACGCATTTCTGTCATGATCTACAGAAAGCCCACAATGATTTCTTGTCTCCCTGTTGGACTTGTGACCTCTAGTTCCTTAGATACTGGAAGCACTCAGGAATTGCTACAGGAATGTTTGGACAAAGGAGCCCATCTCTGTACCTTCAAGTCTCCCTGGAGAGAAAACTTTCAGCCTGTAAGAGATGGAGCAGAGAGTCACTCCCCATCTTTCATTATCTTTTGATGACTATCACTCATGCTGATAAAGCCAAAGAGCTGAAAGGTCTGAGTTGTTTCTCGCAGGTGCTGACATAGCAGAGAGTATATTGGGAAAGGCCTGACATTTGATGTGGCTTTATCATTGGCAAGCAGGCAAAGAAAATGGATAAATTAATCACCTTTTCCCTCCATCTGTCATAAGCTTTTATCCTGTGGAGAGAAAAATGTTTCCAGTTTTCCCTGGCTTTTTGAAGTGTGACACTATTGTATTTGCCAGCCTACATAATGCCTAAGTCATCAAAATGCCAGAAGTGATGGGGAATTTGATTACCATTTATAACACAGCCTGGTGGACCACAAAGCTGGGTTTCAAGCAGCTCTGGTCTTTCTGAAAAGCCCCCAGAGATTTCCAGCCAGTCTTTGCCTCAGCTGATTGACTCTAACCACTTAGCCCCAAGCAGCCATCTCCTGACTCACTGTGTATTTCTCACTTCTTATTTACATTTTACTAAGTAATGATATCTCTAATTTCACTGCATCTCATGGAAGCTTAGGGAGTTATGTGTGAGTTTTACAGCCTGAACAAGGAATAAGGTGATAGGATACTCTTATAGTGAGGGTCCCATCACTCCCCTCCTCTTTCTGTGAGGGGCATGTAGTGTAAGCTCAGGAGCAATGCAGCAGTGTTTTATCAGCAGAACCAAGGAACACCTATGCTGTCCCTCACAAAACTTCACTGCATAACTTTGCCACTGCAAATGACTTTATTTGTATGGCTTCGGAGTAAAACCGTAGTTCATCACAGGGAATCACTTTCCAGGCTGTCTTAAAGTCACCATTTTGTTACAGTTTAAATTCAAATTTGTGTTAAAAGGTCTGTCTTGCTTTTTTTTCTGGGTAGCATTCTAGGGATCAATTTGACTTCCCAGGAGTTTTAAAACTCCAGGGTTTGAAAAAGAAAAATCAAACTTCCTTTTCTCCATCCTCTGTGGGAAAAAAAAAAAAAAGACATTTAAGCAATCTCTTTCTGTCCAAAGCCTCCAAGCTCATACATCTTTGTGAACATTTAAAGAGAGTCTTTTTTCACTGTTGGTAAATGGTTGTAATGGATTTGTGGTTGTTGGGCACAACGTTGTTAGCATGAAACACTCCTTTACACTTGACTCGCTGTGTTCAAGGGTTCTTTTTACTCTGTGTCCAGATGCTCCTTTGCCATGTTTGCGAAAGATGGAGTTGCACGCAGGAGTAACTATGACATCTCAGTATTTTCAATAACAGCATCATTGTTTCTAGGATATTTTGGGATCTGAATCTGTTCAGGGCACCTGCAGCTTGCAAGAGGCTTTGGAGTCTGTGTTTCAGGTTGTAGCTTTCTTGCTGCATGGTTCAAGTTTAGGTCCATTTAAGCTTTTTGGTAGTGGTCCCTTGTGTCACAGCTTGGTGAGTAGGTACAAATATTTGGGAAAGGGTCTCTGACAACCTCACTTGGTGTCTGGGATAAATTAGAAGTCATGCATCTTGCAATGATGAGGTTTTTTGGTTTTATCTTCAGCACAGCGATGCAGTCCATGACCTGCTCCTGGACTTCATCACATGGGTTGGCATCCTGCTCTCACTGGTCTGCCTCCTGATCTGCATCTTCACCTTCTGCTTCTTCCGTGGTCTGCAGAGCGACCGCAACACAATTCACAAGAACTTGTGCATCAGCCTGTTTGTGGCAGAACTCCTCTTCCTCATCGGCATCAACAGGACTGACCAGCCGGTAAGAAACAAAGCACTTTCTGCATCTGTCCCAGGCTCTTGTCTCAGTGCATGTGCAGTGTGTGACCATGCAGTGAGATACATTCCAGCACTGTCCTCACAGGGCTAGGCCACCAGTTGTTAACTGGGAGTCATTTGCTGATGCCTGCTGTGATTTGAGAGGCTGTATGTGTGTTGCTTGTAAATAATGTGTGTATGTTTAATAAGCAGGTTGTAAAAATGCACTTATACTACGTACATCTTTATAAATTTCTTTATTTACCAGATTGTGTACATACTTACCTTTGTATCTTTTGACAGAATTTATGCATGTAAAGAGAAGTCTATTTTAAAAAAATTCTTGCACATTTTCCAAGTGAAAAAAGATTTTTCCTTTGAGGAGGGAAAATAAGAACTCCCTCGTCTTTATTAAACCTCCAAGTAAGAGTAGTCCTGACTGTTGCATTAATTAAGCATGGTACAAACACCTTCCCTTGCTCTTTTCAATCCACACACAGATTGCCTGTGCCGTCTTTGCTGCCCTCCTGCACTTCTTCTTCCTGGCAGCTTTCACCTGGATGTTCCTGGAGGGGGTGCAGCTCTACATCATGCTGGTGGAGGTTTTTGAGAGCGAACACTCCCGGAGGAAATACTTCTATTTGGTGGGCTACGGCATGCCTGCGCTGATTGTGGCTGTATCAGCAGCGGTGGACTACCGGAGCTATGGCACAGACAAAGTGTGAGTGAGCTTGGCATTGCTTGGACCTGGTCAGGAGAGGTGGGAGCCAGGACAGGGAAGGGATGTGAGGAGCCCAGAGGGCTTGTGCAGGCAGAGCTCAGTCAGGAGGCATGTGTTGCCTCATCTCTGTGTCTCTAGCACAGTCTGTGATGACACAGGACAAATTCCCCGCTTGGAAATGATTTGCAAACATATTTTCCAGGGAAGTCAGTTGAGGAAAATTTTATCACAGCATTGCATAACATCAGCAGAGGCGGCTGTCTCATTCTCAATTTGGTACTCTATCAGCAAGGTCATCCTTCTCTAATCGAAGAGTATTTCTTATTTGGATGAAGAAATACTGCTTTCTTCCTCTTTTTTTTTAAAGTGTTCTATCAAATTAACAGAACCTGCAGGCAAAATAGGTGATGACAGTGGAGTGGATTAGGCTCTTTGCAAATTGGAGCAACTATATCATTTATCATTATAAATATTCTTAAGTGTTTTCAACATTGCTGAAGCTGGTATCAAAACACAATTTAGATTATCGTGCACCACTGTCTAACAGAAAACAAAGGGAAAATTGAGCCTTTGATTCTCTTTGCCATCTTTGTTACAGTAGCATTAACAAAATATTTTTATTGACTTTTTTTCTTTCTACTTCCCTTGTCAGACTGCCTTTCCCATGTCATTTTAATTGAGTTAAGGCTCAGTATGAAGGTGTATATAGCAAGGTGCTGGTGGTGTTTATAAAGCTCTTTTTTAGCATAGGTTATGTCAGGCCATGGCAGCAGTTGATATTCTATTACGTTCAACTGCAGATTTTTTACCTGAAACCTTATTAGTCTATATGAGCCTGATTTCTTGAAAAAGCAGATTTGTAGAAAAATGGAGCTGCTCATGATCCGTTTCTTTAAAAGACTTTCCATCAGCTGCCATCTGCTTTCTGCCCCAACCAGCTCTTCTATTCACATCCCCTCTCGAGCGATATATAAGCACCTCTTGAATCAGGTATTGGAAACATTTTGCCTTATCCCTTTTGACAAGTTTATTCTTTCTGTGGAGGACTTATCACTTCACAGAGGCATACATGTGGCACGTTGAGCCTCAAACATGTTACAGCCAAAGGGCCATGAGTCCAGCTGTCTTGAAAACCAGTTCCCACACTTTTGCCATTGCTGGAGCTGTGTCCTTATTGGTCCATTTTGCAGTCTGGTATTTAGTGGCTGCTTTCCACGCTGCTCACCCTATGACCTCTGCAGCATTACCATCACTGCATTGCTTTGGAGCACCAAAGCAATCCTTTTGACCTCTCTCTCGATGTTTTGAGCTGCTGCCAAGAAAACCCAGCATTGCAGTTAGTTTGGAGTGTGTACCGACTGCATTCTCTTACAGTGCACTGTAACTGTTGGGTGCTGAAAATGTCTTTCCCTCATAGTGAAAGAACATCCCCGAGCTCAGGGCATGGCTTTGGATGTGAGACAGCAGTTTATATGCATCCACCCTCATCTTTTCAAAGTCCTTCATGATGCTCTGTCAGGAAGACTAGAGTGCCAGTGTAGGTTGTGGGAGTTAGCACCACACAGCAGGCTGGATGTAGAGCCTGGGAATATGTGGCCCTTAACCACAGCTCCCATAAAGCACCACAGCAGCTTTGCATTGCTGAAATGTTTCTGCTCTTGTTAGATTCATATATGGACCTTTCTGAAGCACAGCAAAATAAACCTATTCCATGGGATACTCTGCCTTTTCCCAACAGATCTTGGGTGCCCAAATGTTTTCATGGCATGGCAGGTACAGACAGAAAGTTTGCTGAAATTTGCTGAAGGCAGACAACAAAACTTCACTATTTTGGCATTGAGGAGGCAGCAGTCCTATGTGTGGGCTGGTAAAATACATCTCACTCCCCACAGCATAAAGTAGTATTTTTAATGATTCAACATGTATATATAATATTTTGCAAATAAGTATTTACAGATATTTGTAAAGCCTAAAATATTTATTTATTATTTTTAATTCTAGAATGCACAATTTTATCACGTTCTCATAGAGGAAAATGAAAAAACATACAATATGTTTTGTATAACTATCATGCTCCATCTGGTTGATGGATGATGATGTATTTTTCAGTATAATGTTATTAGAAGGGTAGAACTGATTAGAATTTGTAGTGAACTATATGCCAGGCATACATAATTTGATTGCAAGAAGTTGCTTGGTTTTGCCAGGTTTTGTAAAACATCCTCTGGAATATATTACTTGCCTTCCTCCATTATTTACTGCATTTGTTTAAGCAGAACTTATGGAGCTGTTAGTGTTATTTGTTTTTTGCCTGGCATTTGGTGCCACCATTCATACATCTCAGAATTATTTGCTTAGACACCCAGTGTAGATTTTCTTGATTTCATTTGCCTTTCTAAATCCACCCTCCTGTAACACATGCCCAGATTACATAGCCAGGAACGGGCTGTTGTTCCTCTCCTTGTTGCTTTGCTCATCACTTGGTACTTGTGATTTTCTGAAGTGTCCTGTGCCCTAATATTCATATTGGCACTTTAGAGTAGCTACCCTGCAAGGATACTCTTTTAACACTTAATTAGTCCAAGAACTGGGATTGATCCTTTTACTATTTTTTTGTGTAAGAACAGTTTGAACCACTTATATTAGGAGACTAGTTTGCTTTTATAACCAAGTAGCAACATAGTGATTCCATTAAAAGATCATCCCAGTCAGGCCAGCAGGGACTATTCGTGTGAACAAGCTGAACTGCATTTGGTCCTTTCCGAAATGTTGCATTTCATTTAATTCTGATTGTAATTTCTGAAGTAAATATGAAAAGCAAGGAGCTCCACTGGAGGCAGTGTGGTTCCTCCACATTGCCAAAGTGATTCTGGCAATGCTCACGTGAACTTCCAAGTGACCATTTCTTACAGGCCAGGTCTTCAGCTACTGAGTCTTAAATGGCCACAGCTCAAATTTTGCTGCAAAAAAAGAGGATACTGGGATTGCAGTTTAAAAAAGTTACATCATGTGCCTTGTCCTGTGTGTAAATGAAATCCATCCATCTCCTGGCCTGATTTGGTGTCAAGGATCGTAGTGGGCAATGCTGCGAAATGCAGCGGAAAATAGCATTTGCAGCTGTTGTTAGTGTTTGAAAATAACTTGTCTAGAATTCAGTAAAAGCTCAATTAAGACTTTAGAAGTCTCCCTTTGAGAGGACTCATTGTGGAAGCAGGCCATCCAAAATCAACAACAAGAAGCTATTCCATATTCCCTTACTTTTCTGAGTTTCATATCAAAGTATCTTTAAAATTGTGGAGGAAAGCAGCTATGCTTTGAATGGTTTAATATATTTTAGGAAATGTACTTGTAGGTATATTCATCCACTGGTGATCCAATTCATCATGGCAGGAATCTCTCAATTGTTTCCTCCTCCCTCTCCCCTGTTTTGTGATGCTGTAAAGCAGGATATACATGGTAAGCAATCTAGCTGTCAGAAAGCAAAATGAAAGCCCTGTGTATGTACGCAGCCTCCAAGTCCATCAGCCAGCTGCTGACATTTCCTGCATGTAAATGTAGCTCAGAAAATAGCTTCTAACAATGTGGTCTGTCTTGGGTGGCTCCACTGAACTTGTTTTATTTGCAGGGTGGTTGCCAGTATTTGGAGGGAGAAGCATGGGCAATGTGGATGCTGAACTCCATTAAGCAGAACCTATATTGCACCCTTGAAAGGCATGTCTGGTGCATACATATCCCATTACTGCGCCCTGACAAAGAGGCTTGATAGCCACGTGAAACAAACCACTGAGCTCCCATGAACAACGTGATGTGTTTAGGGCTCTTCAAATTTTATGGTCCAATGGCAGCTAATGATTGTTTATTGGTTATATTTAATGCACACCAGGGATAGTTTAGTATTTGATTTCTCTTCATGCAGAAAATAGAGTAAACTCTTTGTAGTCTTTATTACTTGGGATAAGCTTGAGGTGAATATTGTGAGTTGTCACTGTGGAAAAGGAGGAAATTAAAAAGTAAGGGAAAGCAGTGCCACGGAGCTTGTTACGAGAACTGAATACATTGGTGTGACTCTTGGAAGAAGCAGTGGAGTTTTGAGCACTATTCCCTGAATCCACACATTTTCTGATGATCCGCTCTGCCTTGTTCTGAGCCCTGAAGCAGCTCGTTTGCTTAATGGCAACGAAGTCTAAACTTGTAATGTGGCAAGTCTGTGCTCACAGTGCAGCTGCGTGTGGAGGGTCAGAAGTAACTTGGCATCCCAAGATTAGCAACTTTGGGAAGTGAGTTGCCTGATTGCTTCCTTGTTTTGAGGAGCTCATTTATGCAGCTCATTGTGCATGTGGGTTTTTGTGTTTTAAGGGAAGAAAAGCTCAGTGTGGTACTTGTCTGATTAGCAATTTACAGCTCCACAACGCAATTGGCGGGATGCCTGTGTTTTGATGTTTTGGTCTTAATTTGCATTTTTAATGAGGTATGACTTAAACAGGTTCAAAGTTGCATCTCTTCCTGATGACCACCAAGCTCCCCAGCTTTTTTAAATCCCTCTGCGCGTCAGTCTTGCAGCTCTTTGTTTAGTCACCCAAGACTGAGGATCATACATGGTTTCATAGAAAGGTAATTTTTCTATTCAAACAAATAAAAAACGACATCACATTCTTTGAAGTGTGCAGAGAGGTGGGAAAAAAGCTTTCTCCATTCTTCACAAGCTGTACTCTGGTTTAGGTGAAGCCATCTCTCATTGGAAGGGGTTCCTTTTGCTCCATACCTGGCCCCTGCCTGTCCTGAGGGCAGGACCTGGTTCCTTTCCTGTTTCCCATCCACAGTATCCATCTCTTGTCATTCAGTTGTTCTCCACAACTGATGAGACAGATTTTTTTAGGGGAACGGGGTGAACAATTTCATCCATTTGACTGCCTGGAAAGGAAACCAATTGCTTTGCGCTGCTTTCCTCATCCTGTCACAGCTTTTCACTCAGTCTGGATTTCAGCTTCCACTGATTTTCCCTGTGTCCCAATCTACATGCATTCAAAACCAGCTGCACCAGATGTGACCATAGGGCTAGCCATCACACTTTAAGAGGTAAAGTGAGGGTTTATCTGTTTCCTTTTCCCTGGAATTTCCAAGAGCCAGCTCACTCTTTTCGCTGAAGGAAAACCAAGTTGATGGCAACTAAAATACAGTGTTCCCAACTTCTGGGCAGCAGACACTGGGGATTGCTTCGAATGTTAAACTGGAAAAAAATAGAAGTTTGGAATATTTCCATTTAAAAAAAAAAATCAACCTAAAAAAAACCCCTGAAAAACCACAACCCTCTGAGTCCTCTCCCACACACCAGCGCTCATTATCAGTAGAAAAAAGTGATGGGGCTGCTTATTCTCTGATTTATGTGGAGCAGCCAAGGCATAAACACTAGTTACGCTTTTTTCCTCAGGGGGATGGGGTAGATAGAGTCTGAGATGCCATGTAATATGTGAGGTGCTGCTATGCGGACATCTTTGTTCAGGGATGGGCGGGAGTACTTTTTACAGGGACTTCATTATCCTTAAAGCCTCTATTCCTTCGTCAAATCTAGTTGCAATTGGGTGGCAGTTCAGATGTTATTATGGGGGATACACAGATGTCATGATCACATAAACCCTCTCCTACAGGGAATCAGACTCAAGTAGTTTCAAGTCATTCATGTTGTTCCATTACCAGCTGCATCTAAATCACCTTGAACTTCAACAGTCACAGAGGAAACAAGATTTCCCTGCAATTGCTCTGAAAGCCTCTGTTTGCCTCTTGCATTAAGATTTTGATGCTATCACATGAAGATTCTGGATGAGCAGCTGCCGAGGCAGCTCAGGAATGACAGTCACAGAAGTGACGGTATTTAATTTGTGACAAATAGTGGCATGACTGTATATATATCGATGCATCTTCAACACTGATGAGACCTGAAATTTATATGGTTATGGAGGGAAGGGAGAAGCTTTCTCTGCATTTTTGAATTTATTCATAGCTTGGCTTCTCCCAGTCACAGAGGTTCAGGGCATGTTATATTATTCCCTCCGCAGGCGTCTCCCGCTGATCATCTCACGCAAGGCTGCTGGCACAGACCTTTCTGCCTGTTGCAGAGTCCATTGGAAGGGAAAAAACATTAAGCACATATACTAGAGCTGTCATTTGTGAGAACTGCTATCTCTTCCACCATGATAAATTCATATATACAGCTCTTGTCACTTGCCTAATTATGAAATTCCATTGGATGTTTAGTATGAGAGTGGTTTTATGCTTTCTCAGTCCTTTGTGTATAAATGGAGCTGTGATTTGCAGCATTGCAAACATGACAAGATATTATTATTTTAAACATCATGTGAAACTTTCTTGGAATTTACATTCGTCTGTCTTGTAACCAGTCACTTCCATTTTATCTTCCTGTCGCCTGGAATGAGCTAGAAATGGAAATGTAATTTCCCAAGGGCCTTAAAAAATGTGGGGAGTATTAAATGCGGTTGAAATTAAGCGATTAATAATTTAGTTTTAGGTCATGAATCAACTTCTTGTGATAGGACAGACCATATGCAACTGTGGAAACATCAGTGAAAACAAAACACTCTGGAGGTTCAGGGAAATAAAACACTGTAAAGCGGAAGTTGCTGAACCTAATTAAACCTCAGCCTCCTGTTATCCAATTCATGCTTCCTATTTGCACCAAATTTACTCTGATCCGATTGCTGGAGAAGTGTCATCTCACTTGACAGCTGACAGACAGCTTGCATTGCATCAGAGCTGGAGAGCAAAGAGGAGCGCAAAGCAAGGAAGCAGCTCTATATGGATGTTCATCAGACCCCTTCCTTAAAAAAAACCCCCTCAGTTTAAGGATTTTTTCTGACAGATGCAGAAAGCCTTAGCAAATAGGCCTCGTGCCATTTTCTCCCTGCTTCCTCTAGAGGTAATTATCTTACTCCATCAATAGCGCTGTCAGAAATTGGGCTCATAATTCAGCATTTAAATGAACAAGCAATGTAATATTTCCTGTCTCCCACCGGCGTGTTTTGCAGCTCACATTCTTCTCTGTCACTTGCTCACTCTTGATGTATGTCCTGAGTGCGGTCCTTGAATGCCTTCTTTCCCCTGTGTTTCATTACAGATGTTGGCTCCGACTTGACACCTACTTCATTTGGAGCTTTATAGGACCGGCGACCTTGATAATTATGGTAAGAACTCCTAATTAACTACTCCATCTCTCAGGTCAAGAAATAAAACTTTTGCTGTCCCTTTACTCTTTCTCTTTAATTTACACAGATTAATTTGAGAATGGCATGTTCTTCTTTGACCCTGCCTGGCACAAGCAATTAGTCCCTCGTGATGAGAAGCTCTTGGCATTGCTAAATACTTGATCAAAATGGGCTGGGGAGGTTCAGAACAGGCACTTGCCGAGTTTGGTTACTACCACTGGACATTTAGGAGTGCCAAACTGGTGCCATTGACTGCTTACCCACTTTTTGAATTCCAGAGCAAAGCTTTGCATTGATAATAAAAACAAAAAAGGCAAAATGTGGGATGCGTGGATGAAATAAAGTCCAGACTAGAAGAGAAGTTTGATGAGGGCTTTTTCCTTCCCAGCAGAAGCTGAAGCTCGTATGACTTCATGTTTAGCACATTGCCAGCATATCAGCTAACACAGCAACAAGGTAGAGAACCCAACTTTAGACACAGCTGGAGTTTTCTTATACTTTAATCACAACAATATGGCTTAAATAAACCATCCTTTGTTTTGACTAACTACAGTTTGGTTAGCACAGAAAACCAGGCGCTCTCACTTCAATGCAGACATTGTCTCTGCTTCTTCTGCTTCTCCTGCAACTGGGGGCCATTTCAGCGGCCTTTCACATCAAGAAGGGGGCCACACCACGGGCTACAACTGTTGGGTTTTTTTCCCCTTAGGCAATTCATTCATAAAAAGGTATCTTCCCTTTTTGATTATGTCTCAAACTCTAGACTGGGCTTTTGGAGGAACTCCTCTCCAGGAATTGGCAGCCTGGTTAACACAGAGACATTGAAATACCATCACATCTTTTACAGAACAAATCAATTTCCTTTTCCTTTCTGTTTTTCAACTTTGCCTTGTGCTAACATCTTCAGCAGTTGTGATTTCCCTGCCCATCTGCCCCATTACACCTTGTCTAAAAGGTGTATTCACAGAAAAAGATGCCTTTATGCTTTATTACAATGAGACTGGCTAAGCAAGACGCTTGGGGTGACTTTTCATGCCTGTACACTTCTCAGACAGAGAAAAGCCATTACAGCAAGTATTTTTAATTTTCCATAACTCCGATGAAGCGCTACAGTTGAGGTTAAAACCAGCCTCATATCAGTAACATGTCCAGCGCCACAGCTTTGGTAAGGCTGTAGCATCACCAGTCCTGCAGTCTACAGGCCCGCTCGCCACATAAAATGCTTGGAAATGTTCTGTGATTCAGTCACTATGAAACTGTAGTGAGAGCTAATTTTCTACAGTAACCCATCTGTTACAGAGAAAAAGCTGACTTTCTCCCTATCATGTTGTGCTGTGTCACATAATCCTTTTTTTTTTCCTTTCCCCCCATTGCAGCTTAATGTCATCTTCCTTGGGATTGCTCTCTATAAAATGTTTCATCATACTGCCATACTGAAACCCGAATCTGGATGTCTTGACAATATCAAGTAAGTGGTTGAGTTTTTTTTTTCTTTCGCTCTGCCTGCTTCTGTCTTTTGCTGTTTATTCCCCGCTTCCTCTCTGAGGAGCATAACAGGGGAACCAGCTCTGCCGGCAGCAGTGACAACCAGGGATAACACACTGGGTTATGGCACTGCAGAGTGGTTTCTGATAGATACCAAAAAGTGGCTGATGATGAAGCGCTGTCTTTATTGGATTTGGCTGCCAGTGGTGGCATTTTCCATTCAATTTTGCATGAAGGAGGCAAAGCTACATTTTCAGTCCTTCAAGCAGGTAACCCCCTAGTCACTCTGTGTAAAGAGTGCCCAATAATTACCAGGTAATTATTTCAGTCTCTACAGGGAAGGTGTTGAAACTGTTGATTATTACTATTTCTCTGTGCACCGAGGGTGGCAACCTTACTTCTCTTCTGTTTGTTTTGGCCCCTGACAGATTTCATGACCCACATTCTCCCCAGAATCTGATTGCTTTCAGCAGAGTAACCGAGGATTTATCTGGGGGTGCCGACATCAGCAGATGTGCTTTCCAGCCAAGGCATGTTTCGCCCTTGGACTGGGTTAACATCTGAATATGCCCAGTATATCTGGGCATTTTACTGTCTAGCAAGCAGCTTTGTTATATTGATAGAATATTAGTCTGTCAGTGCTTGTTTATTCAAGTACCTCTGGCTTTAATTACTCTCTTCAAAAATACAAGCGGGATTTCAGGTGCAGTGCATGATAAGATTGGGATCCTGCTAATTAATAAAACCATCTAATGAGCTTCAGGAGGAGGAAATGGTTGGGAGTCAGCGCTTTACTACCCACTCAAGAAAGGAGAGTTTTGTGCAACACGGCTCGGAGCAGGTTCTTTGCTTTGTTTTGTGGTAGGAGAGGGAGAAGAGGCGTGAGAGGAGCTCATTAGGAGATGACTGAATTGCACAGTAGCAAGGCACTTCTCAGCAAGGTTGTTGTTTTTATTGCTGAGCAGCTCTTGCAGATGCAGATTTAATTTAAACCAGGTCAGTCCTCCTCCTGAAAACTTTCTCACCGGGCAAGGCTTGCAATGCCATTGTCATGCCACAACTTGGCATGGTCCTTTGGTGGAGTTTTGCTTTCTTAGGCACAGCTTCTTCCATGAGGGTTGTGAGGAAAGGGGACTGGACTCTCTACAAATGCAGAAGGCCCCAGTGAGCTCGGAAACCTGCAGGGCGCTCATTTGCCCAGGTTGGTGGGAGGCTGCTCTGAGGTGTGCCTCTGTTTCTCCTGACATCGCTCAGCTGTAAATTGAAATTGGAAGAGCAGTCCCTCCTGGATGTCCAAGATTGATCCCAGCAAGGCAGTCTTTCATTTGGTCTTGGATGAGGCGTTAAAGGAACAGTACATTTAATAATGTTTATTAGTATGGCTACTTGTCATGCAATAGTGCTATGGAATTGCTTGCTGAGAATAGTCTCTGAGATTACCCACGCAAAATCTGTCTAGAAAGCCTTGCAGTATGACATTTAAATTAAAAACCGGGCAGGAAAAAACCCAAAGCCCTTATAATTAAAACAGAACCAATAATTGTCTACTGAATAATCTTCTTGTACTAGTCTCTAGTATCTTTGTTTAAAATGCCAGAAATTTCTACAACCAGTTGCATCAATTATAATATCATTGTAAAACATTTTATAGGTTTTTTGGCAAATGAGTGTCTATTCCTGATTTGACTTCATTAAAATGTTTTGAAAACACAAGCAATTAAAATACTTTTACGTATGTTGCTGATACCCTTCCAAATGTGTTGCTTCATTACAAATTACTTTTTATGCTTGAGAAAATAAGAAAAACATTATATAAACTGGGGAAGACCCCAGGGTCACCTTAGGAAGTTTATCAAAGCAAGAATTTCAGAAGGGGCTTGATTATAATTTCTGAATACCTAAGCAGGACAGCATTAAGTCTCTAAATTCAACCCATGTTGTCTCAGTGTTGTATGCACTCAATTTAGTAGAAGGTGCAGATTTGTAATAGAGAAGGGAATTCACCTTTGAGGGAGGTTTCCTAGGGAAGCAAGGGGCTTGCAATCTCTAGGAAACTTTTCAGTAAGATCATAGTTGTCTTCTAGATAAAATCATAGTCTTGTTGTGGGTAAGATCATGGTTTTCTAAAACCATTGGCTCTAACTCAGTTGCAAAATGTCCAAGTGTTACAGCAGCTCAGGAATAAAAAGCCACAGGTCATGTTATTTCACAGGAGACCACGGAGATCCTTTTTGAGCTTTCCCCTGTGCGCCTATAGGGTTGGTAAAAAGACACCCAGGTCCCGGAGCCTTGCATCTTGTTATATTGGTTTATATTTCAAAAAAATCAAACCAAACGAAGGGCCTGCATTGGAGGGCCCCTTGCTCCCATCTGCATATGACAGCTTTACAGCACACGGAGAGCTGAATGAGAGTTTGTTCTCCAAGTTCATTTCCTAGCACTACACTGTGTTAGGCTGTGGTGAAGCTCTCGCAACATAAATCCTGAGGCTGTTTAACAACAGCAAAATACTTGATTCCCTATGGCAACGTAAAAATAAAGGCCGTAAAATATTTTAATAGGCTGTTAATAAGCGCCCCAGCAATCTGGTCCTTGCCTATGTCACTTTAAAGGTTAGAAATACATTATGAAGTATAGAAAATAGAGAGCCAAATAACTCCACTTAAATTAATGAACTTGATAAGGGATCAGGTGTCACCTGGGATACCTTTAATTACTGCACCAACAGAAAAGCCATTCAAAGGGCAGTGCCTGAACCAGATGCTGTGTGGCTGATAGATTTGTAGGCACTCTGCAAAGTTGTAAAAATAAACTTCCCTAACCTTCAAGAACAGTCCCTGGATTATTGTGCCAGCATGGGAGATTGTGACATTCCTGCAGTGGGGCACTGGTTACCCAGGGGTTACCCAGCAAGATATTTGATGAATCAGAGCTGATTTAATTTTTATCCTTGTTAACTTTTCTAGCTTACCCCAGCACTTTCAAGAGGGAAATAGGGTAACCACATACGTGGGTCCTTTCCCCTGTGCCGAGGGCGTCCTCCCTATGTGACAGGCAGGTACTGAGCTGATTCAGTGGGTTTTGCCCTCTGACACTGCAAGATTCATGCTCTAGTCCTGCTTTTGAGACATGCAGCCACGAAAAGATGTGACCTTCTGTATGTAGGATATGTTGTTTGGAGTTGCAAGAGTTTCTATGCCTGCCAGCTACTGATGCCAGGAGGACATTAGTTCCCATTTTACAAGAGGTATCATCATCAAGAGTAGCATGCTTTTCTCTAGGCCATTTTGAAAAAGTTCTGTTTTATGTCTTTCTTCAGTATATTTACATGGAAGTTTTAAGAGTTCATCCAGAGTGGGGATCTCTTCTGCCTTTTGAAGATCTGTTTAGTATGAAGTGACACCAACAAGGATGCCCAAATAGCTGCCTCTTGGGTGGTGTGTGCAGCTTCTGTCCATGCCTTCCCAAACCCGAGATTTGGAGGGGATTTTCCTTTCCAGCCTTTTATAATGGTTGTTTCTGAGTACTCAAAGTCCACTGTGGCCATCGCTCTTTCATCTCTTTGTGGCTTGTTGTCAAACATAGAGCAGAGACAGGCAGTGCGGTGCATCCTTTAGTCCTTGGTAGCTCTGCCCACTTCACAGGTTGTCTCATTCATGGTCCATCTGAGAGTGTAAGTGGGACGTAAAGGGTGCGCAAACAGGCTCATGAGCACAAACTGATTCACTGCCAACAACCGTAGCCAGGAAGGCATTGTTTTGGAAGATTGATTCCCCCAGTCCGTATGAGTTTGCAGGGAAGACAGATCTTTCAAGCCAGGGACTACGTAAGCTTTTTGGATGGCAAAAGCCTGCTGTGCAGCTTGCACCTTGCACCTATAGCCTGTTGGCCGCAGACTGTGGGCGTATCAGTGTGGTATTGATGCGCTCTTGCGAGCAGATGGCTCCTCATGAGGATGTGTTACCAGCTGGAATTCTTTAGAGCAGCTGTGAGGCTGTTTTACTGAGGGTTGCTGCTGCGTGGAGCGATTTCTGGAGCTGAGCGGCTCAAAGTCTCTCCTTCATGCTTTTCCATTGTGCTGGATAGATGTTAGATGTGCAAAATGTCTCAGCCTGTCACAGACAGGACAAGGGAAAATACATTATATGTGAATAGTCCAGCATGGTTCCTCTGTTTTCCATCCATCAGCTGCTTTCCAGGTGGTCAGGAGTGTACTTTGGCAGCTTGTGGTCCTTGCACACTGGGTTTTCATCCAACCCATGCCAGATGCTGCAACACAACAAACCATCCACATGTTTCCAGATGCTTAACCCCCATTTTCTGTGCAAAACCTGGTTTCAGATGAACCCTCTCCTCCTACGCCTCTGCGTCGTGTGGCAGCGCAGTGCTTGTTCCGCAGACATTTAAACACTGCTCATTGGAGTCGTCATGGTACTAGTAAAGGGGAAAAAAGAGGAGCTACACTGATGGTAATCCAGATGTGCTCTTCAGCATACCTAGTGAAATCTGAGATCCTGTCTTTGCTATATGCTCTCATTGTGCGCAGTGTGGGACTTGTTAGTTACTGACATGGAAAACTGTTAGAAAATTGGGTGAGGAATGCATTTACCTAACAAAAAAGCAAGCCCTGCAAGTGGATTGAGAGTGTTCATCAATAGGGCAAAGCAGTTGCTGCCCCTGAAGTTAACACTGGGCATCCTCAAATGGCTGGAGGGGAGAGGGTGAAACCTCCTTCCTTCTGACAGAGACCAGAAGCCCATCCTTTTTTCTTCCTTACAGATGTAACCTTTCTTTCGAATTTCTCACAGGCACCCTCTGCCCTCTCCCCTAGTGCTGCCTGGCCGCAGTTTAGTTTGTTAGCATTTCCCCCGGCCATACCAGGCTTCCTGACATTCTTCTGTGCTGTAGTATGTGGCAACAAGATTTTATTTTGTTTACTTTGGAAGAGCAACATGTCGGTCATAGCTGCCAAGTGCAGTTGCAGACCCAGGAGAAAGAAGGCAAGAGGCAAAGGGCTTTGTCAGCTCGTTTCTCTTTTTGTCCCATTTTATTATGTTATTGTTTTGGCCAGGGTATAACTTGGCTTGTGCCATAGGCCACCTGGATGCTTTTTAGAAAGCACAACTTGTGGGGGCCTCTTCAAAGAGGATTGTGTCAGACTGTACTCCTGGGTTTGTTTGAAAAGCTCGTTGCAACAGAAACTCACCTGAAAGTCATCCTGGAAATTTAATTTTCCTTCTTTCAGACAGAGAGACCCAGGGTCTTAGCTGGGGGCATTTTTTGTTGCTGAAGAAGTGCTATTAATTAGGGGCCTTGAGATAGTTTAATCCTGGCATTAATCACTGTAGTTCTCTTGCAGTTTCTTTCCTCTTGCGTAAACCTGCTCCCATCCCATCTTCTGCAACAAAAGAATAAGCACAGTGTCAAAACCAGGAAATTCCCTGGAAAAACGTGTATTTTTTCCAGGCATGCAGGAGATAATGGTTTTAGGCATTGTGACCACGTTTGCAAGAACACATGCTGAAATCCCATTAATGGAGATGAAGCGGAAATGTCCTGCACTGCAGCCTTCAGAAATCAATCCTCAAAAGACCAAAACGAGCCCTCAGCTTGCTGGCTGCTATGGAAGCTTCAAATGGTCCTCAGCTAAAGCCACACAGCCCTGATTTAATGGATGAATAAAAAAAGTATATGTTCTCCCAAGTTTCTGACTTGAAACAAAACTCATAACGTACTCCTTTATTTTGTATTTTTTTTCTCCAGAGGGTTTTCTTGCTCAAAGGCTTGCAGAAATAAATCTAAGAAGGTGCAACCTAACAGCCAAAAGTAGTAGCCAAATGCAGAGACTCAACCTTGATTATTACTATATAAAACCTTGCAAAGCTCAGTCTGGGCTCTTTCAGGGAGTCTGGCCCAGGCTGGGGGAGGTGGGGGATGAGGAGCATCAGGCACAAAACTCAGAAGCCCCCTTTGAAGATATGCCTCTCTTAAAACCGTTGCCATAGCCCGCTCTCCCCATATGTTGTATGGGTGTAAGTGATTATCTGCTCATTTTCGTGCTTCAACATATGTATTTTATTTAAAGAGACATGACTAATCCCAGCCCCCAGATTAGCCTGTTATTTCAGTCCTGTGGGTTTGCTGAAGTCATTAAAAAAATCCTGAGTTAG
Source organism: Grallaria varia (assembly GCA_013396735.1). NCBI lineage: Eukaryota > Metazoa > Chordata > Aves > Passeriformes > Formicariidae > Grallaria > Grallaria varia. Next base: position 35,163 of record VWZG01013158.1, read on the forward strand.
GTTGAAAATTGAAAACAAAGGTTAAATAGAACTTCCAAAAATCATCTGCAGAAATGTTTGAATTAAACCCTTGATTTAACACAGCAGTATTGTGCTGGCAGGAACAAAGGTTTACCAGTCTAGTTTTATTTACTCAGCTGATTGAAATGCAGAAAAAGTAAACATCCTGGGTTTGGTGCAGTGAGGAATGAGTTAGACTTTTGAAAATGCAAGATTTTTTTCTCCTTTGCTATGAAGAGCTTACATTACCAATGCAGAACAATAATTTGTAGCAGGTATACTCTTACTAAAGGAAGATTAATTTGTGCTTTCTTCTAGCCATTTTTGAAACAAGACAAAGTAGGGAGACAGCAAGGGCTATTTCAACTTTTTCCGTTGAGATTTAATCTCATATATTGGTTTTCAGGTCTTTTTTGTTTAATCATAAAATGCTACAATTTGGGAATAGTTTGTAATGCCAAAGGGTCTGGGAATTGAATATTGCATTGGGTTCACCCAGGGAACAGGACAGCAGCACTTTAATCCTTCATTACCTCTGGGTTTGTGATTGCTTGGGAGTGTGCAGGGAGGACACAGTACAATGAAGGGGTCCAGCTCTCGGGAGCTTGCCCAGCTCAGCGTTGAGATGCAAAAGATCCAATCCTTTAACTTCAGAGTTCTCAGTTTCCAGTGAAGAAAGGGCTGAGGGTCTGGCAACATGGAGACTCCCTCTTTGGAGCAGCAGGCAGGGAGAGGAAGTTTCATGCACCCATTCATCTTTGAGGTGGTGGGTGTGGTGGTGCGAGTGGTGGAATGGAGGAGCAGAGAGTTGGAAACACAAGCTAGTGACTGCAAATGCTTACAGGAGCTACAGTGAACCTCTGTTAAATATGACCCAAAATCCTGACTGTACGTTACCTGTAACTTATAATGTCAAATAAAACATCAATGCCTGTGCAGAGTGAGCTCTCTGTAAAGGTTTTCATACAGCCCTACTATCAAAATAGAAAGATGAACTGAGTGGGTCGTTCAGGAATAGGAATCTTCTCCTTCCCAGCTAGCTGTGCTATGTGCAGCATTTTTGAACTCCACTGACTTCTGGGGACAGCAGGCTCAGAGCACAGCAGCTCCAGGGATGCCTTTTGTAGAGGATTCATCCATGGATTCCTGCTCTAGGAGAGGGTAATCTGATTCTAGGGAACAAAAAGAGCCTCTGAGCCAGTGTTTAGGTCTGGATAAACTTGGATGAGAAATGCAATGTGTTTTAAGAGTGCTTGGGATGTGCAGACAGGGCATTCTCTGTCACCAGAAGTCTTAACAGGAGTGTTTTGCAAGGAAAAGGTTGTGCCAGACCAAGTGATCTGGGTACTTGAAAAAATGAGGAATAGCTTTTTCGGTCCCTTGGAAAACCTTCCCCTCTGCAAAGTTTAGACGTTGGCCATGGTGTACTGAGCTGGGAATTAGAAACTGCCTCCCTCACTTTCATTGTACTGGAGCTCAGGCTGTGATCTGTGTTTCATCTGGCCTTGAGAGAGAGAGTATCATGCCTTTACAAGTCTGATGGTCATAGAATCATAGATTTATAGAATATCCTGAGGATCATCAAAGTCCAGCTCCTGGCCAGGAGCACCCCAAGAATTACACCGTGTGCCTGAGAGCATTGTCTGATTGCTTCTTGAACTCTGTCAGCCTTGGTGCTGTAACCATCCTTGGGGAGCCCGTTCCAGTGCCTTCTGGGTGAAGGACCTTTTTATAATTGTCTAACCTAAACCTCCCCTGACACAACTTCAGGCCATTCCCTCAGGTCCGGTCGCTGGTGACCAGAGAGCAGAGATCAGTGCCTGCCCCTCCTCTTCCTCTCATGAGGAAGTTGTAACTGCAGTGAGGTCTCCCCTCTGTCTCCTCTTTTTCAGGCTGAACAAGCCTCATCTTGCATTTCCTTGGATTCTGTGTAAGAAAGCACTGTGCTTCCTAGTCCTCTGGTTAACTCACGGCTGCTCCTATATAGCCTTCATCTGCATCTCTGCATGAGCAAACTTACAGGAAGCCTAAAGCAAACCCAAAAAATCACTCGGAGTTGGGACAAAATGGTTTATTTACAAGCTTCCTACCAAGCAAAAAATTTTGCCAGAGTGCAAAGTTTGGGAGCACATCAGAGGCAAAAACCCTACTGGAAAAACATCTGAGACTGTGCTTTTGTCTGGGTGCCTTTTCCTCCCAGTGATGTTGATGGCAGCATCCGGTTTTGTTTGTTGCAATCTGCTGCTGTTTGAGTTTTTCACTGAAGAGTTTGGTTAATATCGGATTGTTTTGGTTTGGGGCTTTGCTTGTTTACCTTCGGTTTTGTGATGGCTGTGTTCATGTTGAATGGTGATTATAAAGCACTAATCTTCTCACTGACAGGTGTCCTCCTTTCTGAATTAAAAAAAAAAGAAATCAATCAGTGGTTATTGATTTCAGAGAGTGTCCTGGAAGATATTAAATACTTACAGTCTTTCTGTGAACCCATAAATCATGATTATTGTTTTAAAAGGCCATACATTTTAAGCACTTTGTCAGCAAGCCCTGCTGGTGCTATTTGGATAATACAAATGTGTCTAAAGGCTTTGTTGAATCCATATAGTGTAGAAACAATTAGGTATGTGGTTACACATCAGTGTGGCTTGAATAATCATACCATGCCTTTTCAAAGTTAGGAGGAAGGGAATAAACAGGGTAAGCAATTCTGAGGATAATTAATTACTTACAGAAAATGAGATGAGCTTAACAGAATTGCTCTTTCCAATCACAATAATTAAGAACAAATCTCAGAAAGCAGACTGTGACTTCCCTGGGTGAGTTGAGGGGAAAGGGATGATGCCTTGCCTTTAGCACAAAAATACAGCCATTGGTTGTCCCAAATCCTAGGCCCAAAAGCAAAGAAAGGTTTGGCCTCATGTGTCTGAATAAAATTTTAGATCTACCAGTGGAAGCCAGAAGTGGCTTTAAATTTATATAAAATTACCCTTATGCCTGGAGATAGAGTTCCAAGCATTACAGGTCCCCGAGCCACGTAAAGCCAAGACTTTCTCCTGCAAATAGAGCCGATGGGCCCACTGACCCCCAAGTCACAAGTGTTTTCAGGGGACTGGCCTCCTACTGTCAAAGACAGTAAAGGAGCCAGAACGTGAGACTTGGAAATGATGCTTGGAAAGCTGTGTGATGAACACCAGCAGCCCAAGGAAGGAGATTAGGAAGCTATTTGGCTTCTTGCCATCAAAGTGGTAACTTTGTCATGAAACTCGAAGGCAAAATCCTTTAAGCGCTCTTTTATTGCTTGCTATTGATTTTTCTCACCATGAAGATGCTCCTTCCCTAATTAATGATGAACCCGTTTGCTTTATGAGAGGAGTGCTGGACTTTCCAACTCCTTCCTGTAGATCTTCAGCAGTTCAATAAATCAATCTTTTCTAATCCTCGAAATTTAAAAAAAAAGAAAAAGAAAAAGAAAAACATCCCTACTACCTCATACCAGCAGGCAGTGGAAAGACACAATAGCACACTTTATTTTGTGTTTCCCTCCTGCATGCCTGCAGGAAATGTCTGTCTCTCTGCTTTATTTGCACCATATTAAAATGAATTCCGTGGGTCTTTCTGAACGCTTGTGAGGGGGCACATCATCCATCTATTTTTATTTGGGTTTCATCACCCCTAACAGCTACTAAAGGTCCTGTGTACTCACTTTGGCATCTCTGCTCTCTAGCCAAACAGTTATTTTGGGGCCCAAGCTCTCAGTCTATGTGCTTACTGAGACTTTTCCTGCTATCATAGAGATGGGAAAATACCTTGAATTGTCAAATTTTAGTAACTTTTTTTAAAAGTATTGGTCTGGAAATATCACAGGAGTCGAGAAGGTAATATGAACAATCCTTTCTCATCACTGAAGGAGAAGTTACTCTGGGAAATTGAAAGACATCTAACTTAAATAAGATTTTGAAAGAGTTTTACATGATGTGTAATTAACCTTAGGAAGTCTTTGCCCCAAGGTAAAGTCAGGGCTTTTTTAAGATTAGAAAATGAATTAGATATTTATACGGATTGGTAGACCATCCGCTATCCATCATCTGGGCTGCAGAGAAACACAAGGGAGGTGAGGTAAGATTTTGCAGGTTGAATGAATATTGCAGCCACTAAAGATCAGCTCTTTACCTGCATGTATTTGAAAGTGAAGCCCCCAGCTAAGCCATCACTCAGCTTTCCTCTGCAGTCAGTAGAGAAAAGTATTTTATCAGGGAATGGTGAAGCCTTACCTACCTTAAATACCTGTTCTTCTAGCGGATAAATTCCTTTTTGGAGATACCAGTCTCCCATCTCCCATTAACTATGGAGGAATCAGAGTCATGCAGTTTAAATTCAATGGGCTATATATCCCTTACTGCCAGATACTGGACAAATTTATCCAAATCTGGTGAAGCACTTTAGATGTAGCATCTCAGGCTGTGCTAGGCTAAGCTTTCCAATTATTTCTGTGTCTTGCTTTTACTACTAGTGAATATAATCTCAGTTTTCCAGTTAGAAGCTCCATTTTTCTGGGAACTAAGGCTCTTCCAAGGCTTTTCTCTTGTCTAAGTGATGTGTTTTATGTATTGCAGATAATGACACAGTATTACTGCAGCACTGATAAGTTTCACAGACTTTACCAGGGGTAAAAAAAACCCAAAACATTCTGGAGTAATTTTTTTCAGAAATTGTTGCTAACACAAGAGTTAAGCTTCTTACAACACTTGAGTTGGTAAAATGAAAAGGATTGGATTTTGTGAGGGTGTAAGAGACTGAGTTCTATGGGCCTGCATGTACAGGATTAGACCATTTGGAAGTTAGGTGTCTTTGAAAAATCTCACTTCTTTAGCCAGCTGTGTGCTTTGGGCAGTGGGTCCTACACACATCCACACTGGAAATGGGGTGAAAACTGCCAAGGGCTCTTTGATGGTTTTCTCCTGAGCTGCTTTGAAGTGTTAGCCTCAAGCTTAAAGGGAATTAGGACAAGAGGGCACAGGCTTAAGCTCTGCCAGGGGAGGTTTAGATTAGATATCAGGAAGAAATTTTTTACAGAGAGCATGATCAGACATTGGAATGGCCTGCCCAGAGAGGTGGTGGATTCACCGTCCCTGGAGGTTTTTAAGATGAGACTGGACATGGCACTTAGTGCCATGATCTAGTAATCACAGTGGTGTTGGATCAAGGGTTGGACTTGATGATCTCAGAGGTCTCTTCCAACCCAGTTGATTCTATGATTCCATGAATCCAAGTTTACCAATTTCACATTTTGTCTGCACAAAGATGAAATGGAGCCTTCAGGTGCCATGAAGAAATGCTCACTGAAAAATTTTGTGAGGGTCCTGATAGCAGCAACAGCATAAAAATAATGTCCTAATTCTCTATTTTTATAATCTGTTGCTGGTGACTTTTCAATATAAAGTCTTTACCCGGAAACCTGAGTGCTTGTGAATACAGTAATAGAAACAGCTCCAGGTTGTCTCATGTATTCATTTCATTGACTTGCATTGTAGGAGAGCTGCAGGTTGCCAGTGTTGATTGAAGCATGGACTGGCCCTGGTTACATTGCCGGGGCAATGGGATGAACATATTGAGTCCTCCTCCATCTCTGGCACCCATGGTGGTTTCTCAAAGGGATACCATGTTCAAGAGTTCCATGTCAGTGGGGAGAGGAGTTGGCCTTCTCTCCCCATGTGTTGCACGTCACCCACCACACAGGCAGAAGGTCAGGGAGACTCGCCTAGGAAAATGACTGTGACTAATCTTGTGTCCCCACAGTGATAAAAGCTCATTTTGAGTGATCCATCTTGGCTTCTTCATCACTGCAGTGGGCTGCTTTGCACTATTGCCTGACAGAGAGAGGCTCTTTGTCCTTCCTCATCAAACAGGAGTAAATAGGTCAATGCTTTCTGTCACCCAGGACTTCAGAAGATCCTGATGGTGCAGTCTGACTCATGATGTGGTAGCTTGGGATTTCCACTTTGAAAAAGTAAACAGCAATAAAGAGATCCCTGTAATGTGCTACAGCCCCACAGGCAGAGTGCTGGAGGCTTGGTGAAGTTTTGCCACTTGAACATGTGAAAGCCTTCTGTGATGGCTATGCTGGGGTTTCAAAACTTGTCTCCTCCAGGGGCAGCCATGATTTTGAAAAGAGATTTTAGAGTCAATTGACAACCGCATGGTGGAAGCCAGGAGGGGCAGCTGCAGCTCACAGCTAGCAATGCCCACTTCTGTGCATGAAACCAGTGACCTCAATCATGTTTCAGTGTCCTGGGGAAGCAAGCCAGACTGGCTGGTGTGTTCCAGACACACTTGATGCTGGGCCACCTTTGGTTTTGGTGATGGCTGGTGGGAGAAGGGAGGGGAACTAGCAGTAAACTATATTCTCTATGTCATTATATTTCTAATGTTTGTGTTCTTGTCTTTATGTCTACGCATTCTTTAGCTATGAGGATAACAGACCCTTCATCAAGTAAGAATGACCTGAATGGCTGATAAATTTCATTTATCAGTGTGGTCTCATGAGCCAGCTGTCAGATCAATATTGAAAAATCATTAAAGCTTCTGTCATTCGCTTTTGAGGCAGAAGAGCAAACTGTGCAGGAAAATGGTCAGGCATACAGCTAAAGTGCAGAGTTAATGTGCTGCACATGTATTGCCAACCACTTGTCACCTTATTTGCTTTATATTTTTTAATTGGGCATTACTTGAATTCAAGGTGAAAGTTCCCAAGTTAATTCTGTGTAGTACAGACTTGTTATCCCAATAGAAGCCCTCTGGTCTTCTGTGCTCTGTCACTGGGAGTGCTTTCTGGTAATATAAATACAGAAGCGAATTTTCAGAAAGGTTCATGGGTGCTATTCCCCATGATTCCCTTTCTAGTTAATAGTAGTACTGCAAGAAAATCTGTGTGCATTGGTGCACTGGAGGCTCCTTACTCATTGGAGTACCTAATTGTCCCTAACTGTAAATGCTGATTTTCAGTTACACCAAAACATGGATTTTTTTTTCTTTATTGCAATAAAATTTACTACAGAAAAGAAAAACTATGGAAAAGCAGCAGCAAGTCTGTACAAAGACCAAGACAAAAACCTCAAGCTGCACAAAAAAAAAAAAAAAAAACCAACAAAAAACAATCCTGTGAAGAAACTCAAAAATGCCTAGAAATTACATACCTTAGGCCATCCATGCTCTTTCTCCTGCAACCAGAAAATAATGTGCAGTACCACGAAATAAAAGTGAATCAACTTTGCAGTAGACTTTCAGTTTGTTCTTCTGGTGAAGAGTCCTTTGTGTTCATTCTTTCAGCACCATTCCCATGTTCTCTTTCATCGCTTGGTTCGGGTTTTTTCTGCGGATATGGGATGGAGCTATTCATAGTAATCTTCACACCCTCTTTATCTCCAGGTCTTGTTTTCTGAAGCACAACCCTGTAATGCTTGCAGTTTGCACTGTTGGGGGTCTTCTAACCCACAGATTCCTTTCCATCACTGAAGGTAGCATATTTTGACTAAATAAGTATTTCATTCCTGCACACCTCTGCAGCCAAAGGCTCTTTAATCAGGTTCAAGAACTGGCTGTGCTTCAGAGCAGAATACTTTTCTGGTATCTGGGGAATAATTTTTAAAAGACTCTGTAAATGCAGGAAGCTTTTAATCGGGGATGAGATGAGGAGAGTGAGAAAAGAAAAGTGTTTTCCTTTTCATTTGTTCTTTTTTTTAAAGAAAAAAAATTGTTTTATTTTTTTAATTAGAGTGCAGTTAGGATGATAGTGTGCTTTTACTGGTGGTGGAATCTTGGTGAGTAAAATATATCCCAAATGACTAAAGCTGTAAACTTTATCTAGTGGCTACCTTTCTGAAGGATTGTGAGAGTGCGTTTTCAATTTGCATCTTGCTAAATATTTATTAGCAGGATTGACTGGAAATGCTTCAAAGGAGCTGTTCTGGTCTGCTAGCTACATAATAGTGATTTTTAAAGAACTGTCTTAATAAGCAATTACCTTAGGGAGCTCTTCTAGTTGTGTGGTTAAATAATACATATTTTATAAACTTCAGTGGAAGACTTAATGCTGCATTTTCATTCTAATATCTAAGGGGAGAAAAACCCGGCAGAAAACATGAATACAACATTGGTGTGCTTCTGTTTGTGACAAGCTGTGCAAAAAGAAAAAGGATTTAAGGTTGTAGCTGCCATGGCATCTCCATAGCGGAGATTATCTGCCTGACCTCTGCAGGACTGATTTTTCCCCCAAGTTGCTGCTGCTTCATCTTTTTCCCCCTTGCCCCGTGATCTGCTTAGCAGATGAAAGCCCAGATATGCTCAAACCCAGCCAAACAAGGCTGAAGTGGCTTGGAAACATAAGGCAGGTCGTTGTGCCTGGTAGCCCTTCTGCAGCACCTCAGGCTGCTTAGGGGCAGACAAAGAGGCAGAGATGCTGGCCGACTGCAGCCTTGTCTGCTTTTGGGAGCAAAAGGGTTAAATGGTGAGGAAGAAGGGCAAAGATTGGGTATCAGTGCATTCATTTTTATGATGTTACACCTAATGATACCAGGGGACATCAGAAGAACATCAAAACCTTGAGGTAAAGGGTAAATGGATGCTCACAGTGCTGCTGGCTTCCCAGCTAGAAGTTGACTCGCTCTTCTGTGCAGCAGTAGTTCCTTTGAAGTTGCAGGTAATACAGAATGTGAAAACAAGGGAGGTGGCTAGGAGCAGGACTGAGTTCCTATCCTGCTTGTCACGCTTCATCTCTGGTTCTAGTGTTGGAAGATCAGTCACTGAGAAGGTAATTTAGCAGATGACTAAATATTATTTAGCAGGGTAACATGGAATACTTCTTCTGACCTCCCAGCAGAGCTTCCAGCTTTGCTGAAAGCACACAGAAAAAACTAACAGTCATCCCACATCCCCAGACTGTCTATCCAAGGAGAACATTAGTGAGAGAAAGCAAACAGAAAGTGCCTGCTACCCATACTTGATTGAATATTTGGGGCCAAAGCAGTGGCTGCACCTCTACTCCTGCTCCCCTCCTGAGGTGGAGCAAACAATAATTTTAGTTTTGTAGCTGATACGAAGAGGGATTGCCCCTCCTTGCCCCAAGCAAAAGTGTGGCAGCAGCTACCATTTTAGCAAGCGTAGTGTGTGAGTGCCTAAATGCATCTACAGTTCCCCTCACCTCAGGGTGGAAGGAGTGTGAAGCAGCATTGCAGAGAACATCCTTGTGTGGAGCTGATCTGGCAAGCGGTGAGGGCTTGCACACCTGCCTGTAGTTGTTTATACGGCTTACAGGCATATGGGAGACTATCTAAAATGCAGCAATACATGGATCTTGCTGTTAAGTGTAAAGAAGTTAATCCGACTGGCAGTCCTGTGAAACCAGTGGATGCTAAAAAAGTGGCAATTAGAGTTGTTGTTTCATTTGGCTTGTCTTCATTTCCTCCATTTGCGGAAATAACATCTACGTGTCATTTACATGCACACTGCTTTTACATGTTTAAAAAAGAAAAGAGACATGGTGCTTTGGTTAAGATAAATTTCTATGCTCATAACATTTCCATTTCCTTATATTTCCTCAAGCTTGAAGATTTGTAATCTGCATCCAGCTTGAAGACAAAGCTTCCATGATTTATTTTGATATGCTATTTTCTTTTTGCTAAAAACAGGGGTCAAGTCTCTCTGCCTGTAGATATGTGCCTTCTTTTGTATAGATGAAAAACCAATCCCTTTCTTTTTTTTTTTCGTTTCTCCTAACAGGTCCTGGGTTATAGGTGCAATAGCCCTACTCTGCCTATTAGGACTGACCTGGGCATTCGGACTCATGTATATTAATGAAAGCACAGTCATCATGGCGTATCTCTTCACCATATTCAATTCTCTGCAGGGAATGTTTATATTCATTTTCCATTGTGTCCTCCAGAAAAAGGTAAGACAGATGGTTCCCAGTGGCAAGAGAAGTGGTAACGGGGTGTTTTGTTGCCTAACAACCGCAGCTTAGCATCGTCTGTGTGCCCTGAATTCGTCTCACACAGATTTATCTCTATGCACCTAATAAGGGTGGTATTTAGACTGGAATCCAGCAAGATGCAGGGGGATGAGGTGATAACAAAGATATGTGGCGGTGGCATTTCAGCAGCCAGGACGCTGGTGACAAATCTGTCAGAGGCCAGGGAAAAGGCAGCTGTCAGTTTGCAGGGCTTTGCAAGAGCAAACCTGTATGAGGACTTGCCTGCTGTCAGCCCAGTTCTCCTTTCCTGTATGCCAGTGTGAGAGAGGAACGAATCCGTGAGCATCCAGAAAGTGCTCCTGTGGCTGAGTGCTTACGGCAGAATGGAGCTTTACATCCTTATTTGCAGTTCCTACATGAAATTACCCCTTTCTATAGCAGCACATATGGGTGGATGGTGTGTAATAGGGGTTGCTTCCCCCGCTTGTTTAAGAGCTGAAGGATGTGTGCTCTGCAACAGTTCATTAGCCTTTGTATTGCTTGGGCCTGATGTGGGCTTTTGGAAATCTTCCTCAAAGAGCACAGCAAGTGCTTCTTGGTGGAACTTGAAGTATGCCCCAATTAACATTTGCAAGAGAACAGTGGAGTAACTTATGTAAACTCTGGGGGGAAAAAAAACTGTAATAAAAATCTCTGTGTGTATCTGTAGATCAGACTTACAGCCTCTGACAATTAGTAATAAATATTTTTAAGAACCTTTTTGTTCTCTACTGAAATGTAATAGTACAAAGCTCTCGAATTCTGTGCATATCTGCTGATAATTTTTTTATGTATGTCTTAGTTTCAAAGGGCAGTTTCTTTAAACAGTATAAACATAAGGAAGAGTTTATATGTGGATACACTGGTCCCAGTTTTCAGTGTAACCAGCGTCTTTCGGTGAAATGGCTTTCTGAGTAAAGTCAGGGCCATATTGAGATCTCTTCTCCATCTGGGAGCCCCAGGTTTGTTCCTCTGTTATTCAGGTATTCCTATACAGGGAAGGGAGATCTGACCTATGAAAACATAGGGGCAGAGCAACTGACATCATCTGCCTGGTCTTATGCAAAGCATTGGATGCTGTCTCACATGGCATCCATGTCTCCAAATTGGTCAGGCTTGAGAGGTGGGCCTGTCTGAACCTCATGAAATTCAACAAAACAAAGTGCAAATCCCTGCACCTGAATCGGGGCCATCCCAGATGACACATCTACAGGTTGAGTGGAGAAGTGATTGAGAGCAGCCCTGAAGAGAAAGGCTTGGGGGTATGGTTGATGAAAAACTCAACGGGAGCTTGCAGTGTCCACTTGCAGCCCAGACAGCCAATGGAATCCTGATTTGCTTTGAAAGAAGCATGGCCAGCAGGTTGAAGGAGGTGCTCTTCTGAGACCCCACCTGGAGTACTATGTACAGTTCCCCAGCATAAGAGGGACATGGAGCTGTTGGAGGAAGTCTAGAGGAGGGCCACAAAGTTGATAAGAGGACAGGCACCTCCTCTACAAAGACAGGCTGAGAAAGTTGGGGCTGTTCAGCTTGGAGAAGTTTGCATGGAGACCTCATAGCAACCTTCTAGTGTCTGAGTTGGGCCTACTGAGAAGCCAGAGAGGAACTCTTTATCAGGAACTGTAGTGATAGGACAAGGACTAATAGTACAAGTTGAAAGAGGGGAAATTTAAGTCAGATATTAGGAAGAAATGTTTCACTGTGAGAGTGGTTAGACACTGGAACAGGTTGCCCGGGGGGTTGTGGATGCCCCAACCCTGGCAGTGTTCAAAGTCCTGTTGGATAAAGCCTTGAGCAGCCTGTTCTAGTGGAAGGTATCCTGCATATGGCAGGGGGGCTGGGACTAGATGATCATTCCAACCCCTTAACATGCTACGATTTTATGATTCTGTGACAATCAAAATTCATCATAATAAGTGACCTCTGCCAGTGATGCCTCTGGACGGACTGCAGAGCTGTGTGAAAATCTCATTCTTGAGACCAATAGAAAACTTTTGGGGCTCAGAGTTTTGTCTTTGTCATTGTATCTCAAATTTGTGCATCTTAAGAAGCCTTATATAGATGCAGCTGCCTGCTGATGATTCCAAACCTCTCAGCAAGAAAGTTTCAAGGCAAGATGATAGCAAGAAGGTAGGAAGCATCACTATTGCTAATTAAACCTGCTGGTGCCTCTCTGATGAGGCGTTTGAATTTTGGCACCATTCCCACTAGTCCATCTTGTCACCTCCAGTGCACCTCGCAAAGGTCAGTCCCTAACCCGGCATCCAAGCACAGAACTGAGCTTCCTTGGCTAGTGGGGTTCTCACTCGGCATGAAAGAGCCATTCTCTTTCTTGTCTTAAGACAATCTACATCCTTAAACCATCACTGATGACTGTGGAATTGCTCGTGATTTATGGCAGCATAGAGGGAAAGAGAATGCAGCTGATGCCTTGCTGTGGGGTGGTTGCATCTCTCTGACCTAAGAGCTGAGGGAGGTATTATTTAAGAGGAGAAAAAAGAATCCTTTCCTATCTATCATGGGCTAGAAAATCAGCAAAATGCTGCAGAGAGGCAAGCAGTGGGTGGCTAATTAAAGCAATTGAATTATTTTCTCTCAGCAAAGGATTGATTAGGCACTCAAGCATATTGGGCACTTGTGGTATTGTGTTTGTCTCAAATGCTTAAGGAAAAGCCTAATGAAAAAGCTGTAATTTGCTATTTAAACAGTTGTTTCACAGAGTTGTGAAATGCTCGTAGACAGTTTGGCAAAATTTTACATCTACCCATGTCCTCCAAGAATTCTCACCTGGTATTTTGGACATGCATGGGGGTTTTTTGAGCTCTTTTGTGTCAGTGGGCAACATGACCCTCTTTTGGCTCTTCAGTACAGTCTGCCCATTTTCAGCCTTGCCCCATCTGGTTTCTGGGTGTTGCTTCCTATAAAAAGCCACACCTCAAACTCAGTCAAAACTTAGATCCTGCCCTGGCCCAAGTTAGTGTAGTTTCCCTAAAGCAAAGTCTGTGGCACAGGTTTGACTGCAGTACCCATTTTAAACATGAGTAGCTTGCACAGTGCTGTGGAAAAGCAGGCTCCAGCCACCCCAAGCACTGGGGATATAATCTCTAGGGCTGCTGGCTCTACAGTTTTCTTGAATTTCAATTTGACAGCAAGAAACTTTTTTATTTTTTTTCCCCCCAAAAAATCAATATCTCTCATATGTTTCTCTTGGAATTTTTTTTCTCAGTCCCCTGCCAAATGCAATAACTTTTAGTATCTTGATGAGCCAATATGCTATTTTATATCAAATCTATGAGGATATTCATTTTAAGTCATAAATAGTGTGTCCATACTTTCTCCCATACTCTTTGGATGCACCTCAGAGGACACTATAATGGGCTGGTGTCAAGGAGCAGCTTTGCTGCACGGAAGCAGTTGCTTATGCCAATGTAAACCATGAGCTCATGCCTTGAGAGCGTTCAGCTGCAAGGTGTAATAGACTTTTCCCCCATGTACTGCAGCAGCTATTGTTTTAATGAACCACTGAGGAAACGTCAGGGGCTGTGTTGAAAATCAGAAGGCAGTGGGTTGGAGGAGGAGCTGCCTGCTAACCACCGTTGTGCTTTCCTTGGCTAGGTACGTAAAGAGTATGGAAAATGCCTGCGCACGCATTGCTGTAGTGGGAAAAGTACAGAGAGTTCTATCGGCTCAGGAAAAACCTCGGGGTCAAGGACACCTGGAAGATACTCCACAGGCTCACAGGTAACCCACGCTTCTTGTTCATGCCCCAATGATTTGCACTGCCACACTAATACCCTTCTCAGCCGTTCTGGGGTGAAAGCTCTTCTCAGCACTAAACGAGCTGCCTTAGGGCTCTCCCCAGTGACCCTGCAGAGATTGCTCTCCCTTCTGGACCTGAATTCAACACAGTGGCTTCCCTTGAGGTGTGACAGCAGTTAGTGCTCTCCAAGAACCTTCTGCTTAATTGTGTCGGGAATAAAAGGTCCAAACTTGCCTTCCAGAGGCAGGTGGGTGGTGAGGATCTGAGGTCTCCTGCCCCCACTCTCCATGGGCACCAGGAGCTGGGAGCATTTTGTTGTCTGTGCTACGTTCCAGTACATCCTTTAATCACGAGATGGAGGTTGTCACCACTATTAAAATGTACAGGAATGATGCTATAACAACCAAGTGTTTTTCTTGCAAAAAAAAAAAAAAAAAAAAAGACTACTAAAGTCTTGCAATAGGCTTCACAGTGAAAGGACTGCCTTTCTGGCATTCAGTGCTTTGATGAATTAGTCCTATATTGTAGACTTTTAAGGAGAATCCATTGGGGTCAGATTATTTTACAAAGTTACTGGATTTCTTATGCTTTGGTCACCTGAAAATTCAGGTTTTGTGTTGTTTGTGCTGTTTTGAAACCAACTTGTATGTAGAGATGCAGATTTATGGACGAACAGTTCATATAAAATGAAGACGCTTACTTCTTAATCAATGGAAACCAAACACAAATTTGTTCATTATTAGTAATAGAAGTAATTATCCATCACAGTTCCACTATTAAATTATGAAAGACATACAGCGAGTAACAGTTTATAACTTCCCAGGAAAACCTAATTTGCAATTTATGTCTTGGAGCAAAATATTTATTTTCAGCAGTTTCCAAGATGTCATCCAATAGCTCCACTTAGACATTTTCGTAGGTCTGGAAGATAAGCAGAGCAAATAAAAGCAATAGATTATAGAACCTCTCTTTAGGAGGCCATCAAATCCCACAGAAATCAAAAATGTCCAAAACTCACTATATCCAGCACATTTGGGTGGCTGATTTGGAAGCCTTTGGTTTTACATAACTTATCTACTGCACTGGTGCCCTCATTTCCAGGAAGTGTTGACTTTAATGGGCACTCCCTCTTGTCAGTCTCAGCACAAGAAAGCAAGCCCTTTTGTGGATGAACTGAGTCTCCTGCCAGCAGTTCCTCATGGCAGACAAGGTTTGAAGTACAAAGGATGATTGTTTTTCCTGCGAAAGCTTGTCCTTGGAAGGATGGAAGTGCCTGAGACCTGTTATGGGCAGGAGAAACCTCACACAAGTGATGGAGAGTGTATGGAGATGAGTCTGAGTTGTGGAAAGCATCTGACTCCTAACTTTAAAACAGAGAAGACCATGAGGGGGAAAACCCTTAAGATCCCTTTTTACTCTGAGAAGCACATAGAAAACAGAATAATTAATCCACAATGGATCATGTCAGTGAAATACAATAGATTAAATATCCAGGTGAAAAATAATTTCTGTAAAAGTGAATGGACCTCTGTCACATTGTACTTCCATTTATAGGGGGCTAATGCTTGATTAGGAGATGCTGTTACTACATAGTTAATGAGTAGACTAGGACTTTTCAGCTGGTACCAATGATAAAGGCCGGAACAATCTCTCCTGGCAAAGTTCTCACTATGGGAAGTGCTGGATTTTTAGCACTTTGAAAGAACATGGCCTGTCACCATGGGAAGCAGGCTTCCCAATCCTCCAGACCACCTAAGCATCACTTTCACACAGCCATGGGATATGTCCATCATGCTCTGAAACATAAGGTGAGGGAGAGTTTCCTGTAGGTCCTCCAGTCATCTTCAGACAGGGATTGTTGTCAAACTGTTCTCAAGATGCATTTTGTCTGATTTTTTGATCTTTTGCAAGGTCAAGTTGAGGAGGAGCAAGACAGGGATGTAAAAGTCACAGAGGCAGATACTTCCCCTCATATTTGAGAAACAAAACAGAAAGCCAACATACTCAGGACACTTTCCCCAGTAGCAGATGCAGATGGCAAAACCATCACAGATTTTTCAGTAGGGGAACAGAAGTCATTCATTTGTGGAGAATTTTTTCCTCACAATATCCCCTAGATGGGAAATAGCTATAAACCTTCTGTTCATTCAGGGACACCAAGGCACAGAACAAATCTTCTGTTACGCTTCACAAAAAATAAAGAACAAGCATGTGTGCTTCTATGTGTATGTTATTTTTCCATTATTGGGTGCTATATTGGTAAACCTGTAGCTCACAGAGGCCTGTGTTTCTCTCATGCATGATTTTTTTTTGTTGTTTTAAAAATTAAGATGTAAGCAATTCAATTATGGACTTCTTCTTTGAGCTACGCATTTCTATTACGAAGTTAGGCTGGCAGGGTCTGACATGCATGAGGCTGGTTATAGCAAAGCAGCAACCGCTTGGTTACAGCTGCCTAGAAACAAGTCTTACCCTGAGCTAGACATGCCAATAGCCATCTTTAGTGAGGCAGAAAGAAACCTCTCTGTAGCTGCTAAAAATTCATTACCTGCTGTGGTTCAATCCCTCTTCAGAGCCGGATTCGTAGGATGTGGAATGACACAGTTCGAAAGCAGTCCGAGTCTTCCTTTATTACTGGAGATATAAACAGTTCAGCTTCACTCAACAGAGGTAATTATAAACTATTTTTCATATCTCTAACTCTTGTGATGGCTTAAAGGAGTCTGAAATATGTTGCCCCTTTCCCTCCCTGCCTTTTCCTCCTTACCTCAAATGGCACTGGACCCTATTCGCCCACCTAAGAAATGCTACGGTGATAACTGGGTAGAGGTTTTATGGTGGTTGTTGCGGTTTTTTTCCTTTTCTTTCTGCATTTCTACATGTGCATTTTCAAGAATTGTCATTTCTGGAAGGAAGTTAGGAAAAGCAAAAAAGAGAAATGAAATTAAGTTGGAAATCTAACCTTTCCCTCAGCAAACTACTAGTGCCAAAAGCTGCTGACATGTCAGGCCTCATTGCTGACAGTGAAAATGGGCTATTACAGCCTCTACAGCCTATGTTAAGCATCACAAGAGTCCTGATTGTCCTGGATATGTAGCAATACTGTCATCTTTACAGAAGCAAAAATGAACAGCAGAACATAGACGTAAGGAAAAACTGTGCTTGGAACAAAATTGTCTGTGTTGGTGTTAATAAACTTAGTTTGAAGAACTGACTGATGTGAACTTTATAGACATCTGCGGAGGAAAGGCTATCAAAAATGTATATGCCAAACAAAATGTGGTGTCTGGCACAGGAGGAAATCTGAACAGCTTTTTTAAACCAAGTCTTTTTCAGGGAGTTGCAGGAAAGTGATGGTAAGAGAATACCAGAAAAAGAGCCTCAGAGATTGCTTTCTTTCTTCTCAGTACAATTACTTTATGAATTAACCTTGAGCAACAAGCTGCCAAACTCCTTTTTGTGTATCTGCCCACTTGATGCTGGAATTAAGGGTGGGTAGAATTGGGATTACTTGGCCCAGCTGTTCTCTTATGATGATGAAAATCAAACATATTTCCAGTCCTGTTGGTTGATCTGCAAGCTCAACTGCGAATTGAGTTGGGACTTTGGTTCTTATTCAGTTTGAATTCACACAGAATTCCCACTGATTTTAGGGTGAGTTTTGCCTGAGGATAGCTTGAAGGACTTTGACTGTGCTGTTAGTAGTACTGAGTACTGGGGAACTAGGAGTATGTGATTCCTTTCTCTGAACATTATACATGTTGCCCAAACCAGTGCAAAGGGGAAGGCAGTGTGGTTAACATGGAGATGTACTTCAACTCACTGGTGTTTCTTGTCCCAGGATAATTTCACTTTGCACTGAAGATTCATTACTGCAAATGCCTGATTTATTCACGTGCATTGCCCTCACATCTCTCTCTGTCTTTGCATCGAAGACTGGAGAGCAGCAGCCAGGCTTCTCTGACTCTAACATAGAGGGCAATAGGTTGTCTTACAAAGGTTACAGCAAGAGCCGCTGTTTCCGTCAGCCATCCATCACTCCCTCTCAGTGGCAAACCAAACTATGTTATGCATTAAATGTTTGCTCCTTTAGTTAGCACTGAAGTTGGCTTGCTCTCTGATGCAACTGAGGCTACCAAGGAATATGCTTTAGGAAACAATCTTCTGGGCTCATCAGCAAAAGAAAGGTATCTCTCTTTCTTCAGTTGTTTGGTTTTTTTCTGTGCAAAGAAGGAGGTATGACCATAAATTGGGAAAACTGTGAAGAGGTTTCAAGTGGGCAGTCTTCATCCCAGTGTGGTGAGAACCTGTTACTAGATGTGCCTGTTATTTAAAGGTCAGTTGGGAAATGAACTGCCAGGGGAGGCATCTTCAAAGCAGATTTCATCCAGCTATTTTCCTTGTATAATGCTGGATGAGATGAATCACCCAAAGGGCCTGAATCTCTCTGCAGCCTACAGAAGCAGCCTGATAACTGCCTGGGAAGGGAAGCCTTTTAGGTGGAACACTGAAGTGACTTGCTATTTTACAGGGTCATCCTCCCTCTTTTTCACACTAGCAGGCACAATGTTTGTTGTTGGTGGGTTTTTTTTTCTTTTCTGGCACACAGAAATATTTGCAAAGTGGAGGTTAAAAACATTTCTTTGGGAAATAGCTTGTCCAAAGCAGCAGGTGGTCAGTTCCATATGGAAGATACACCTGACGTCAACAGCACTCCCAGCTGCATGGGGTTCCGAGTATTTCTCTGTTTATTTCTTTATTTCAGCTGAAAAGCAACATTTGTGGTCTTAGGGTTTTGCACAGAGCAAACTCTCCAGAGAGCTGCAGCCTGAACAGAGCAGTGGGGCAATGCAGTTTTCGCAGTTCTTGTCTTTCTCTTAATATTTAAATATATATTCATCTTTAAAGGAACCGTTTAATTAATGTTTTATTTACAAGCATGCAATAAAAGCTCAGAGGATTGAAGTGTGAGCCTTGAATTGTATGCTCAGAAGCTTTCCCTGCCTGAGGTTGATACAACAGGCTTGCATACCTGTTCAAAAATCCCTCTCCAGCCCTCCTGGCCTAAACACCTTTTGCATGAAAATATCTGTATTATCCCAAGTTAAACATTCTATGTGTGCTGGCATTTTTCCTAGAGCCTTCAGGCAACAACCTCTGTTCTGAAACAGGCAGAAAATGATCCTTTCTCCCTAGAATCTTCCAACTCCACTTTTCCATGTCCTGGGCCAGCACTGAGTTTTCATGTTTCTGTTGTGGGAGCAGATAGCAGTGAGACATCCTCCAGCTAGGGTACTTTATAGTTTAAACCTGTTTTTATCCTGATATCATTCACAGCCTCATGCTACATGGTGATGTCCCAGGCGAGACTGCTCTAGCTGTCCATATTCCTGTATGATGACCAGCATCTCTGTATGACATCACATCCCCTCTTCTTCCTTTCTGAAGTTCCTGGGCATCAGTCTGGGATATGGTGTCTGTGTTAGTGCATCCCTCCTTTAGACATATAGCTATGTCCTCTTCTGATTTAGCAGATACCACAATGCTTATGGCTCTTTTCAAATTCATATCCTCTTTTATCTACTATTCCCACACCCCCCAAGTAATTAGCCATAATGTTATTTTTCTTTTTCTCATTTATCATACCAGGAATTTCAGGCATAACCCCAAACTTGCCTGATGTAATGTGTTTTTTAACGAAAAGTATACTCACTTTATCCTGAGGCATACCTGTCTGTTTCAGATATTTCCTGAAGGTCACATCAAATTATGGATTAGTAAAAAAATACGTGTGGCTTTGTTTCTCCTTGCTGCTCATTATGGTTTACTAGTGGTGTGGATTTGGGGTTGTTATACTACTGAAATCAGGAGGAAGCAACAGAAACTGGCCATGGATTTCTTCTTCTGCTGTTGAATGAAGAGCATGCCTGCCCACCCCATGGTCATGGTCTCAGTTTCAGGATCCAGGCAGATTCCTGCTCCTTGCACTCCCACTCTGTAGCCTTGTCCAATTTTTCACAGCGTGGGTCTGGCTTGATACTTCTGCCATCTATTTCACATCCAACCTGTGTTCTGCATTTCTTTTCCCAGTGCTGGAAACTTCAGGGGTGTAAAAGCTGAAACAAGCTGATTACCTCGTAAGTAGAAAAAAGAAGTTTCCCTTTGCCTTGTAGGGTGTCTGGCGTGTGGTCTTAACACAGGCACTTGGATCCAGTGCTGAAAAACTAGAGCAAAAGGGATGCATGTCAGATGGACTGTTTGATAAAGCTTATTACTTTGAAGACTGAAAATGTAATGGATGAAGCAAAAGAATAGACAGGTTTGTTTTAAAATCATGTGGAGAAAGTGGAGCAGATGACTGCCTGGTTGTAACAGCAAATTTTTTAGTTCTTGGGGTAAGGACAGTTTCTAAAAAAAGCTAGAGATTAAAAGCAATTAACAGCATCACTGTTATTCCAGTTTTGCTGTACTTGTATTAATGTAATCATGGGCCTGTGCTGGACCCACAGATGGAGCCAGTGAGGGAAATTGGGGTGTCTGTCAGCATGGCACGGATGGCAGGAGGAGCTGGGTACTGCTGTAAGCTGTAAGAATGAGCACTGCTGAGCACCGATAGTGCAGTATGGGCCCAAGCTTTGGGTACATCCAGTTGGCCACCGCAGGATTGTGAGGGATGGGTCTGTTTGCGCCTCTGGAGTGTTAATGTCAGAAAGTACTTGGATAGCTCAGCCAACCTTGCAAACAAGCAGTCATAGCACGAAACAGCAGTGTGATACCAGCCTATTTTTATCCATGTCTTAGGTGAGAGACAATACAGTCATTGCTGTCTCTCTTTGGATATGAAGGAAGTGAGAGAGAAAAAAGTAATCAGTAACTATACGGTAATTTGTTGCCCTTCAGGTTTTCAAGCTGGAGGGAGAGTAATTTTTTTTTTTTTTTCCAGAACAAAAGTAGAAGTTATTTTTTAAAGAAAGGAGTGTTCCTTGTTTTGGTGAGGCTTGAGTGCAGCAGAAACAAAGGACTTTGTTACTGGTACAAGGCAATGCTTTGTTATAAGAAAATGCACTAATGGAGTTAGTATATCCATTCAAGTTTGCAGATAAGGGGAACTATATCTTCGTTCATGGCAAACATTTACTGTATCTTAATAGTTTTCCCTCTTCAGGGAAATAAATGGGCTAGGGGTAGAGCCATCAGATATCGTAGAAAATAGAAACTACTCCAGAGGTCTGTTGTGTTGGGTCAAGTGCCGTACTCACACTGTAATGCTCTGAGTCTTGGCTTACAAACTAGACAGCAAGTTTAATAGCTTATTCCAGTAGAAGTCTTGCTATACAAAAAGGAGTGTCTGCACCTCTTGTGCATATATTCTCCATGTCCACTCACCACCAAAGCACTGAACACCATCCCTGCCACCCTCATCCATTCAGGTGTCATGGAGGGACTTCTCTGTGGTTTACGTTGCTGCTCCACTTGTCTGAAAGACAAGAAACACCAGGGAGCTGTAAGAACAGAGCTATTTCAGGATGGAGAAGAGCTGGGAGCTGAGTGGTGTCAAGAACAAGCCAAACCCTCATTGATGGGACATGGTGCCACAGGGGTTTAAGCCAGGAGGCAGAGCTGGACAAGATAAAGGGATGAACAAGGTCCAGAGTCCAGCCCAGGCAGAGATCTTGACAGAGACAGGGCTGAAAATTAAGCTACAGCCCAGGTCCAAGGTCCAGCCAGGAGACAGGCACAAGGCAAGGACTGGGTGCCCAGGGCCAAGCAGGAGTGTGGGTCCATGGTGGTTCTCACTGAGACCATGAAGGCTTGGTGGGATCATAAGGACCCCAACATCTGTTGCAGGTTGGAGCCCAGGACCTCTGGCAGCTCTTACTGAAGGATGGCAAGTCTTAAATACAAATTCCTTGTGGCCCTAAGGGTCTGCTTGTGAGGGAGCATGCCTTTGGCAGCAAAACCCATCAAAGAGTCATCACAAAGCCCTAAGATCCCCACTATTGGCACACCAGATATTATTCCTGGCTAGGAAAGCCATGCTCATTCCCTGCTTATTCCCATGCAAATGGGCTGAAATGGGAAATGGAAATGAGAGTTTAGTTTGTCCCTACCCCTTGCTTTTTCCTCCCAAATGCATAAGTGTCGTTGCGTGTTTCCTCTTCTAAGTAGCGTTCCAGAATAAATACTTGATTTCCCTTTGCTTTATTATTTCTCCCCTGCGTTTTTATATCAACCACAAAGACTTAATCTGAAACACACACAGGAAAAAGGGAAATTATTGCTACTGTTTTCAGAGGTAATCAGTTTAATGTCAAATTCATGTGGATTTCTTCATAATGAACAGAACAAATTGAGCTCAAATTCAAACAGTAGGAATATGAGTCAGAGAGGAAAATTAAAATGAAGACCATTAATATCCTGATTTCTAACCCAACCGAGACCTGATTGTTTCCTAAATGAAATCTCCCATCAAATTCCTTCCACCCACCCAAAAATATAATTAAGCTGTGATTTCCAGGCTGAAATTGTATCTGCGCTGTGAACTCAGCAGGGATGACTGTGTGCGTTGCAGTGAGTGTGGGTGAAGTTTTAAATTATCTTCAGGTGGCCATATTATCCTGCATTTTTAGGAAGCATTTATTTAGAAAACATGAGTAGAAGGTTAAATTCATCCCTGGGTAGGAGACTGTCACTCCAGAAGATGGAAGCTGCAGTTTAGCACCGAGGCAGTGCAGTGTGTCAGGTTTGGGTCACTCTCCCCAAATCTGCCCTCTCTGCTGAGAGATGAGGGCTGCTGGATGTGTCTCAGTGTTGGAAAATGAAGATGCTTCAATTTAGCTGTCTGCCAGGGTGGTGGGTGTTGTGGTCTGGACATAACTTGTCATTACAGAAGTGAAAACAGGGTAGAGCCTGGTGTGATTAAAAGCACAGAGAGGCAGGGGTTGAGGTGAAAAAGGAAGAAAAAGAAGGAGCAGAAGTGGATGCTTTCAGAGAGCCCAAAGCCCATCCCGATACACTTCAAAGTGCAGTCGCACCTCATTTTAACCCATTTGCCACGCTGACCCTTTGCTGTTAGTGGCTAGATAAAGTGGAGAGGGTGGAAATTTGGACCATGGAAAGCACTGCAGTTGTCATGTGTCAGTCTTTCTCAAGATGCTTGGTCACTCCTTGATGGATTGATATAACTGGCATGACAATCAGATTTCTGTTGAATTTATGTTGCATATAAAACAAATACCAAGCAGCCACACTCTGGGAGGGGTGGAAATGCCTCTACCCAGCTTGACAGGATATTCAGAGAACACCATCAACTAATCTGTCACAGCCTGTCTTAACACTTCTTACCTGCTCTGAGTAACAAACGTGGTTCTTCTTGTGGCTTAAAGGTATTAGAGAGTGAATACTTTCTCTGTTTTCTTTCTGTTTGTTTTTATTTTAAAGCTGGCAGCAAGCAATGCCCCCATTTCTCTTGTGAAATTGGCCAGCTTTCATGTCATGTCTTTCAGAGAGATCGTTTTACGGTGTGGGGACTCTTTCATTTTGAATTAGTGAGTTGTGGTTGTACAAACATGCACATTGGCAGGCAAGATTAGTGATGACTTTTTTTCCCATTTATTCTTGTTCCTGCTGTGGTACTGGAGTAGGCAGAGTCAGTGCAGAGGACTCACAGGATGTCCAAGGTGCCTGTGTTTGCTTACCTTGTTCATGAGGGCATCTGCAGATACCTAGAGGGAACTCACTGAAATATTCATGGATATAAAAGTATTTTGCATTATTTTTGTTTTTTGAGCACTAAACTGTTCAAAAATAATTGAACTAAAGGTAAGTGTCTGTCTTCTGCAGACACTTTGGTCTTGTGAGTACCATCCCTGAGCAACTGGGGATGTGGTGCAGAGCAAGAGGTGTGTCTGTTTAAATCTAAACTCCGTCTTGAGATGCTTTAAATGCTTTGTGTTCTGTGTACAGTGATGCTCAAGGTTTGATGGTTGTAAGTGTAGAGGACTTCTCAAAGTTGAACCTGGGATGACCCTTGGCAGGGGCAGCAGCATCAGTGACCATTCAGAGACCATCATCTGCCAATGAACAAATCTAATTTCTGTAAATCTTTAAATCTCAGACAGAACTCTTTTGCCAAGAACCTGTCCCTTTGTGCAGAGCACTGAGAAGTGTCAGTGCTCAACACTGTCCTTGCTCACCATTGCTGAGCTGGCAGGGGCAAAGAGCTGCATGAACCTGAGGGATGCAGCATTCCTTGCCCTTGAGCATCTCCCTGCCCACTGCAAAGCCCACAGTCCTGGGAAATTTTTTCTTTGCTTCAAGCAATTCATCCATCAGTCCTGGAAGCAGAAGGCCCCTGGTTTCACCACAAACAGCAACAGCAATGTCACTCCCTTCCCCACGCTGGAATATGATTAGAAGTTCAGTTTCTATTCCTTTTCAGTCCAGTTTGCCACTTGAGAAGGGAGTTTTTGGAGGTGTGTAAGTGTCTTCTGGCTGTTTTGTGGAAATCGAAGACTAAGAAGCAGAGTGAGAGTCCCTGATGTCACTTCTCTGCCAATCTAGTGCGAGCCTACAGGCTATTTTTTAGCATCTCATCCTGCCACAATTACTTGAATGGCACAACTTCTGCAGGTTGATGTTCTAGGGTTCTTGCTGTCCCAGAGCCATGGATGCTTGTATTAGTGCTCACAACACCAGGGAGAGACTGCAAAAGAAGTAGCATAGTCAGTTTATATCAGGACTTTAAAATGTTCTGTTTACCCAGTGTAGGAGGCTGTTCCTTTATCTCCCCCTCTTACCACCACTAGTATTTTCCTAATGAAGCTCTTTGTTTTCATCCCCTTTGTCCTTGTGCTTCTCCTGTTCCTTCTTGTGACTCTTACAGACATGATCATCCACCCCTGACCCCATGGATACCCCTTCCTGGGCCCTTTGCCCAGATGGAGGGCATATTTGGAGGGAGTAGTCCATGTTCCATTGTACTGAATCAGTCATGAGAGATTGCTGTTTGTAAAAAATTGTAAAAAAAATAAATTTCTGCAACCCTGTTAAGCAACTATTGGTTTGGCTAAATGTCAGCAAAATGGCCTCAAAATTACCCATCCTGATAAGCGCGTATGAAGTAGAGAGAGAGTCCATCTAGATCACAGCAGAGGAGTATTTTCTGTTTGAAAGGGAAACTCATCAGCCTTTTGGACCAGCAAATTGCCTCTGCTATTTTTCTTTTTGCCTCCTTTTTTTTTTTTTTTTTAGTCAGCTGTGCATTTTATGCTAGGAAAATTTTGATTTTCTGCATCAAGGATCAAAACTTAGAGAATTTAACTCCTATTTCTGCCTAGGTGGAAAATTAATCCCATTGTCAATATTCTTCTGGTTTATTTTGCCTCTCTGCTGCCTGGGACTGAGTTAACGGAGATTTGTTGCAGTGATTTCAGTGAGTGACATGACATTCTTCCTTTGGGAGATATTATGAACTGGCTTTGATTTTAGGATTGACAGCCATATAATTGGAAGTTCAGTCATTAGGTGGATCAGTTTTAAAGAGGAGAAGTAAGGGCAAGGCAATTTCTGAAATCAGAGCAGGCTTTGGGGAGTATTAGATCTAGCAGAGTATTTCTGCAGAGCAATCTTAATATGATGACTGTGAAGGAGGAAGGAAGAAAGCACAGCTGCTCATGTAGACTCCTGTAACCATGGTCTAATATCCACCATAGGCAGAGCTCTCTGCACATCTTGGGTAAGAGCTCAGGTTTAATGATAAATAATCATAAACAGGAACAATTAGGGATAAGGCATGGTTGTATGGTCAAGATACAATGAAGTATAAACTCTTGGAAGGGATATTGGTGGTATAAAGAAATGTCTCATCCTGGGACAATGTTTCTGCTCCAGGCAGTTGAGAAGGAATTGGTAAGGGAGCAGGTATTTTATAAATCGATGTACACTAGCTATGTGTTTTGAACATGGCCTGAAGATTATACTCCAGCAAATGTTTTTCATCTGAAATCATTGCAGAAGAAAGGAAGGAAAAATGGGGCAAAGAAATACTTTTGCTCCCTTGTCTTTGTATGAAAGCATGGGATGTTTCATTTGGCGGAAGATGGCCCAAAGCTTAACAACCTCATTTGCTGAAACTCCATTTCGCTGCAGTCAGTATTAATAGCTTCACAATGAATAGATTAGATGCTGCAAGTGACAACAAACCTATTTGAGAGAAATTTAATAGGGCAGTTTATTGAAGTTTATTAACTGAATCCTGTTGGCTATTATAAGAACATAGCTCGATAAATCTAAACGACTGAGTGTTTGTGAAAGGAAACTAAGAAAAATGCTGAAAATACCTGTTGTCCTCTAGCAAATATGTGAGACTTCAGTTTTCATAAGTGCATTCATTCTTGGAACAAATTTTGAACATGCTGAAGACCAGAATTCTTTACATACTTGAAAGCTGTACCTGTAATGAAGAAAAGGACAGTGTGGAATGCTAGGAAGGAAAGCCATAAAGAAAACTAGAGCTTTGTTTCCTACAGACCTACTTTGAATGTATTTCGTTTTCCTGGGAGTAAAGTGGAATAAGTAAATTGATACTAAGTGATGTACAGAACCAGCCAGAATTCACAAACTGAAATCACTGCAGAGAGACTATTTAAATGGGATTAAGGTTAACCAAAAATAGTACATGTGTTTTCTTCTGAAACAAAGAAAAATGCCCAAGAAAATCTGGATTTTGAGATTATTGGGTCAGAGGCAATGAAACATTTTGTTATGACTCAGATGTGCCTTTTCTAAACAATTTTTGTTTCTACTGTAGTAAAAAGACAGCATAATACAAAAAAGTTATAAAGCTTTCATACAAGCCATTCTTTTGGAAAAAAGAAGTGAAAACATTTCACTTGGAAAATACTGATTTTGTATGGACATTTTTTAAAGCATTCATTTGATTTACTAGTTCGTTTGATTAAATTTGTAAACTGGTCTAGGCTCTCAGCAAAACTGCACTTCTGTTGTGTCTGCTGGGCAGTGGGGAAGATCTCTTCATGCGTGCTAAAAGGCACATAGGAAGGGTAGAGCTGATTTTGGCATGCAATTGAAAAGACCAGAAGTCAAAGAAGATATGAGATGGTGGTGTTACCTGTGCAGACAGATGATCCCAGCTAAAGCAGTGCTCCTCAAGCCCTTTCAGCCAGGCAGAGCCATGCTAGATGACAGTATTTTTCAGAAAGTTGGGAGGGACAGTGGGATCCATTTCCCTTCCAGTTAGGCAGACCACGCAGGAGATTCAAGGTACCCTAACTGTCTGTGTGGTTTTGTCAGCCAGCTGCTCACAAGAAATTATTCGGGTTTTGTTCCTGAATGATGCAGTCTGGAGTCTGGCAGTGTGTGCTTGTCAGCATCATCTTCCTTGTTTGCTTTCAGTGAGTGGATAAACCGTACTTGTGTTTAACAAGGTGCAGTTTTACCATACAGTCATTACACCAATCTCTTCCAAAAAATTATTGCTATGTTCATTGTTGTGTCCTGCATCAAGGACATCAATTTCTACCTTAGAAAGGAAAGAAAAAGATACCCTTTGGTTGCATGCCATCGTTAAAATAATACCTGCTTTCATAGGCACAGAAAGCAGCTAACTGTAACTATCTGAATCCTTTGTGTGTGGTTACAGTGATGATAAAAATTGTGGGATTTTCGTTTTCTTTGTCGTGATAGGTTTTCCTAACAGTTTTTCTCAGTTTGCCAGTCAAAAGTGCAACCCTCCAGATCTCCCCCTGCACCCTGAGCACAGACTATGCCTTCTTATGGCTTTTTTAACACAGTAAGGCTGGATCTGCAATACTTGTATCACAGGGGTCACTGATGCTGTGAGGGGGACAGGAGCATCTGTGTGTTTCCCAGCAAATACTTGCCTTCTGAAAGAGCATTGTACCTTTTTCCTTGTGATCACAGCCTGTAAAACCTTCACTTGAAGAAATCCAGCATCAGGAAATCTTGAACCGAGCACTGGCATTTCCAGAAACCTGATTTTGAATGTAATTTCAGATATCAGAGCTGGCATGGTAGCTGTCTTTTGCGCTGAGCTTTGGTTGAATATCAGTGGAAACAAGGAGACTTGGGGCTGTAGTTGTATCGGTGTGGTTGTAGGAAATATTTTTTTGTAGGGGTGTGAGTTCTGCTGTTAAATGTTTGCTGGTTATGTTGATCTCATCTTACTGAAAAAGGAGATGGATGCCCAGGTATCCTGAGGGTTTGAAGCTCCATGTTTTTCTCAACCCCAAATTTATGCTCCCACACATGCACAACATATTAGGGGGGTTGGAAATAGAATACATCTGCTTTCAGTAGGGTACCTTTGACTCGGAGAACTGAAGGTGCTTTAGCACAGCTGAGTTGAAGGCAGTTGCCTAACTAAGGCAAATAAAGACTGGTGCCTTTGTGGTGGGCTCAGGTGCTTCAGGAGATGGCAAAGGAGCAATTTGCATGGGGACAGTTATTGCTGAAATGTAGGAAAGCAAGGATGATACGGGGCTTTGGGATTTGCTGGGAGAGATCTGTGTTGCACCACAGATGCTGAGAGCTGAGGATCCAGCTGTAAGTAAAAAAAATAAAAATAAGCAATGATAACTGCTGCCTGCTGAGAATATTAGGCACATAGCCAACACTGAGCCAGGCAGCTGCCAAGGGTCACATCCCAAGAGCACTCTGCCAGGGAGAAGACTCAGGGTGGTCAACAGGCACTCACAGCTCCGATCTTTCTGGTTTTTGGGTTCCTGGACATGCACTGACCTTTGCAATTGCAGTCCCAGCACCTGGCCTTTGCTGTACTCCCACACATAGGACTGCAGAGTAAACCTCCTTGCTTTCTCTCACGGTGTTTTGGGGGAGCATGCCACTAGGATCCCACGTGTACTTTATTGGGGTTTTGTTGGCTCTCTATTACCAAGGCCATTTTCATGCAAATGAGGTCATAGTTTCCTAGTCTACTTGCTCCTTCTGCATGTGCCTCATCTGCAGACCTAATGCGCTCTTCCTAATAGTCTTTTTGGTTGCTATAGCAATGATAAAGTGTTATGAAAAAGGGAAGCTGATGCTTAAATGTATAGCTGGTCTTGCCTTTTTCTTTCTCCCTCCTGGGAAAGCGAAACCAAATAATGAGGATTGTTTTGGTTATTTGGTTATTGTTTTATCTAAAGCTTTAACTGTAGGCTTTTTGGAGCCTGGATGCCTTCCTTCTCTTTCAGTACCCTTTTAGGCTGGGAATGTTGCAGCTCAAAAGTGGTTAGGGAGAAATGAGCCCAAGTTTACGGGTAGGGAGTACATACAATTTGGTTTTTAAGGTGCCAAAGTTGCATTTGTTGTGACGTTCAGAGAGTATGAAATTTGCCAGCCTACCATGATGGGAACCTGCTGCACAGTGCTTAGGGCCCAACTGGGTTTATGAAAGTACTGAAAGATAGCTGAATGTGTTAGCAGTGGGTTTGCTTTGGATTTGCACCAGGTGAATTACAGGAGAATTACTCGGCACTGCCGTTAAAGATGGCTTTTTGATCAGTAAATTAAAAAATCGTAATGCAATCAGGAGAGAGGAAGGCAGAAGGTGCAGTATTTTGCTCTCTAGATGCATGCAGGCTGTTGTACCAAGCCCCGTCTTTTACACATGGGAGAGAGCAAAAATGACCTACTTATTCTGTATTTTCAACCTTTTTTGCCAAGTTTATAGTCAGAATCATGTATCTGGATTAAAAGTTGCCAGAAACTATCTAGTTTTTAACAGCCTGAAAGAGCCATATTTGTGTGAATTCAGCTGACTTCAGAGTCCATCACGCTGGCAAATGTAGGCGAGAGAACCATTAAGTGCTGACATAGGTTGATCCCTTCTCTCTTGTCACAGGCCAAGAGCATCCCCCATGCAAAACAGCTTGACCTGTCCAGCCATGGTGGGATCAGCTTGCTTGGGTTCACTAGACCAGATCAGGCTGCAGATATATTGAGTGAAATGCTCTTTCTGGCAGTTGGCATTGAAACATGCCTCGAGCTAAAGTGCTCAAAACCCCACTGCGGGTGTATTCTTCATATCAAATCTCATCTAGAGTGAGTTGGAGATTGGGTTAAATCTCAGATGGGAGGATTATATCACTTCTGAGTTTATGGCTGGCATTAACTCTGGACATTCTCATTACCTGTGTAAAAGTGAGCTGCTTTTTGAATCTTTTATAGCCCAGCTTGATTAAAAGTGGGATGAAAGCAGAAACAATTTTAATGGACTTAGTACTCACTGGTATAAAACTAGTGCAAGTAAAGAAATGGTGCCTACAGCCCCTCATCCCACATGTACGTGAGATTGATAGGAAACACATTACCATAAAGAAAGAATTGACTCATTTACCTATTAGTTACATTCAAGGTTCCTTAGTTAAGCATTCATATAATGTTTTCTTACAGGAGACAGCTTTGTTTCCTTATTTCCAAACACAGCAGTTCATCTTGCTTTCCATCAGCATAGACAAAAATATCAGGTGAGAGAAAACAAGTCTTTTTTTCCCAGCTGCATGTGTCGAGGAGCCTCGCTGGCATGCAGCCCCCACACAGCGCTGCCTTCTACTTTGTCCTGTGCTCAAAAGACTGATTAAGTGATCTGCTAATGCCACATGCTGGGGGCTAGGAAGTGCTGGGGATGATGAGGGAGGCAACAGTGCGGTCTGCGCTCTCCTCTTCCTGCACAGACACAGAGAAATGCCATTCCAGGCCTGCATACAAGCACTGCCAGAGGCAGCTCTGGAGACCTCCACCTAGCCTTAGATTTGGCCAGTTTTTGCCTTTCTATAAATAGGTAGGAGGTGTGAGCTTTTGGGGCACTCGCTAAGGGAGCCTTGAGGTTTGTTTGTCCTCAGAAACTCCATCAAAAAAAAAAAAAAAAACCCAGAAAAAAACAAACCCAAAAAAACCAAAGGAAAGAAAAGAAAACTCAGTTGCATAGAAGAGATGGCACCAAGGGCTCCACATGCCTTGCAAAGACAGCCTTCACCACAGCATCTGGCCACCTCCACACCTGAAAGAGGCAAATGGGGTTTCCATGCCCCAAACATTGGCAAAAGCATTCCTGTCAGGGTTATTGGGTTTGAGGATTAGCTTTTCAGTAACTTGTTTGGGTTGAGGCTATCAGATGTTAGTGACAGCCGGGTCACCTGAACCCTCTGACAGTCCTGTCCTAGCTAGTTCTAATTGCCCTCCAGTTACTTCCTTTCCTTGTGCTCTGTCTTAACAGTTTAGCCCTGGACGTTAAAAACAAGGTTTGTCCTTGAGTATTCCTGTTCTAGATTTCTACTGATGACGGTGGAAGTGGCCCTGAGGGCAAGTTTTTTAATTCAGTTGTCTCTTTGGATACTAGAAGAGCTTCAAAGCAAGGGCTTAAGGGTTTTTTCCATCCTGTGAATCAGCTAAAAGGTAAGGAGGACACTTTGCTTCGTGGGTTGATGCCTGCAATAGGAATTGAGGTAGGTCTTGGCAGCCGCCTGCTAAGCCATGATGAGCCTCAAAAGCTGAAGTCCAGAGGCTGCATCTCCCAGGGAAAAACCAAAGCGCAAAGGACAACTGCTGTCTGAGAGCTTGGAAATAGCAGCAAAGAGGTTTGAGAATGGGGAAACAGGTGTTTGTGGGGCACATGGAGAGCCTTGAAATGTTCATCTCTGGCCACTCTCACTGCTGATAGAAACGCTTGATAGAGTTGCAGTGCTCTCACCTTCAAGGATGGATTTGGGTGGTTGTGGATGTTCTTGATAGTGGTGTCAGAGAAGTAGCTGAAGTAGAACTTGTCTTCTTAGGCATGAGAAACAGCTGCTCTCTGATAAAGGCTGAGAGCCTTCAGAGAGGCTGCATTCTCCGTCCTTGCTCTTTAATTCTGCCTTTTTGGTTTTAGATGTGTTGCGAAGGACTGGTAAAAGAGATTATAGCACATAGTGGGAGTTGAATGTGCTGTTGTCTGTTAGTCATTATATATATTTTTTTATTCATTTGGCACTTTCCGGAGAGTTTTTCCCCCCACATTGTGTAGGCTGCCATCTTCCTTTCTTTCTTTGTAGCAAGCATGTGGGCGCAGCCTTGCTTACACTCCAAGCGACTGGGGAACCACCATAAATGTAGCTTATTTGCTTTCTGATACATTTTCTTTTGCATTGGTTTGGATTTGTGCATCGTCAGTAACATCTGTTCTGCTTTAGTGGCATACAGTTTTCCGAGTCTAATTAGCTGGCTGCTTGTAATCAGGACTATTTCAACTGTTGTCATTCTGAATGTTCTTTTTCCCTTTTTTTTAATACAACATTTGCCTGATTGACCTTTTTTGTTGTTTTTTTTTCTCTGTCTTTCTATCGGGCTGCTCCAGGAGCCATGGCTAATCATCTTATAACCAATGCTCTGCTTCGTCCTCATGGCACTAACAACCCTTATAATACATTGCTCGGGGAATCGGCGGTCTATAACAACCCTTCTGTCAGCATGTACAACGCACAAGGTGTGCTGGAGTTTCTCTCTAATTTTTCTAGTGAGAATTCCATTTTCTGTGGCTTATTTTGGCCCATTTCTTTCTTCTTTTTTTTTTTTTTTTTTTTCTTTTTCTTTCCCCCCGCACACCCACTTTTTTTTTTTTTTTTTTTTTGTCGCGGGCAAAAAAAAAAAAACCCCCCCCCC
>VWZG01013158.1:75354-119533 GCA_013396735.1 Grallaria varia
TTTTTTTTTTTTTAATTTATGATCCATTTTGTATGGTCTCAACAGTTGAATGACCTCATTACTAATATTTGTTGTAAAAGTGAAGCTTGTTTGCCAACCAATAAACAACTGATCACGATTTAGAAGATACTGTATGTATGTACTGTACAATTAATCTCTCTTTTTTTTGTTGTTGTTGTTTCTCTCTCCATTACTGTCTTTAGTAGGAGTCTCCACTCCTTAACGGCATGGGTGAGCAATGCCAAAGAAAGGAGGCCTAAGCTGAGCAAATTAAGCACAAAGGTTATGCAGCTACAGCTGACTGGAAATATCAGGCTAGTGGTATTTGTTAGGGGGCAAGAACAGCACTGGTTGACACTTGTTGCAGGTGATTCTAGGTCTGTTTTGTGCCTACTGTATAAAGTAGCCAACGACACGCGGATGATTTGAGTATAGTGTTTCATGTGTCGTATCTTTTAATCATTGTAATGTTTTTTGGGGGGATTTTTTGGTTTGGGGTTTTTTTGGTTTGTTTGTTTGTTTTTACTTTTAATTTTGGTTCTTCTGAGATTAAAAACTGCTGGTAGCATGTCAAAGAGTAAAACAAGTCCCCGTTAGGCCTTCTCGGTCATTGTTTGCTGTCTCTTTATTTTCTTGCTCCGGGCATATGCCAAGCGCCATCACCATCCTCAGCTGCATCACCCTTCCCCTCCAACTGCTACCAGTGGCCCACTGGCGCTTCACTGCTCTCTTGCAGCCTCCCCCTTCAAACCCTCAAGAGCAATCAGGAATACAGAAAGCTACAAAATAGACTAAAAAGGTTGATAGGGAAAATAAGCAGCTCTGGAGATGTTTGATAATGATTTTTCAGTATGCAAAGCCCTCCCATGCCCTGGGCTTTGGGGCTTGGTGCTGCCTCCATCCAAACTGTGTCTATCCAAGTCCTGTCATGTCGGGGGGGTAAAAGCCAAAAGACTTGGAGCAGGTAGATGAGACCTGTGTTCGGTAAGACATTCCCAGTACTGGAGGATAAATGCAGCAGCTCTGCTCCTTCACAGAGTTATCCTCATGTTGGGATTATGATGCTCGGTGCTGCTCAGCAGAGTTTTGGGGGAGAGACTCAGCAGTGGTAGTGTTTGGCGGTATTCATGGCCGACAAAGGAGTCGGGTTGAAGTCACCTGACTTCTTTGTGCAGCCAGTCACTCTGGCCAAAACATCTTGGGGAGGAAACTTGTTTTCTGACCAATCACTGGTCACAACAATGCCTCTTGCTGGGTCTAAGTTTCAACAAGGGAGCACTTCCTATTGGAATATTGGGAATCACCTGACTTCATAGCAGAAGAGCCGCTGACCAACCGGGTTGTGCTCTTGCACTTGATGCTGCCTCCTTGTTTCGTTTTATTTGCCATGCCACCAGCAATGGAACTGGTCAGTGCATGGTACACTTATGCATGCAGGCAAAGTAGGTGTTTCAGACTCACGTAGGCATAGCAATCCATGTAGCAGCACCATAGAGGCTGCTGAGGCTTTAAATAATTACTTTGGAGAATGTAAAAACTCTTTTACTGTATTAGACTCAGAAAATAGTTTTCCATGGATATGGACGGATTGAATTCATGCAGAGGGTGAGATACACCATAGCATTTATCAGCATGATAAACTGGGAGGCAGGTGATTAACATGGCATTTACCAGGGTTCTTTAAACTATGCAAGACTGAAACAGTGGTGGATTTGGTATGGGATGGTTTTGTCCTACCGAAAAATCTTTGACTTCCTTTACTGGAAATGGTCATTCTTCCCCAGCCTTTCTGTGTACTGCAGATTTAACAGTGTGCAGGCTGTTTTTCTCCTCCATCCCTTCTCACTCAAGCTCCTCTCTGCCAGCCTACCATGCCTATTAGCGCTTTGATTGCAAAAAAATGCTGTTTATTTTCAAGCTGATTATTTCTGTCTCCAGGCCGTTCTGACGCCATAGGATTCACTGTTGGTGCTTCTTATAGTTTTGGAAACAGCTGAATCACAAAATAGAGGGGAAAATAGATATTTTTAATTTTATTAAGCCAAAAATGGTTTAAGACTGTAATTTAGTGGGGTTTTTTTGGAGGGGAGCAGAATGCAGATTATTTTTGGCATTTTTTCCCCCTGAGAACAGACTTTGTTGTGTCAGTTGATTATGGGCATGGTGAAGGTTTCTGCTTGTTGATAAATAGCTCACTAAATATAATTCTTACATGACTGGAAATGTAGTGGTGTCTTCTGTGCAGACTGCAGCATGTGAAAATCAAGTCACTGTTAAGTCCTTGGTGCCTACAATGTTCCTGGGATAGGAGAGAGAGCTGAAAAACTTCTAAGGCATTTTTTAATGCTGAGCCAAGGCAGGGATGTGAAAAAACAGCTTGATGAAGACGCAGTAGTGTTTATGGTATTAAATCCATGCTCGTGCTTGGGGCACATAACTTTGCAAGCTGGGTTGAAGGGGATAATCAGCTCTGTACTGGAGGGATCTTCTATTTTAGAGCTTCATTTATCAAAGCAAAACAAAAGCAACCAGATTTGCCTTATAGGGAGAAGATTAAATCTTCATCATTCAGCTGTAATAAGCATCCCCCTTTCAGTGAAACAAACAGAATAGAGGCAAACAGGTAGTGCTTGATCTGATGAAATCATCTACTGATAACATGGGACGACCTTTGGGAAGCAGAGATTGCCAGTCGTGTTTGGAGTGAGAATCATTAATGTCAGTCCCTTCCTTGAGTTGTCCCTTCAGAATGTCTTGCAGGTGAGAAGAGGGGGATGGAGAAGTGCAGGGGTCCATGCCTTGCATTTTCCCGAAAATCATCATGGGATGCTTTGCAAGTTGTGAATCCCTTTTTTCACTTGCTCCTAATTTGCACAGGACTGAGTTATTTTTTCTGTGTAATCCCATTGCAGACTACCCCATAACAAGCTGACACGTCAGTTTTCTGCTTAAGGACACTTTGTCTTTAGTAGGCAATTCCTACCCATTTTCTGCAAGAGCTATAAGAGACTGTAAAATTCTCCCTGAAACATGTGAAGGAGAAACACAAGATCAAAGACGTGCTGAGGAAGACTAGGCTAGACGGTTGCTGGAAGTGGGAGGTATCCTTCATAGCTTCGGAGGCACTGTGTAGACAATATTACTTACCATTATGCTGTTCATCTCTGCCTGTTAATTGCTTTTAATTCTTTGAAAACTGAAGTCGTTAACCAATCTTTTTCCTTCCTCCCTTCCCCCAGGTAATAAGCAGAGAGATGCTTCACAGGGCTGGGGAATACAGTGGTAGTGGTGGGAGGCACTGAGCTCCTGGGGGTCATTCTGTGTCTATATGTGTCCCAGTTGCCTGCATTCCCCTCCCTCTTCTCTGACCAGCTGGCCTTTCTCTCACACATCCCCATATGCTCTTCATCTCACTAGTTTATAAAGAATAGAATAACCTGCAGAATTGTCTAGTCAACAGGGATAAAAAGATAGCTCATCTTATTAATAACCTTTCTCAGGAAAGCCTAAGAGCACTGGATTGGTCATCTCTCACACCCTGATCTCCTCCTTACCTTTAGAAAGAAAGTACTTTATTTTTAGCTATCTGCTGCATTCAGCTAGACTCTATGCAAATTTTATTTAATGAATATTTTAGGGTTTAAATAGTCTGTGCTCATGAACATTATATAAATGTCATGTTGTCGCAGGCTCTCTGGTAACAGCATGGAGAACATCCTGCAGCGCAAAGCTAAAACCAGAAGAAAATCTGTGATTAGTGCTTCCAGGGAAGGCAGTGATGGCTGCGTGAGTGGTGACTGTCCTTAGCAGGGGCATTACCAATGCAGTCAGAGGAGAGCACTGGGGTACCCCTGAGAGGCCAGCAGCACTTCCCATTCTGGACTGAGAAACATTTCGTTCATCACAGGTAGCTGGCGTAGGACCAGTTTTGCTTTTCCAAAGGTTTTGGCAGGCCCTAGGGATGCATGGTTCATACATGAGATCATTTGTCATCCCAGTGCAGAAGAGGCGGTCTGTTTAAAGCTGAAATATTGAGACTAGCCAGGATAGCTTGGAAATCTTCCTTTTTCATGAGAATAGTTTTTTTACAGGTGCTTACTGTGTATTGTATTTTGTTCACTAGACAGATGGTGATAGTCTTCTTCACCAAAATGCCAAGAACAAAAAAATACATCCTAAGTATTTGTTGTCTTTTTTATTTCTTCATCCTCCACATATTTTCTTTTCTTATATTTCTACTCCTTAAATACAATGTACACATGTAAAAACCCAAGCTAAAACCTCAATAAATAAACAAAAAATACTGGTAAACAGAGCAATTATTATGTGTTGGAAGCAAATGCTTGGTATTTTGGCAGCATTGCTGAAAATCCCAAACAGCAACTTAGAATACACAAACATAGCTGCTGCACAACCTCCTCAGCTGATGTGCATGGGAATACTTGTACTGATGACCCAGTAGCTGCAACTGCCACTTAAAATTGACCGTATCTTATGTTATAACTTTGGAAAGGTTATTTCCAGAAGCAGGATGCTTGATGGGTGAATTATGGCTATAATAAAACCGTTTTCAGCCTGTCTTCTCCCACTTCTCTTGGAGGCATCTCAGGCAGAGTTAGATTTGGGTTCCTGTGGCAGGAAAGTTTGATGCAGGCATGAGTCCTACAGCCTTTGTGCCCCACTGGCAGCAAAGGCTTCACCTTTCAGTGGGTGTGAGGCTCTGATAACATCCACTGGTAAATGGTTTTGGGAGATGAATGTGGAAAACCAAGCAGTCAGCAAACTGGGTGGAGGATATCTGGGTATGCCACTTGGGAAGCTGCAGCTCTGCGCCCCAAACATCTCGGACTTGGTTGCGCAAAAGCTGCAGAGAGGCTGTGGAGAAATGGACTTTGTGGAGGGACAATTAAAAGAAAAAGCCCCTAATTTCTGGCAAGGCTTTGCCCTTTGGCTTAAATATTCCAGAAACAAATTCTCAGGTTCTTTCTGTAGGCGGCTGGAAGAAGTGCAAGGTCATACGTGATTAGCCTGTATGTGTGTGACAGGAAGCCAATTTGAGTCAGGCTACAGCCTTGCTGCGGCTGTTGGGTGCCTGCTCTGGCCAGCCCCTGGTTTCCTCACCTTAAAAAGAAAAGAGAAAAAAAGGTTTTTTGGTTTGCCACCCAGCAGCCTTTTTTTGGTGGGAAAATACCTCCCTGATAAATGGAAGAGTTGCTTTCTGTGTGTCTCAGCTCTGCCCTTCGGTCGCCTTCCTCTCAGCTCACCTCCTTGCTTGTGTGGCTGCCATTCTTAGAGATAAAAGGCCTCATTGCTTAAGCTGCTGTTGATATCAGCCAGGAAGAGCGCTTCATGTTAAATAGGTGGGATTTTTGATTATTTTTTTTCCCCCAAGATACACTGTGCGCCCAGGCATTTTCAGCTGCTGACAGTGTGTGCTGCAATGCAAAGCAGCCCACTAAGCTAGCAACAGCAGTGGAAACAAAAGGACAAAATGCATCCCACTGCTTGGGGGGGAAAAAAAAAGTTAAAATAAGAGATGAGCAACAAGGAAAAGATGAAAGTAATTTCTCCTCAAAGATCACAAAGATCAGTCAAAATAGTCAAGCTCAGAGATTCCTGAAAAGTTGCCGGTTCTGCCCGCACCACTTTCCCTGTGATATTTTCTATGATGCCATACAGAGCAATATAGATTTTGGTGGGTGGGAAATGGGGTGAAATGATTTATGCTTAGAAAATTGCTCCAGGATACCTCCTGATTCTTCTTGAATGTGTTTATCCTATCTTAACCTCTCCCTGAAATATTATTTATGAAAAAGTCTACATGTGTTCATCCCAAAGTGCATGCGACTGTGTCTTCCCAACCTGCACTTGTGAAAGGAGGTGTTTTCCTTCCTGGGGCTGCAGTGATTATAGAGGCAGCTGTAAAGCAGAGCACTCAGGATGTAAAGTGCCCTTCAGATAATGTCTGATAGCAAAACAAATCTGTTTATTCTGCAGTCATTTATGCTGACTGTTTATTATTAAGGGGGGCTGGAGGTGAACACACCACAAAAAATACAGTTTGTTCAAATAAGCTCTGTTGGGTTGGTACAAGCTGGTGGTTGCAGTTCAGCGCTGTGCTGTCCTTACTTGAGCTGGGCTGAAAACCCAGAGAAGCAAAGTGTCACCCTTGGTGTCAACCTTCTGCAGAGCAGTGGGCAGCAGTGGCCAATGCTGCTGGTGCTTACACCATTTAACAAATAACTGGCTCATGTGGGGCCAAAGCAAGTCAAAACTGTAGCACCAACTTCAGCAAAAAGGATGGGAGAAGGTTCCCGGTGGAATGCTGACCTACTAATACATTCAATGCTGTTCTGAGCAAGCCTTCCTTTTCAAGGCAAGCCCAGACATTCCATGCTTTGTTTGGGGTTGGAAATGGTCTTGAAAATAGCTGGTGGTTGGTCCAGTGTCCTGTTTTAGGGCTTTACCTGCTCTCCCCTTATTTTCACAGAAAGTGGAAGGACGCCCAAGCAGGAGCCAGTCTTCAGGCGTGTCACCATGGAAGATAGTGTCATCTAGCTCCTGGGGCACCTGACAAGCCTGCCCCAGCAAGCCCATGCCAGCGCATCACCTCAGCTCCTCTGTGCCTCAGCTTACCCATCCCTCACTTGGGATAGTGCAACAGGAGAGGCAGGAAAAACTAGCCTCAACAAAATCCTCAGCAAACCCTTGCATCCCCAAGGAGAAAACAGCCCAGCTGAGATTCCCGCTGCCCTGTGCATGGCAGTGCCCTGGAAAGTGCCCTCACCGTTTGGTCGCTCGCCTGTTTTTTAGGATGAACAGAACGGGTGAAAATTGTCTTTTGTAATGAGAAATTAGTTTCATCTGCTCCAAACGTTGACTTTGCAACTTGGTAACACTTCAAGATGGCTGAGTGTGCTCCATGCACCATCCTGAGCCCCTCTCTGTGCTTGCAAGCTGGGCTGTATAAAGGTGAACCCACTGGATCCAGGTCACTGTTGTAAATACAGACCTGCCGGTGCAAAGAGCTAGCAAGGGAAGGAAAAGAGGGAGACAGAAATAGTCCTTACACCAGAAGAAGCTGAACTTGCCAACAGAGTAGTGTCAAGCAAAACTGTTGCTTGTAAATAAGGACCGGCGCATGTGTCCAGCAGCAGCTCTGCTTGGCGAAAGCTTCTTGAGGGCAAGCTGCTCAGATTTTATTGTCTTGTGTAAATAGAGATATTTTTTTGAAAAAAAAATGAGCCTTAGTATCTTGAAGATAGCGTCTCTCAATCAGCTCAGCTGGGGATGGATATATGGGAAACCATGGAGTCTGCCTGGTGGAGACTGTCATGGGGTCTCACAGCCAAGCTGTGCAGTCGCAGTGGGTGCAGGAGGCACCTGAAGGATGATGGACCCATCCGGCAGAGAACTCGGCAGACAATCTATCCTTCATCCCTGTAAATAGGGTGGACTTGCTGGGCCCATGGTCTCTGCTGTGTAAATACTCAGTTACAGCCCACAGGGGACTTGGGCTGCTTCATGCCATTGTGAAGGGGAGGGTGGGATGGGCAGAAATCAGCAGAGGGATGCAGACCTCATCAATGTGGTTATCCCCAGGCTTTTAGCATTAGTTAAAAAAAAAGAAAAGAAAAAAAAAAAAAAGAAAAAAAGTAACCCTGAAGGCTTACTAATGGTGTTGGGCCGGCTGTTCGGCTGGGCAGATGAAGGCATGCATGGACATCTGTGTTAATGGCAGCCAGTGCCTGTATGTGCAGTTCTCCTTGGCGTGTTCGCAAACGCGTGTGCAAGACCGTGCTTGGTGCGGGTGGCTGCCAGCCAGTGCAGGTTCCCTTGTCTGTGTAGCTGTGTCCATGAGAGAAGAGAGAACATGGGTGTTTATGTTGTACTCACCTTTACATGCCCAAACACATTTGAGAAGTCATAAATAATGCTTTCAGGTCCAGCTTTATTAGCGTGAGCACAGAGCGGTGTCTGCAGCTCTCCGGGGAACGAGCCGTGGCAGGTGGTAGCAGGGGTGGCATTAGGTGAGTAAAAGCTTGTAAATCTCTGCTCCCTGTTGAATTGTCATCCACTGTCCCCTGCTGTGGCACATCAGTGGCCATCTGTAAACGCTGCCAGCAGAACAGGGCTGCGCTGGGGCACAGGCACTTGCAGGATGTGGGTTGCTGCAGCATGGTAACTGATGGAAGCTGGAGAGGAGCTTTGGGTTTTCCCCTTCAGAACTCAAAGCTTACTTATGCCTTATTTACTCTGAGTCCAGCCATGTGGATTCAGGCAGCACAGCACAGGGAAATTGGAAAAAAAATTGAAATCAGAAAAAACTTGAGGAAAAAAAAAGATACTTTCGAAAATTACCCACAATAACTTTCTCTAGACATATCATTTCAGCCTAGCATTTTGCAAGAAAGCAGGACCAAGATGTAGGGTCCTCCTCATTAAAAAGCCAGGTACTATCAACCAACTGTTGCACATATTTATAATAATGTTGGTGGCAAAGCCCCTATACCTTTGCAAGGTGGACAATCAACAGAAATTGGAAGCTGCCTCAAATCACCAAGGGGTGTGGGTGTCTAGAGAGGTAATTTACTTGCAATGATTCAAGGTGAGCTGCAGGGATGGTCTTTTCCTCTTGGGTACTTGAGTTACTGCCTCTGTCATCTGTCTCTGTGTGGCTGCTGTTGCCATTAACACCTAACAACTGCCAGTGGCAAGTGATTTATATATTTATCAAACCATTTATTTATTTATCAAACCAGTGCACAGAAGACACCGTGCTTTCATGTGCCACATATGGACACATCTTCCTTTGCTCACTTCTCCAGACTCGTATAGTGTCCTTAGGCATGGTGACCATCATCTTGGTGAGGCTGTGGTTTCTTCCCCAGTGAAGACTGTTAGCCTTTTTTTCCAGAGAGAAAAATAATGAAAAATATGAACAACTCACCCTGTCTTTGTGCCAGAAATGTTCTGAAAGTCAGACAATGTGTTAAACAAAATTAATACCTCCAAAAAGTTTGAAAATTCATGATCTTTCACAGTCATGAGGAGTCAGTTCTTAAGGTTTCTGGAGCCCCAAAAGGCAGTGATAAAACCTGATCCTGAGGCTTTCTGGCCCTGAGGAGGTCTGAGGTGCTGCATGGGAAGGAAGGGGGCCTGCAATTGCAGGAAAGAAGATATTCCCTGGTTTTTCATTAGATTGCAGGAAAGCAGAAATCCCCTGGGTTGGGTTGAGTGGTGGACTTTTTTTTCATCAAACCCCTCACTATTAGTTTCTCTCCCCAGACAATCCCATCATAGCGCACCTTAAACCCTTGCCTTTATATCCAGAAGAGTTATTCTTGGAGGCGTTTGCAACAACCTGCAATGTTTCTCTCTCTCTCTCTTTCCAACCCTGAAGAGGCTGACACCCAGTAAGTGACAGTTCTAAAGATGAGACCAACTCCAAGTCCTAATAAAAATGATGAATCCTATCCGCTGCATCCGTATCCATGGCACACAGGTTACGTGCGGAGGTGAGCCAGTAAGGAGGGGGAGATGGGTATTCACTGAGGGTTGTGTCCTGGAGGTGCTGTTACCAAACCCACCCAGCTACTGGGTTCCCTGGGGCAGAGTTTTATTGAATCCAGCCCTGAGTCAATAGTGATTGACATTTCACTTATTTTCCATATCTTACCTGGACTTCCTTACTCCTCAGGCATGGAATGATTCTTAATACATTGTCATTACTGTACTCCTGGTGGTGAACTGGTATGAAAAGCTATCACGGAGAGCATTAATAAAATGTACATTTTGAAAAAGAGCTCTGCATTGTCTGAAATTAATAACGCACCAGATTTTTCTCATCCACACCTGTTCATCACGGGTCTGCCCTTGAGTTTTCTATTAAAATGACTTATTCAAACTACCTGTATAGCTGTGTTCAGCGTGAAGTTATCTGCTGTCGGTTTGCATCCCAGTTAGATGTACCGCATGAGGACTTATTAATCTTTTATGTCTTTCAGTCATTGATTTTAGTGACATTTATGTAACGCCAGTATGACTAAAATGAACCGATTGATTCATGCGTATGGATTAGTTTGCCTAAGACTTTGAGACTAGATAGCTTTATCATGCACTGTAACGCCAGAATTCATCACTGTATTATTTACGAGAGACTGAACTGGCTGCATCTCAATAACTGAAGAGATCTTCACTGTTTTATTTATGTATAAATGTTTACTTAATCAGCCGCCAATTTTGTTTAGCAGAATTTGTTAGCAAACGGAAATTGTAAATGATAACGTGGTTTCTATTTTAAAATTTATAGGCTTTCATCTATAGCAAAATCCAAGATTTCCAAAGTGTCTTTGTCTACTGGCAATCAAAGAGCTCTCTTGTATATGCTTTCTGGTAATTGCAATTAGCTGCTGCAATATTTCACATAAAAAATAATACAACCCTAATACGGGAGATCTGAGTGGTAGTGTGTCAAAGTTAACATAAATATCCCAATACTTAGAAACATTGCTGCAAGTTTAACAAAGCAACAAGGAGCCACTGGCCTGTGCAAAGGCAGGAGCCCCAGGGCTTGAAATGTGGTGGGTGTCATTGCTGGCCCTCTGTGGCTTTTTGCTGGATCAGGGGGGCAGCACTGGCCACTGCCTGGGGACCAAATAATTTTAATCTTCAAGGCAAAGCCCATAGACATGCCAGTGTGGTGAGTTCTGCTGCCTTCCCTTATGAGAAGATCCCAATTCCAGGTAAAATGTTGTGAAACTCTCAATTGCTCAGGCCATACCCCCTGCAACAGCTGGAAGAAATCCTAGTCAAAGGGGTCAAGGAAAGCATCTGCGTCCTATGCATTTCAGCTGGGAAAGTAGTCAGGCTACAATGTGGGTTTAAGGGTATAACATCCCAAGGAGTCCTAGGATCCTAATCAATGGTGCATGTTTTTTTTGGACCACTCTGCTTCTCCTGAGGACCAAGGAATAAGGAGACTAAAAGGATTTATTAAATGAAAGTAGAGACTTTCCTGTTAGAAGCCATTTAGAAATGTTTTTAGTGCAGAGACACAGAAGAAGTGACATGTTAGAGGCCTATAAAATAATAAGTAGTGTCCA
The DNA here is from genome assembly GCA_013396735.1 of Grallaria varia. Classification (NCBI taxonomy): domain Eukaryota; kingdom Metazoa; phylum Chordata; class Aves; order Passeriformes; family Formicariidae; genus Grallaria; species Grallaria varia. The sequence continues at coordinate 86,460 of VWZG01013158.1, forward strand.
CAGAAGGTGAATTGAGTGCTTCAGTTCACCATAGGTAATACAGCAAGTGGTACAATGTGGGGAAATGAAGAGCTGAAGTCTTAAATGTAGTTATAAGTAATGCTTCATTACCCATCACAGGATTAACCCGCAGACTCCCTGACCCAATACACCAGTAAGGTGATGTACAGTGAGGTTCCTTAAGATATTATACCATTTCACTATTTAAAGAAAGAAAAAAAAAAGGTAAAAGAAAAGCCTGTCACCTACAGTCTCTTGTTGCAGGGTCAGAAGTAATTGATCGCTCCCTGAGGAACTGAAGAAACACCCCTGCTGAGTCTTCATCTGTACTTCATACTGTTGTGATTTGTTTTAACTGCATTTTTTTACATAAAAAAATTACAATCGTGTTAGGTACACCTGGAAAATGACTTACCAGGTGGCAGTGCTAAAAGAGGAGTAAACTTTGCACGTCAGCACCCTGGGCCATAGCTGCAAGAGCATGGGCTCACAAGAGAGGGATGCTGAGGGGTACGGGTGCCTCACAACCATTGATCCAGTCGCTGCAGAACTGTTGTTGGGTCACTGCTCATGGGTAACATCGCTGATGCTTTATTTCTGTGGCCAGTGCATGGGTTGTAAGAGCAAACCCCACGTTCCTTCCTTGAGCAGACCAAGAAGGACTACCATCATTCTGCCTTGAATCCACTTTGCACTCCAGCTTGTTAATATTTAAAGCCCAGCACACGCCCCTTATTGCAAATTCACACAACTAAAGAAAGAAATGAGATTTATGGGTTGAAGTTTGTGTTGTAGGTTATTTTTTTTTCAAGAGGAAACTCCTGAGGTAGGAGTGTGAGGCCAGATGATGCTGTCTTGGTCAGTGAGGTGGAAATGGGAAGGGGGCAGCTGAGCCCCAGAAACCTCATTTCACCTAGGACTAGTGCTCATCCCTTCTTGGGGCACAGAACTATGTTATCAGTCAGTTTTGCTGGACAGCTTGTGATTGTGATCTGATAAAAGGGGCCAAAAACTGAGGGTTGTGGGTTTAGTTTCAGGTTTTTTACATGCTGACACAAAATTAATCGAAAATATAAGTACTAGCTAAAAAGTCATTGATGCTTTATGAACTATTTATATAAGAGGCAGCTCATGTTGGTACCAATTTTTTGGCTTTCAAGCTTTAGACCCTACCATCCTCAAGTATGCCATGGGCTGATTGTGGCCTGAGGCCACCATGATGTACCAAACCACAGCCCTGGAGCTGAGAGTCATATGTCCTCTGAGGAGGTCTCCAGCTGTTGGATTAGACATACCTTTGGAATGCTGTCAACTGTGTTCCCACCATTTCTTCTTATCTAGCTTTTGTCTCTTAATCGTGAGCTCCTGTAGTGGGTTGACCCTGACTGGATTCCATGGACTCGTTCAATCCCTTTCTGCAACTAGGCAGAAGGGAGAGGGGTCATCCACTTACCACCCTTACAGGCCAAAACAAACTCAAAGTGAAATAATACCTGAAATTTATTACTAACAGGATAAAAGCTAAGCTAAAGAGTGAGAAATCACACAGTCTTAAAACACGCAACACACACACTTTTCCCCCCACCCCTCCTTCTGTCCATGGGGGGTTGCAGTGGGTTNTACATAAAGGTCATCTGGTTCCAACCTCTTTTCCATGGACAGGGACAACTTTCACAGAGCTCCATGCAGCCTGTCCTTGAACACCTTCAGGGATGGGTCATCCATGTCTTCTTTGAGCAACCTGTTCCAGTGCCTCACCACCCCTACAGTAAAGAATTTTTTCCTAATATCTAAACCTACTTTCTTTCAGTTTGAAGCCATTCCCCCTCGTCCTGTCGCTACATACTCTTGAAAAATGTCCCTCTCCATCCTTCTTGTAGACTCCCTTCAGGTGCTGGAAGGCTGCAATTAGGTCACCCCTAAGCCTTTTCTTTTCCAGGCTGAACAAACCCAATTGTCTCAGTCTGCAGGTTTGTTCATTATTCAATTAGGGCAATTAGGAGAAGCATTTGACAAAGGCTTAAAAAAAAAAAAAAAAGAAAGGTAAAAACATCATAAATATGTTGAAGTCTAGGAGCTGCTTTAGTCAGCTCTGTGCCTACTCAGATGTTAACTCTGGATCCTGATTGGAGAAGTAACAGCAGCATGTCTGGGTGTTGCTTAGAGGCCCCTTAGCAAGCTCAGGTGGTCGCTGAGGATGATTTCCTTTATGCAGACCAAAGTGATGAAGCTGATAATGTTTGGAGCAAATTTATGACTCCTGGCTGAACTGAAGACTAAACTTTAGGAAGATGTTTCAAGACTGACTAGAGGTCTGAAAAATGAGGACCTTGTTAGACCCCTTGGTAAGACACCCCACATGCTAAGTGCTTGTCCTGATGTGCAAGTACTGCAGTTTGACTCGTGTCTCAGCAATTAGATTTTATTTCCTGTCTTATGCCCTGTTTATCCATGCTAATCACTCTCCTAGATCTTTTTAGATAACACCTGCTGTGTAGGAAGGTATAAAATTGTAGGAAAGGCTGAAAATTTGTCACCGTAATGTCATGAAAATGGTCTCGACTAAAAGGTGTTGCTGCAGGAGTCTGATTTTTTTTCAAGCTTCCTTCCATGCATATGAGCTTTTAGTTAGTCATGTTTCAAAATAAAATGAAAACTTGTCTTTTTTTTTTTTTTTCTTAGTCTGTAAAGCTTAAAATTAAGCTGTTACATTCATGCTTCCTTCTGCTTGGATGCACTTGCCGGCACCTGCTGCTGTGGGAAGCTGAAGTCACTGATGGCAAGGCTAAACTGAACCTCTCCGTTGTGTGTGTTGAGGGGGTGTAAACCAACACATTCAAGATGGCTTGTGGGGTAAGGGTAGCTGACCCTCAAGCTGACATGCTCTGCTTAAAGCTTTGTCATCCTGGGGATGCAGCAGCTGCAAATATCTTAGAAAACATAGTTTTCTTTGCAATATCCTTTACTCATACATATGTGTTTTTGTCATGATGCAGCAGGGCTATTGTGCACTCCAGCTAAGCACCACCCAAGAGGACCAGTGGCTGCCTGCTGCTCTGTACCTATGGTAAATATTAAGCGGCTTCCTAAATGTGACGTTATGGCTGAACAGCTTCACCATGTGCAGGCTGCACAGATATCCAGCGAAGAAATCAAAGGCATGATGTCACCAGTATTTCTTATCTAAAATTAAATATCTGTCTTAAGTCCCCAGACACACAGAGACTTTGTATTAGAAACATATACTGCGAGTTCAAACTCTGAGTCATCTCATATATATTTCACTCAAGCCAAGGGAATAGCAACGGGAATAGGCCTGCAAAAGAGCAATTCTCTATTCTAGCAAGACGAGTCAGAAAAATGTTCAGGGAAAATATTAATGGGTTCACAAGCAAAAAAATCTTGCCAATGAAAATGTGGCTCTAATATTCTGCACCTTTGCAGTAAAGCCATGATTTGCTGTGGAAAATGCAGCAGAGAATAAATGTGTCAACTAGTGCTCATTAATGGTAGACTAAGAGCAAGTGGCATTTGAAACAAGCCCACTCAGAGGGAAAGTTAAAGTTCCTTATTCTGAAGTGGTAAAATGTTTGTTGTCACAATTAGATTTCAAAAGCAAGTCACAGTGCTGGGCAGTGCTGTTGGCCGGGCAGGGTTAAGCCAAGCTGTGGATGTGCCAAAGCTGAGGGTTGCACTTCTGCTGCTGCTCTCAAATGCATCACTAGACATGCGAGATGGCCATTGCTGTGCCCTTTTCTAGCATGTGCCACAGGTGTTTCAGTCACCAGGGGCTAAAATGGGAGACATGATGCTGGAAATTATTTGTCCCCATCTGTGCTAAGGGGTAAACTGTGCCAGTCAGCTGACTCACACCTCGGCAGCTGCACTTGGATGCAGTGAATAGCTCTGGATCTGTGCTGCTCGTTTTCTTCCTGCCTGGGCAGGTTCATGTGTTGTGGGTCCATCTTAGCTCCTAAATAATTTTCCCCAAGGGAAGTAAAAATGTTCTTTACTCTAAAAAATGGTTGTCTTCCCCTAAAAGCATTTCTGTCATGAAGGGGCTGTGCACTGGGTTCTCTTGGAATCTGGTGATGCTGCCCATACAGGAAGGTATGGGGCAGGAGAAAGCACAGGGACATCTCTGGAGCCACAGTGAAAAACTCCTGCCCTAGGCTACTCTCCAGTTCTTACTGGATTATAGCCCAGGCCTGTGACCCAACCTATGCATTGTCAAGTATGAAGTATTGGCCCAAGATTTGTGCTGGCTCTGTAATGGGAACCAATTCCCTTCTCTAATGCACAGTTGTTGTGTTGCATAAAAATCATTATTACACATTGTGAAATCTAATTACATTATTGCACACTGTGTATACACTCTAATAAAGTCAGTGGAAGCAATAACACTGCAAGTAATACACCATTCCACTGAAATTACTATTGCTGTCCATTTTACTTTCATTTTCTCTTGATTTACCCTGAAGAGCAAGGCTTTCAACTTGCTTGCTGTGGCAGGTGATGAAGTGGCAAGACTTTACAAGGGTTGCAGAACCTCACAGCTCCTGTTGTGGTAGGGAGCACATGAGGGGACTACCATATCCTAATTCTGATATCCAGTGGTGAGACAAGCCCTTCCTGAAGGTTACAATGCTGTCCTGAGACAGGTTCAAAAACAGCTGGGCTCAATCGCCCTTGAAAGTGGCCCTCCTCTCCACTGATTGTAGATCCTTTGGCACCTGTACTCTTAGATGACCAAAACCACTTCAGCTCACATGCCCCCACTCCTTTGGTGGTGTGGTGGGCAGGAGGAGGTCAGATGGTCCTTTGTCTTACTTCAAAGGTATATATTTTCCAATGTAGAGCTAAGAGGAATTTAGCTCTCAAAGAATATTTTCAGTTCTCAGCTTCTCCACCGTTAACTTTTTTTTGTAAAGCTTGTGTGGTGAATATGAACTGCTGGTGCTAACCTGCTGGTTTCTTGCCCTCTCTTCTCCTTGCAAGCTGTCACACAAGCATTTTTTAGTACTGGAAGAGATGAAGAGGAGCTTCTTGAACACCTCAACATCTCCAAGGAGGTAGGTGCACAGTTACCAGCCATTGCAATGCTGTTTGCAACGTACCCTGAACCCATCAGCTGAAGAAATCACTTTGGGAGCTGAGGAGAGACAGTTACAGGGGTTGTGATGACCTTATGAAGATCCATTCTTTTCAAGTGTGGCAAATGATCCCAGTGTTCAGCCACTGAAGAAAAAGAAATGAAAAGGGAAGATGTCAAGCCATGGACTGAGAAAAACTGTGACTTTGTATTTCCTTGCCTAGGTGGTTCAGACACTAGAAGATGCTTTTTTTTGCAGTTCTCGCCACAACCTCTCGAGAAGAAAAGAGTGTGAGCCTGTGGTATTTCAGTGTGTCTTTACTTCTAAACGAAATAAGGAGCCTAAAGTTACCCTCCAAACAACAACTAAGCATTTAAAGGGGAAAGCTTGGTGCTGCTTGAGTCTCCTGTAATGCCTGTTTGCCGAGCCAAAGATTGTCTAGGGTGCTGGTGCTGGAAGCCAAGAACGGCTGGTTCATCACTTTTCCTAATGTGCCAAGGCAGTGCCATACAAGGTTGGTCCCTGGCATGGGCTGGGCACAGTGTTTTGCTTTTTCACAGCATAGATCTCTTTTATATTGGGTATTACAGCCCTCCAGGAACCCATAGGATCATCTCTCTCCTTGTCCAACATACAAAGCATCAAATGCGCTATGTCAAGACTCAGCCACTCTGCTGACTCTCCTCCACCCATGGAGGCACACCCAACCGTGTTTAACACTGAAGCATCTTGTAAAACAATGATGATTCATTCAGTCTGCCTAAAGACTGCCTGGAAGTGGCCCATATATCAGCTTTTTGCCTATCTGTCTTTTTCCAAGAAAATCTGCATGGAGACACATATGTCTGTGGAGCACCTGTGGATCAAAACGTGTAATTCCCATCATAATGTTCAGACTGTAGAGGATCTCCCACTCCTTAATACTGCAAACTGTGTCTGCAGACATGTTGGAAAAATATTCTTTGTGGTAGCCAACAGGGTATGAAATGGATTCTGGCTAGACATATTACTTTTCTAGGCTTTCTGTGCTGCCACAGGCTCCTCATGGAAGAAAAAGCTTTGAGGGAACAAAGGAAGGCAGACAGAAGGCCCTGAGATTAGCAAAATGATGGGGGACTATCAAGGCAGAGGAGAGTATTTATATCTACTGTGAGTATCCTGCCAGTTACTGGACTGCACCAGGTAAAAGAGATGTGTGCAGGTAAGCTTCAATTCTTCCAGACACTGTATAATTTTTTTAATCCCCATGAGCTTGTAATAAGTTAATTAAAAATCTCAGTTCAGTATTCATCAGTCATCCATTGTGAAAGTATGCATGAACTTAACTGTGTCCTCTTGGCCCCCTGAATTCCCTTTCTGCACATACATTTCACATAAAGGATGCCACCACTTCTTTTTCTGTCTCAGAAGTCGCAGATCTCTGTCTCTGGTAGCTGTCTGGCAATCCTTCCTTCAGGAAATGTTTGTCCCCTGGGCTGTTTTTCTTTGTCCTCTTGGGTAAAAGTCTGGAGAAGAGAGAAGTACCAAAAGCTATAAATGTAAAATCAAAGAGAAATTGGGAGGCAATGAAGAGGGCAGTGACAGATGAGGAATAGGAGGAAAATACCATAAGCAACCCTATCTTCCTTTCCTGTGGGGTAAGAAGGTCAAGCCTCCCCAGCACACAGCTGAGTGCTAGTTATAACTGTCAAGTTTGTATCGAACCTACTACCTGATTTTTCCCTGCAGTAAATTACTGTGAAAGTCAACAGTATTTCTGCCTTTATTGCAGAATCATGGCTATCAGATACAGAACAGACAAAAGGCTTGCCTTGATAAAGGCCTCTCTCTTGATGCAGTGATTTATGAGCAGTGCTGGCTTTCCAGGTCCTGCTGCAGCAGATATTGCTGGAAGGAGTATGGTCTCAGTCTCCCCTGACCTGAAACAGAGGTGCGAATATTGCTTGTGGACAAACAAGGGCTTCCTGAGCCAGTTTAACTTCATAAATCATCTGGACTGGGATGCCGCAGCCAACACCAGTCAGCCCAAGCTGACCAAGTCCAAACACAGATCAGTCCAAGCCTGCAGTGTAAGCAAAGAGGATACTAAACTCCTCGAGGCTGGGAAGGGTCAGGAGTCCTGGCGTCACTGCCTTGGTTTATGGCTGGTGTGCAATGGTGATAACTTACGGACAGGTTTTTTTTTTTTGTTTTTTTTTTTTTGATCACTTGTTGATTATTCTTGCTCCACACTAATGGATAATAACACACCGTAAGTGGAGATAAACTGCCTCGCTAATGAACTAGACTGAGGAGTTTGTACAAACCATAACCTTGCTGTGTGCCTTGTGCCCTTTCCCTCCTTCGCTACCATGTCCTTTAGAGATGGTAACCTTATCATATTAGTTTCTAGCCTTTTCCCTTTTTTCCTCCCATATATAATTCCAATTAGTCTCTCATCCTGCAGGTGCAATTCAACACTCATAGAAAATTTGGTACCCTGCTAGTCCCAAAATTCAGTGGCATCCTTCACTAAGCTTCTGCTACTTAGGGAGCGGTGATGCACCAAACCTTTGCAAAATGTCCTTGTGACCAAAAAGTACTGCAATGTCATATGAGTGGCAATCCTCCTCCATTTATATCTGTTGCAATATCTGGAGGAAAACAAGAAAAGTCAGTGCCCCCTCTAGAAACACAAGCCTATTGAGGAATTAATGAAATCACACTGTTTGGAGACTCTTAGGTGCTGTTCTGTTGGGAGGGGGCTGAGGCTGCCATAAAATCCCTTTGGATAAGACTCAGTAAACAACTGGTAGCTTTTTTTTTTTAAAAAAATAAAAACTGTAATTGGTTTAGGCCTTGTTGTCTGCCCATGCTGGTAATGTGCCTGTGAGGTCTAATTAGTTGACAAGTGACAAAAGAGGCTACTGTAGCGAAGGGGAGGCCTCGTGCCAGGATCATTAGATAGGTTGGGCAAGAGCCACTAGAGCCAGCAGGTGATGGATGCAGGAAAGGTGTATTATCCCCTGCTTTGTTAAAGATGCAGGGACATGAGGAAACAAAGCAAATTGATAAGCCGAAGGCTCAGTGTTTTGCTATTAATCTTATGTAAAATTGGATCTGCAGTCTTCTGTGAGCATGATGGTTAATTCTATAATAGCTGGTTAGTGCTAAAAAAGCCCTGACCTTCAGCCTCTATTGAGTACATTTCAGTGCTTGTGGAAATAAGATGGAGAGGACTTACCCCTGAGTCTAGCATGAGTAAGATTTGTAAAAACTCTGGTGTACACTGACATAGCTGTATTCTTGTTTGATACCAGTGGTAAAATCCCCACTCACTGTGAGCAAAAGCTGAATTGGTTCAGGGCAGAAGAGAGTCCTCTCTGCTTTTGTGAGTGAGTCTGTGGGACAGGATCGCTAGTTGTGGACAGCAAAAGCTTTGCTTGGGTCTTCACCTGGAATTGTTGCTTGTTCCTAAATTAATACACTTACTATCCATATACTTATGTAGATAAAATATGTTAAAGGTATTGCCTTTCAGGCAAAAAGATCCAGGCACCTAGGAAAGCTTTCCAGGTCTGTGGTGGACTGGTTCAGCTGGCATCTACCTCTTTATTAGTGTAAGGACTATGCTCTGACCATCAACATCAGGGTAGACCTGGCCTCGTCAGCAACACAGGGATGCCCTAAATGCATGAAGCTGTGGGTTCAGGTGCTGTATGCCACTGCTTTTGGGTGTGCCAGTCCTGATCCTTGTTTTTTTTCCAGCACTGGATCTATGGCCTAGCGGAACTCTGCTTGTTCCTTAGCTCAGCATGTATGGATTTGAAAAGGTATTTTCAAGGTTTTAAGCACTGCTTAGCCCAGTACTCTAGTTTCTTTTCAAGAAATTAGATCCTCTTCATTTGTCTTGGCTCCTCTTGAACGGTTACCATCAATGGGGTAACAAGATGAGTTGTGGGGACAGAGTAATGGTGGGTTATGTGAATATCTCTTGGTCTCTTTCCCAGCATTTGTACTGAGACTGCAATACTTTTTCCAGGTGGTCCTGTGCAAATCCACTGATAATTCAGAGATCTTACAGCTTTTAGTGTCATACCTACACCAACGTCTGGCTCATCATTGCTAGATTCCCCAGACCATGCTGCTAGAAGTGGATTTCATTTGTGTTGAGGTCACCTTGAATCACAATTACCAGTGGGTAGGAGTGGATGTGTAAGAACAGTCAAGAAGAGTTGTGTAAAGGAGATCACCAGAAGTGAAGATGAGAACACTGCAATATCTACGTGCAAATTTAAAGTCAATAGCTACATTTGTTTCCCCATTTAGTCAATAACTCCTTCCCATCTCCACATTGCTTTGCAGGGAGGACTCACTGTGAACAGTAAGGAAAATCCTGCCAGGGACACCCACGGTGGACATCCCACCACCTCCCTCTTCTCCTGTAAATGAGGAATAAGTCCACTGAAATAAAAAAGAATTCTCCAGGGTAAAATTTTGTAAATGAAAAAAGGAAAGTTTTTGCTCTCATTTTCTTCTGTCCACAGCACCATGAAATTAACATTTTAGAGTTTAAATTGCTGCTGACCTTAAAACTGTGTCCAGTATTAAAAAATAAAATTAGGTATATAATATATACATAATACGTATTATAATATCTAATAGCTATGATATATAAATTGTGCTATTTATAATAGTTGTCACTATCAATCTTAACTATATTAATATATAATACTATAAATAAAAAATTATAAAAATCAAAAAATACTTCCATATTCATGTTTTGGCAGCCAGTTGAGTGGCCCATTTTGGGTTTGGCCTGATAAATGGGGGCAAAAGAAGGGATTAAATCTCTACACCCAGAAACTCCATTCATTGCTCCAGATCTTGGTTTAGGTTATCTACTCTGAATGACGTTTAGTGAAGTTCCCTCTGCCTAAGATATTGTTCTGAAATTTTAGGGCAGACAGGGATGCAAAAGCGCGAGAGATAGATGGAAGTGGGTAAGACGCATTAAAATCTTTTAGAAGAAAGGCTTTGTTCTCTAAGAAAAACAACAGTAATACACATACCCAACAGCTTTTTGTGCTTTAGTCCCTTTATTCCTTTGGAATAAACCCAAACAAGGCAATGATACTGCACTCTTTTTCTTCTTATGACAAAACACAATTCAAGGGCAGAACAGTTATGATTTTTATTTTAAGACCACAGGAAATGAAGTGCTACCATCTTTACATTCCTGGCATGATCTGCTTCTCAAATGAAAACTTGGGATAATGATTATTATTTAAAAACAACAAGGATGACAAAGGCAAAGTAGGAAATGCACTGTAAATGCAGAAAAAAAATTATCCTGGCACCACCTGCGTGTTTGTACATGTATATTTGTACATAAAAAAAGAAAAGCCTACTGAGTTATTGAATACAAATGAGAGTGGCAAGAAGTGCTTTTCCCCAAGCTGTTGCATATTCCACAATCCTGTCATGAAAATGTCTTTCCTCCCACCTCTGACATTCTATTGTTGCTTTTCAACCAAAACAAAGTGAAAGGAGATGAAAAGATTGAAGAGGAAATGGCAAGTTATTTTCAAAGGTAATTTCTGCCAGGCTTTTTTTAATGGTGTGCTGGCATGGTGACAAAATTTACCAGTGTGTGCCCAGAATGATATTTGGTGATTTCCTTTACTGTTTGTTTTTAGCTAAATAACAGCACTGTTCGTAACACCAGAATGCCTCTGACAAAGGCTGAAAAGCAAATTTAAAAGTAAAAGAAGAAAGACTAGAATGTCCATTTTGGATGTCCTAGCTGGTGCAAAGTGTCCAACATCCTCGAGCAGCCCTTCATGCCTCAGAAATGAGCAGCAAAAGTGATGGATAATATTGGTATAGGTGTGAGATGAGCAACCCCAAAATTGATGTTCAGCCTGGTTGTGCTTGTGAGTGCCTGTGGAATACCCGGCTAAAAGCCTGATCCATGAAGGATTACTCCCAGTAACAGTAGTTTCCTCTCTTCCCCCCTGCCCCGCCCGTGACTTCTTCAAGCAGCACCTAAAAGAGCTGGCTGCTGGCACGCACATCATTAGCAAGCACACTGGTTTCATTTCCTTTTGTTTCAGTGCATATTTTAGAAGATTATGTTATTTTGGAAAAGTTTGCCCTAAATGGTGCTTTTTGTTTCCACACATGTTGCAGCTGCGAGTGCAGGCAGGGTGTGCTGCAGAAGAAATTTTTTGCACAGTTTTTTTTTATTTTTATACATGAGGAAGTACTTTCTCCCGGCTTTTTAATCTTTTCCCCACTTCTTCTAGGCATATGCTTGCTTACCAAGAACCAGCACAGCCTGATACTTACACAGACAAATGTGACTCAGAGAAATACAATTATCCTTTCTTCTGCTTTTGTGTATGGTTTTGCAAAGAAGGCATATGCTCCTCCATGGACCTGAATTTTTTTATGTGCAAATAGATATTAGTTGACTGCCCCAAAGCCTAAAATCCCACAGAAATCAAATGAATAGAAGAGCATCCTTGAAGCAAGATGTGTCATTTAATTTCCTTAATGGTAGCTGCAGTTTCCAAGCTTCCTCAGCTATCAATGCGCTCCTGGCACTTCACGTTTGGCTATTGTGGTTTGAAATCTCCCCCTGCAAAGCTGCGCCTTTAGTATTCAAACAGAAGATGCAGGAGGCAAGGATGCTACTTTGGGATGTCAATGCGACCCCACCACAAACCCTTTAGCATTTGCTTGTGATGGAGGAGCTGCACCCACATGGAGTCTCCCTTAGCCACCATGGCTTCCATAACTCCCCCACCGGGCTCCATATCAGTTCTTGTCCTTCAGAGACTCGCCAGCAGGAAGCTCATCCCCTCCCTGATGTACATTTCACTCTCTGGTGTCAAGCTCAAGATGCAGTGCTGAAGTAGACAAGGAGAAAATGCTCTCATGGAATAGAGAGATTGGTTTTCTAGCACACCAACAAGCCCACCAATACCATTGGGATCACCCCAAAATTATCCACCCTGATAAAAATGGGCCTTGCAGATTTGGAGGTAAATGGCAAGAAAGGCTTGTCTTAAAGACCTGGTGATGATAAATTGCTTCAATCTGAAATCAAATGCAGGTCTCCTGTGATGGTGGGGATGAGCCTGCCTTTATAACAGGAATCCACCTCACTTTCTGTTGGATTTGATGATGGGAACCTTTCTTTCCCACAGCTTTTCTCAAAGAAATAAAGCACATTCAATTAACAGCTTCAGTCCATCTGAGTATTACACATGTTCATGCCTTAAAGAAAGTGTAACATATTTTATGACAATATCTAATAGAGATTAAGCCTAGAAAAGAATTCAGTGTAATCCTGTTATGTAAGAGCAAGGATATTTTGCAGACTATAAATCAAATGCTTCCCACAATAGAAAGCTCCTTCATTACCTTTTAAGCCAGATAAATATTCCGAAAAAAAGCTTAACTATAAACTGTATATTGTGATAAATAATACACAAATCAAAACCTCCTTGCTAGTAGGCTGCCTATTTGCTTGCAGTCATGCAACCTCCTTTTCTGCTACAACAAAGCATGTGCAAAGCCTTTAGAAACTCCATGCATTAAAAGTGCAATTATGGAAACAATTTCTAATCAATACATGGTTATTAGGGTAACCTGCATGTATGGGATATTTTATAGCAATTATAATCCTGACAGGGCTTTCTGAGAGCAAAATTTGCATTCTAGTTTTTCTCTTTCAGGTTTCAGTCCCCGCAGTGCCATCTACTGCTGAGATAACTTTGAAAGCTGAATTTATTATTTCTTTGGGGAAAAATTTTCAGAGACCATTATCTGCAGGTGGAATGCAAGCTTGTGGGGAAAAAAATGAATGGTTGTAAAAGCCCAGCAAAGTCTGACTAAAATCTTCTACCCATTTATGGCTGAGACCAAACAGGAAAAAAGAAAAAAAAAAAAGAAAGAAAAAACAAAGCAGCCAAAAGCACCAAACCAGAATCCCTCATTTGCAATCTCACATTTCTGAAACCAAGTGTTATCCTGATCACTCCTCACTCACTCATGACAATTCCTTACTTATCCAGTGGGAATTGTCCCAGCTTCAGTGAATACCACAGAGTTATAGCAGCTGCTATCAGCTGAACTTCTGGCTCAGAATTGTTAAGAAAAGGGTATGCAGATTGACTTTTTTATTTTGGAAAAAAAAATAAAAATTATTAAATCAGCCAGACCTACAGCCTTGCTTATTTCTAAGTAATGAGAGATCACTTCACTCTTCTAAGGATAATTATTAAAAATTTAGTTAGTGAAGGACAACTATGGTAGAATCTCAGCATCTCTGGTGTAAGTGCAAAGGATGTAGAGGTTCTGTCACAGCTTTACCAGACCAGTGCTCGCAAGGGAAGAGGCACCCAGGGTAGGCATTATGATCCTGAAAATAAGGAAAAACTACCAAAATGATGGTTTTTTGGAAACAATCTAGATTTTTTTTTTTCAGGGTAGAATGCATCTTCCTCAGGCAGTACCTTGGAGGTGTTTGCATTCCATTCTTCTCCAGTTCTATATCTCCTTCTCGTAAAAATAGCCTGTAGACTGGACCACCTCCCCCAAGATGCCTGTTTTCAAGCCAAAAAGGACATTTGGTTCTGCTCCAAGAAGTTCAGTCTGCCCAAGGAACTTCAGCTGTGAGGGAAAAGAGTAGATAACTCTCTGCTGTACCTGAGGCTGAGGGTTGCTTCCAGCAGGGCATTTGTTACAGTGGATGGGAATGACCATTTCATGGCTGAGAATGTCAATTTTGCAAGCTGTTTCACTATAAAAATAAACATTGAAATAGCACCCCTCTGGAATTTATTTATATATTCATGGAAGCGAAGAGAGGTGTTTCTCTAGAGTTATCTTCACAATACACTACAGGTGTGGTGAAGTCCCAATGAACCTGTCAAACACTCCTTGTTTAGGCGGGAGGAGTCAAGATGTATTTAGCAGTAAGACGGCTGTAAGAACAAGACTGTCTCAAAACGGTGTCACCTGAAAGGCTGGAGAAACAGTGAGTTGGGTGAAGAGACTTAGCTGGGAGCTGACAGCAAACGCTGTGGAGTGGTTAATACTTGGCATGGCTGCATTATTTACAAGCAGACAGAGACTGAGAAGAGAACTGGGGAAGCAGTGAGAAGACCTTGTACAGTCTGACTGCAAGATGAAGTCCGGAGGGAGTATGCTGTGGGGTGAAGGGCTCAGTGAAAAAAACCTTTCCTCTCTGTTGTATCCTTATCGCCTGTCACAGCAAGAAAAGCACAAGAAGGAATGGAGATGGCCAAGAACCATCAGTGAAGCCCTTACTCTTCCTAGAGGGTGCTGTGAGCAGGCAGGTGGCACCGTGAGCAGGGCTGGAGGGGATTGCTCAGAGGCTGTGCAAGCAGAAGAGGCAGTACAATTTACACCAGATCGCCTCTTCACGTGAGGGGGGCTGTTTACAGCCTGCCGTGAACTGCCCTAAAGCTGTCTGTGTTGTCTCCTGGACATGCACCTGAGCTAAGCTTTAGTCTCTTCTGACTTTGCCTACATTTGAATAATACTTGAAGTAAGTTGTCTTAACCTTCTCTTCCTCTTTTACTCAGCACTTGAATATCCCTAAACCCTGTAACCTGGTCATAACAGGGTTCATAGATTTGTCTTTTTAGAGTACCTGACCTTAACTCTAAGTACTCGATGTTTTCCTACCCCAGATCTCCAGTCCAACATCTGGGACTTGTTTACTGCCTATTGCATGCAGATTTTATATATACATTTTTTTTCCCCCACAAAGTGACAGGGCAAACAGTAAGATAGGAGCAGGGAAAACATCTGTCCTATAGGATCAACTTTTGATAATATATTTATATATTGGATTTTCTGCAAATCTCTGTGAATAATTCAGCATAATGACATATTTTTTCCCACCTTAGCAAGCACCTCCATTATAAATCAGAAACAATTTAATGAAGAATAGTTACTGGTTGTTTGTAATTTTGAATTACTTTGGTGTCAGTGTGCTTTTCTTTTTGTTTTTTCTTTTTATAGATGGGCAGAGAAAGAGAAGGTGGAACAGGAGACATGGTGGGCTTCCACCAGCACTGGAAATGTTCAGCTGAGGAGCCGGGAAGAACACTGGGTGCATTGACCATCTTCAGAGGATGCTCATCTCCCAGCAGCAACCATGAAGCCTGAGACAGTGAGTCTGGTGCTTTAACACAACTCAGTACAATGCCCTGTCTGCTGGGAAATTCATTGTTGTTACAAAGAGATGTCCCTTCACCCACCTTGTGAGTGCACACCCCCAAGATGCTTGTGCTTGACATTCGGGGTCTCAACTAAATTGCTTATCTTTTCAGCCAAATTAGCCTTTTCCACTGCATTTCTCAAATGCACATCCAAGACCCTATGTTTGCCAAATGGAAAAAAAATAATATGGGAAAAAGGACTGATGAGGGAACTGTTTTCTGGGTTTCTTAGAAGACTGATTTCAGCACCAAGTGAAAAGTAAACTTTAAAACATAGTTTGCTACTGATCTGTCAAACCTATTCACTTAGCCCTGGCTAAATATTTCAACCCAGAATAACCTGAGCTGCTCACTTGCCTGTGAGAGAACTTGAATTTCAAAATACCCCCTTCATACACCCTGTGTCTCTGCTGGGAGCCCAGCTCTGGTCTGTGGGATTAAATCTGGACATTATTAAATTCTGCTGATCAGAGACAGAAGTGCCTTCAGAAAGCTGTGCTGAGCAGCTGCTTAATATTGTTTTTGTGGGGATAGGGAGGCAAATGTCTCCTGCATTGGCTAGAAAAAGCAGTTTGTCTCATTCCTAGAAGCACTTTATTGTGGAAACACAGCTCGGAGTCATTCTTTGCAGGCTGGTTGCCAAAGCTTCAGTAGAAACAGAAGAGCCTCAAATAATTAGCTAGACTGTGCCTAGCAGGTGTCACTTTGGAACTCACTGGTGATGATAATCCTCAAAGATTGCAGAGAGATGATTTGACTGGAGAAAACAGGTCCACTATTCATATATTCCTTTGCAAGCGACCACTCTCCTTGCTAATGCACCAGTTCTGATAGAAAGCAGCATGACAAAAACATCTGCAATTTGAACTACAGCATAAAGAAAGAATAAATTGCTCTTTTAACTTGGGGAGGGGAGAAGAATCCCTCCTACCCCCAAACAAATCAATACAATATCTTGAATCAGGAAAGGATGCTGTGTAATTGGAATACAGATCCTGCATGAAACCCCAATTCTAATCTGAAGTATTTAATACATTCTGCCACAATAAAAGAAGAGAATTAATGGACTCAGTGGGAAATCTAGATGGTATTTAGCTCTGAATCAGACTATTATTTTACACTTGGCATTGACAGGAGTCAAAATGAGGCCACAAGCCCAAGACTTTCTCAGCAACTTGTGAGTGCCAATTCCCTTTATATTCCCATGATCCCTGCTTGGAGGCTTCCCTTTCTCCAGCTCTCAATCACAGCAGCAGCAAACTGAAGTAATAAATAATGAAGCCACTTCAGGCTAAATGTGGGTAAAAAATGCATGCATTTTCTCTCTTTTTAAATATATGGCTGGCTATTGCACATACATGTAAGGTGTTGCTGACAGTTTATAAAATATATGGTAAAAAGGCAGATGTTTGTTACAGAAAATTTTTTCTATGAAAGCATGCTTTATCAAAATGTGCTGCTTGCCCTGTAGAAAAGGGATTTTTTTCTCACTGCTCTGGTCTTTATGGCATGCATCTGTATTTGGGGCGAGTTAAACAGAAACAAGATCTCAACAAGTAGTTGCGCTTTCTAGGGACAAAAAAAATGGTAAATATTTGCAATCTNAATTTTAAAATAAATAAAATAAAGGGAAACTCTCCAAACCCAGCCTAAACTTTCTTCCAAGGGGAGGATTTATTTGGAAGACCTCTTGGTGATCAGCTGTCTCAGAATCCATCTCTGCAGTGGTCCTCAGGATTCCTTGTGTGTATCAAAAGGGCTGTGTTGCCCTTTCCAAGGTTAGTGTTATGCTGACTGCTAACCACTTATTACTACAAGTAAGAGGCATAATTTATAAATGTGAATCTGATAAGCCCTCATGATACCTTCAAAAGTGGATGCAGAAGCTTATGAATATCTCACTCCAAGCCAAATGGCAAGCAAGGAGCAGAAACAAGGCTGGGACTCAAGAGCTCCCAGTTCCCATGCCTTTCTTACAAATCCTGTCATACCACGATGAGGTGTGAGAGCAACAGTGCAGCAAGAAAAACAATGATGATGATCACCAGGTGCTGTGCACTCATTCTGATAGTATTCTGGATGCCTCCCTTCAAGCAGTTTGGCTTCCCTGTTGTCTGAAATACCTAAAGGATTGAGCTTAGGTATTTGAAAACCAAACTGTAGAGCAAATCAACAGCAATGCTCGTGCCAGATCCCACAGAGCAAGGATGCTTAGCTTACTAGAGGGGTAGCGAGGTACCCTCTAGCAAAACCAGATGGTGGACAGTAGGAAAACAACTAGGAAACCTACTCCTGTAGGACTTGTCAAAGAAAGGGCTGTGGGTCTGCCCTGGGGAACACAGTACCACGTGAGCAGCTGGTTCACTTTGGGCTCACTGGCCAGCTTCATTGCGACCACATTTTTCCTTTACACTAGCTGGAAAACAGATGTCAAGAGACAAAGATGAAAAAATCAGTTTGAGAAGCACTTAAGAGGGGTTTCTCTCTCCTTCCCTAAAGCAAATGCTCATAAGAGGAGATTGCTTTGTGATATTGCTGGAGCCACTGAAACATTTCCAGGCTAGGGAAACCCCTTCTGAGTATGGAGACGAAGGGCTCAGCTGCAGGTCTCAGGTAACTCGTGACTGACAGGATCCTTTCAGACCTGCAGTGTTTTATTTCACAGGCCAATCATGCTCTGCAGAGGTTTGAGTTTAGCTTGCCAGAAGAACAGTGTTTTTATCCTCTCTATCTTTTCTCCAACATGACCTTTGTCTTTATAATCTGAATGGCTCAAATGTTTGATAATCTCAGATTTGTTGGTCGTGGATATCATGTGTTGGCAATCCCCAAATTGTGCAACCACATTTTAAAAATAATTGTGCTGAAGCAAAGATAAGCTATTGTCTCCAGCTATAGGGCTTTAATAAAGTCTGTGTATGGGAGGCAGGGATCCAAGCCAATTATAACCTAATTGATCCTCCTAAGCCTTCTTTCTTATCTAAAAGCTCATTCTTTGCCAGTCAGGCTCATGATATCTGTGACTTGAAAAGTGTAATTTTTAATGACCCATTGTCTACAGCACTCCTGATCCAGGTAAATAAATGCAGGCATCCACCTCTAGATGGATGATTGATTTAGTTACAGTGGTCATATTCAGTCATGTGGGGAGAAGCAGTCTGCTAAAGTCAGCAAAATGAAGATGAGATGGAGGGAGGCTGAGAGCAGGATTTACCTTGCCAGAGGAAGCAGTTTCAACTAAGGGAATCCAGTATTGTCTATTTAATAGTCCATGGAGTATTTATACATATATGCTATTGTAACAAGGAAAAATTTAGTTGCTGGCAAACTGAATTCACCATTTTCCTGTAAGTTTTGATGGTTCATTTGGCATTACATTTTGGAAGCCTGAGAGTGGAGTAGGAAGGAGCATGTGGTGCTGATCAGCTCAGGGCTGGTTGGCCTGTGAGCATGCTGCCAGCAAATATTGCTGACTAAATAAGGAAAGAGGCATCCAGCACCAGCACAGCTCCTTGTTTTTGTTGTCTTGTGTCCAGCAGTCCAACGAATGGATTCAGACAAGAGAGGAGATGGGAACATGGCTCCTGTGGCATGATGAGGGACACCATACAGCAGCTCAGGCAGAGAGGGAATTGGAGAGTGATGATAGGAGCAGGTAGATTAGTCCATCTAAAGGGCATACAGTGGTTTGGCTGAATACATGATGTGAATTCAGAAGAACAGGTCTGCGTCTTGGTTCTGAGTGGGAATACAAATGAGAAAATCTACTCCTAACACTTCCCCCTCTTAAAGACTGAAGCAGGACCCAGTGCACTGTGCTGCTCCACCAAAAGCAGGGCAGACCCAGCACAGCAACAAGGCTTGCTGAGTGCTTTGGGGAGTCTACTCATTAGAGTTTTTGCTGTTTTCTCATTGTGAAGGTTTGCTCTGGTTTTGCTTTGCCTGCTCCCATGGGCTCTTCTGGCAATGGGCGGCTGTTTTGAATCACTGACCCCAGATGGCTGGAGCAAACATCTGCCTTTCATCCAGACACAGCTGTTTCTGGGTCAGGACTTCATCATAAGGAAGAGGCTTGTCCTTGGTCAAGTATTATGTTGTTGCATTTAGGGGAAGGAGTGGAAAAAGAGCTTTAATCTGTATTTACTTCATGTATTCTCTGCTGCTGCTTGAAGCCTTCCTGTTCAGGGGTCTCCCTTTTGCACTTGAGTCAAGAGGGGACCTTAAGAGCTGGGCTTTACAGAGGTCCAGTTAAGCATTTAGAGTTTGAAGTGCAACCATCTCAGCTCACTGTCAGCAGAGGAATCACTTTGCACTACACACCAATAGGCAACTCTCATAGCCATGAATTCGATCCTATGCTTCTGTAGGGAGATCTGTCCTCTGAAGTGCTCAGGTGATGGCACCAAATACATACAGACATCTATATCTACCCAAACTGCTTCTGTCCCCAGATGTGGATGTCCCTTGGTGATGGTTCAGCAGACTGCTGATTGGCACGTGGCAGTGACGGCACTTCAGCACAGCAACATCAGTCCTCTAGAAAAAGCCTGAATGCTCATGATTCCAACACAATGCTTAACAGGTCTGTAGCAAAGCAAGACCCCTTAGAGCTGCTACAAAAGGGCTGACCTGCTATCTGTGTCCCTCCCTAAGCATTTGCAGGGTGAACAGCTCTGTTCTTTGGGGCAGATGGTTCAAAAGCTTAGTTTTTCTCATCCTGCTCACAACAAGAGGGGTCATGTGTTCACACGCTTACTTACGTGCTTGCATGCATTGTACCTAGAGAGAAACATGTAGGCTTTCTTCTGCCAGCCTTTGGGTAGCACCCTGAGGGGCTGTGTCAGGTGGTACTTCCTTTTTTATTTGTTGGTTTGGGAACCATAACCTTTTCCATTCCTGCCTGGTTTCAACACCTGCATTTCCAAATGCGCCCTATGATGTTTCATGCCCAGGGTTATTTGGGCCTGGCAAGCCATCATATCGGGGTCACAGTCAGGGAGACTATTTGGGACAATTGCCTGCAATATTTAACAGAACTCAGCTGCAACTTGCAATAAACCCCATCTCTCTTTCCCATCTTCCTTCCCTCAAAACATGCTATTTCTGCAAAGCACTTGGAAGAACTCCACAGGGAGCAAACTAGAAGGAGGTGGCAGGACTTACAGCTTTGTACCATTGAAAATGTCATGGCACTGTATTTTTTGTCTCTACCATTTGTATTCCGTGTATGACTCTAATTCCTATAATTGCTCTTGCTCATCCTTATATTCTCTCTGTGTCTGAAGGAAAAAAATGGGCTATGTTTCTCTGACCATCAGAAAAACAGAAGCAATTATTTTATTAAAGGGGAAAAATATGGTTTTGACAGGAGAAGCCACACACATTGCCCTAGATGCCCAGCTGCAGCAAGGCATGTGCTTTAGGACAATGGCAGAACTCATCTTCCACTACAGCAGAGGCGGTCTCCTAGATCTCAGCATCTGTTTTTCTGCTCCAGCCTAAAACTTTGGCTTCTACAGCATCTCCTGCTATAGTTAGGCTTTAGAATGATATGCCCAAGATATACCAAGCCTCTGCAGCATGTGCAGAAAGTTGTCAGGGGCCCATGGCACTAATAACCCCTAACTGCCCATTCCATCCTCACCTGGGTCTTCACCTGCACTGCCCACTCACAGAACCCATTTAAGATCTGGCCTTGGCCCTAGCCACAGCTGATCGTGCTGGGAAGCAGTTTATGGGGTAAGATGGGTCTAGGGAGGTAAATACTTGTTTTCTCCAGGCATTATGGAGATTGAATGAACCTTAATGTTAGTGAGTGGAGTTAAAGAGCAGTTGCATTGCCTCTTGCTTGTGGTGGGGTTAGTGTGTACAATACAATGCTGATAATCTAGCCTGGACAGGGGTGACTGCTCCTTGCAAAGTAAGCAGAGGTTAAGGTAGGAACTTCTTTGTCCTGTGTTTGTGGTGAGCAGTTGTTCTGTTTATGAGCATGATGTGATGTACTGTGGTGTTTGTGACCCAATAATTATTTGCAAGTGTTTGTTCATTCTCTGGTATTCTTGCTGGGGGGAAATCTGAGTACCTTGGGGAAGTTTTATCCCTCTAATGAGTAGTTCAACTGACTCAGATCCCAGCTCTGTCTATCCCATGCTTGTCTCACTGGCTACCACCAGCTCAAGATGCTTCAAAGGAACATGCAGTCAGCAGCTGGTGCTAGCAAGAGTAATCCTACCCTAAGGAAAAGGGAGTGGGGACAAAAAAAAAAAATCTACTCGGACACTGAGTGAAATAGAACAGCTTCTGTAGGAAGTAGTCTGAGACAAAGTTTGGCAGAGAGGGAAGAGGTAACACAGAAATCAAAGTCCAAGGAGGAGAGTAAATGACAATGTGTGTGTCATGAGAGAGCTGATGCTTCAAAAGTGTACAGTGAACTCATGTAGATTTCCCCTGCATATATGTAATTATTTAGCTACAAAGATAGAAAAGGTGACATTCTCTTTTTTTTTTTTTTCACAGTGTGGCCCACCTATGAAATTCAATAATGTAATATTAGACAAAAACCATTAGTATAGTCTCTAATAAAATACCCAGACCTGATGAGTATGTTATTGGCTATTATAAAGTTGTTAGATGTAATATGAATCCTCTTGGCAAACCCTGGTATTCATCACATTTTCATGAGTAGCGAGCGTTTGTAGATATTGCCAGATGTGGTCTCAGAGTGGAGAACGGCAGAGATAAAAATTGCAAAAGTTGCTAAATGATGCATGGGCTGAAATCCCAATTCCAATCAGACCGAGAGCATGCTGTGACAAAGATATGGTGAGCTACCTCCCAGCAGTTTGAAAGTCTCCTGAATGTTTTACCCAGTTGCCTTGGGAGAAAGAGGAGTGGGCAGAAGCCGGGTAATCTGACCTTTATATTAATTCCATCATAGAGATTACTTTAAATCCTGAAGCAGGAGATTATATTACCTTGTTAGTACTTGGTTGCAGCTTCGAAGTGCAGCATAAGGGTTCGATCTGAGATTTTGTTTTGACTTTACTAACATCTTACTGTAGGTGACATCCTAGCTCTTGTCACTGTATGACATGCTACTTTTTTATTTTATTTTTTTTTACACTGCCTTTGAGTTTAAAATTTCCTAATATTATCCTGTGCAATTTTGGGAAAAGAAAAAAAAATCTCACTTCTATATTCCCGGGCACACAGTTTGGTCAGTCCTAATAGATCTCCAATGGAGGAGAGGGAAGGGCTGCAGTGAACTTCCCTGATCTCTTTTCTGTAGCTCCATACTTTCCGTCTTCAGTGCTTAAATTTGTTTTGAAGTCATGCCCAGAGATGTCCCCTGTGAAAGTCTTAGTGTTGTTCTTCTACGTATCTTACAAAAACAAATAATAAGCCCCATGTCTGTGGGAACAGGAGCTGTGGAATTCCTAAACAGAAGGGGCAGATTTTGAGAGAGGAGTTTTGCTAAAACTGATCCATCTGCTGCCTATGGGAGATTCTTGTAAATTGCAAAGCAAATACACATCATCTGATTCCCCTGTGCTGGGATTCCCTTTGTTTGTATGGAGTTTTTGGGGGGGGTTTTTTTGTTTTTTTTTAATAGAAGGTACTGTTGCCCAGCCTCCCTGCTGAGCATTCCTGTTGTCCAGGCTTGTGCTATTGAGTTTTGCCTTTGCCAGTTGGCTCCTGCACCCTGTGTTCCCTTAAGTCCAGTGCAAGCTGTGAATGCTGTTGTTGTCTCTTCCCAGGCTTCTGAATCAGATCAAAGGGTTATTTGAGCATTGAGGGAAATGAACATATTTGGCATGAGAGATGATAAGTAAATGGTGACTAAAACAGACAAGGCATTTTTTGGTAAATTGAAGGCATTGAAGGAAAAACTTTAGTAATGAAGTTTTTGGAGACTAAGCTACGTTCTGACAAATATCGTTCTTGTAAAGAAAACCTAAACATGCTGTGTGGACAACATTAAGGCAACTTGAAAGAGTTAACATCTAATCACAGATTTGGTTTCCTTGATTGACAGACAATTTTCAAAAAGAGTGTGGTTTGTCAAGAAGTCATTCCCTTCTTCTTCCAGAAATCTCTCTTTGAAACTAGGGCAGGCAATTTCCTGCCTGTGATGGCATTCAAGACATGAGATACCCTTGTCTTTGACAGCAAAGGACACTGGTTTCATTTGAGCTTTTTCCTTTATCACTGACAACAATAAAATTGTCAAGTGTGTGATTTGATACATCAAATTCAGTATGAACTTTTGTGTAAGCAAGGGACATTGGACATAATAACTTTTTTCTCCCATCTGTACTGATATATGGGGCATCCAAATTGACAAATGGTAAAGATTGGCTGATGTATGTGTATAGTGACTTATGTATAAACTATCAACAGACCAACAAGGTTATAATGAAGCCATCTTCTGAATTTAATAATAAATTTCCCTTTCTCAGCATTGGTCCAAGGTAATGAAGTGATGATTCTTAGCAGGGAAGACTTTGTAGCTGAGGAAGTGCCCATTTTGATTGCAGGCTTGGAAATACTGTCTGTCAAATCATGGTAGCATTATTTTATTTTTATGGAGAAGCTGGGTACATTTGAACCTGACCCAAAACCTCAAAGTGCGCTCTCTCTGTTCAGAAAACGCAAATCATGTTGATCAAATGATGATTTTGAGTATTTCAGGTTTTGAGTGCCTGAACAATAAGACTTGAAAGTCACTGGTATTTACTGGTTTTTAGATTTGCTAATTTAAATATAAAGTCTGTGTGTTGTGTAAAGACAAATTAAACCTTTAGATATCTTTTCAAATATTGGCCTTCAGCCTCACTTTACTAGAGTATAAGTGCTACAAGATGTGGATGAGCTGGTTCATCGAGAGGAAAGCAGACTTTGCCTGGTGAGCCATGACTTCAGTGCATCATGTCAAAACCCTGGCCTTTGCGTGATGTCTATCACTATATTACAGGTGAACTGGCCAGGTGAACTGTGATTTTTAACCCTATTTTGAGTCCAGAAAAGGTTTTTAGCTTGACATGAGTATGGCATAATTTTCAAAGTGTGCGTGTGCTTGTTTCTTTTAAAAGTAAATAGGCATTGCCATATCTTTTGAAGTGAGTCTTTTATTATCGCTAACTCCAAGTTAGTTGGTCTGTAGACTGAGAGCAGCCAAATTCTTTGTTAGGCACAGGGACATAGCAAAAAGCTAACAAGGAGCAGAGCTTATGTAAGCTATGTGAGACCCTAAAAATCCTCAGAGGAAAATTAAACAGACACACATTTACATGAGAAACTCATGGCCCTGCATGGTCTATGATAGTAGTCACTCTCCATGCTTGTACTTTTTACCCCTGACCAGGCACAGTAACCTGCATTTTACCTTTACCATTGGAGTTAAGTGCAGGTCTGTGCACGGTTGGCTATAAAGCTGGAGTTTGGCTGATGGTGATGTAGTGTATTGCCATAACCCAACTGCATTCGACAGTGTGCCTACACCCAAAATTTGACCAGAGGAAGCCAGCAGCACCAGGAGGGGACTGGGTGTCAGTGCTTGCCTATGCTGAGCTGAACCAAAACCTATGAAGTCCTACAGAGGTGATCCAGAAGCACCACTCACTTTTATG
Source organism: Grallaria varia (assembly GCA_013396735.1). Lineage (NCBI taxonomy): Eukaryota > Metazoa > Chordata > Aves > Passeriformes > Formicariidae > Grallaria > Grallaria varia. The sequence goes on from VWZG01013158.1 coordinate 111,423, forward strand.
TCAGTGGACAATAGCCCCAAGCCCAGAAAAGTGTATTGGTTTTATCTCCCAGCCCTCTTTCCACTCCTAAGTTATTGCTACCTCCAGCCCCTAAAGAGCAAAAATACATGACGCTCCAACTTCTTCATAAGAGCAATTTAGATTTTGGTGCTGAATTATGGGCAAAAGCCTGAATCTAACAAGGTATTTATTTTACTTAGCAAAAATTATCCAACAGTAAAAGCATAGTTGCTGCCATTGGAAATACGACTGTGTGAATAAAAGTTATGGCAATAGTAAGATCCAGCTATGGTATGTTAATTTGAATGTGCAGTAAATCTGTTGGGATTGCAAGTCAGTTTAAGAGCTAAAATATAATTGTTGTAAAATACCAAATTGCAATTTATTCAAATTTTTCCTTACTGCTTGTGGGTTAGCCATATTTCAGTTCTATAATCACAATTTGAACCTTATAAAAGATGTTTTTTTATAAAAGTCAGCAGAAGTTGTATTTTATTACTTTTTGTGGAGTTCTTGGAGTGCAATACACTTTTGAGGAGGAAAATGGTCTGGGGATAAAAGTCAGCAGAGGCTACCTTACTTGTGCTTCTATTTTCTGAAAGATAGACATGTCTGAGTGTGCAATGAACAACTTGTCAATCAATTTGGAGCTCCATGAAAATGACTGTCAAAGAAGGCTTTTGTTATATTTCAAATGTCATTTGACCCTGCAGGTATGCTTTCTGTAATAATGTTCTGTGATAACAGGTAGATATGGTTGGGGTTTTTTACATAAATCCATTAGTAACCGAATATATTAATTAAAAATTAGTTTCCTTGTATAATTGAGTACGAAAAAAATCCTGGAAACTGCTTTCAGCTTGATTAAATAATTAAATTTTTGCTTTAGACTGTCAGCTTTCACTCCCAAGCCTCTTCAGGAATAGTTTTTCATACATGTTGGTTACACAGAACCTGCTGCCCATCATCTCAGATGGGCTGTGTTGGTCTCTGAGAGAGCAGAGAGGGGACATGAACCAGGACACCTGTATCATGCTCTGAGCATCTGGCTAATATTACAGTTAAGAGATGATCCTCACATTCTCATTTGAGAGCAAGCAACATGTCTGAACAACTGTATGTGAGCATCAACCCCCAGCAGAAACTCCAAGGGTATTGAGAGGCTTTAAGAGCAGACCACCCTTCAGCAGGCAAAGGGCTTAGTGCATTCTGGAGTGCATTCCCATTAAACTCATTTTTGGCTGCGTTTCCAAGAGGAAGGTATTTCTATATTGCCTGGCACTCTCAAAGCTGGGGAGGAAGTCAAGTTAGTACCTTCTAAGTCCTGACCGTTGGTCAGTGTATCTTAATTAAGGAGAGTGTCTGACAGTTTTTAGAACAAAAACATCAACATTGGGCAAAGAGAAAAAACACTGCATATTGTCTATTCATGGACAAGAGTTTCTGAAGCAAGTTCCCAGGGGCCAAATTCCCTCTGTAGGACATAAACTCCTGAGGCAAATTTTATGGGGACTGATGATTTTGGGCCCCTGTGGTCTGGGGATGAGGCCTTGGGATCTCTTGTACTCTCCGGTCACACTTGGGCTGCATCAGGCTCCTGAGAGGGGTTATTGTAGAGGTTATGGTGTTGTCTTTAGTTCAGGCTCGCAGAGGCTCCTCTGGAGATACCCTGGGAGCCACCTAAGGAAAAAGAGAAGGCAGCCTGTTAATTTGTCCTTATTAGGAATTGCTTTTCTAAAGCTTTTAAAGCTTTGCTGCTCCAGAAGAAAGTTATATCTGCTGATTGAGGAGAGGAGGGGAAACAATAGTACAGCTTAAACTCAAAAGGCTACATTAGTCTTGCAGTCAGATGAGCCTCAAAGATAAAAAGGAATGAGAAAATAATAAATACTCCTTGCTATTTCCCTGGTGATGAAATTTCCCTTGTTTACAGTCTAACACCCATAAACTAGCAATTCACTCTCTGCAGACCCACATGAGGCCCTGGCAGAGTACCAGGGCTGTGCCATGGTCATTTCCTGTATGTCCCCTCTACCAGCAGGAAGGGCAGGTGCCTGCAAGGACATGGGCTACTGACTATTTCAGCACATGAATCAGTACTTGCCAACAATTTTCTGATTGCATATGGTTTTCAAAGTAGAGATTGCTGCTGCATGTAATGGGAGAAAAAGACCTTTCAGATGCTGTTTGTGGTCTTTGGTTTCAAAATGAAGACATCATCCATCTGTCAGCAGAGACAGTGTACAAAACTTGCAGGAGAATCCTCTCCAGTTGCTATTTCCCTCTAACAAGGTGAAAACAAAAAAGAGGAAATGGTGTTTTATTGTGAAGTGTCTCAGGTTTGCAAATGCCATCTACATGCTTTCTTTTGTTTACATTGTGCTTGGCTTGATAGAAGCCTGCTCTGTTATCCTTCCCCATCCCTCTGGCTCCAAAGCAACAATACAACCCCTGTTAAGAGCGAGGTGCAGGGAGTGCAGATGTACAGAGCCTTGGACAGGGGGAGGAAAACCGGCTGAGAGAGCCTGCAGGCGTGTGCACTCATACTGCAGGGGCTAAGAGGGAGATGGAGAGCAATGGGGCCCAAGAGTGGGGTTTGAGGGAAAGGAAAAACCCTCACATGGTACAGGGGGATGTGTAATGACACCATGAGACAGTCTCAGTAGGTAGCTACTGTAAGGACTTTGACTGGGTGGAGCTGCAGAGATCAGGCAGGATGGTTTGCTTTTTAGACACTGAGGGCTGTAATAAGTGGCCGACCAGATGCCTCTTCCCCTGAGCGTTCTGGAAAACCACACAACAGCCACTGCCCTTTATTGCCATTTTCACCCCATTTTTTTAATCATAGTTTGCTTTTGCATCAGGTGCCACACTGTTTTCCATCTCACAAATGCACAGGTGAGGCATTGGCAGGGCTGGAGGTCAGAGATAGAACCTGTACAGTGTTAAGGTCAGATCTGCCGTCCCTATCCCGTTGTGGAGGAGCAATGCATCCAGAAACCCTTCTCCTGCCTGCTTGGCTGGGCAGGGCTGAAGTAATTTCCCTCTAAATATAACTCAGTGCCCATGGTGGAGCTGAGCTCTGCTGGCATAGCAGAGCGCAAGGAAAGGGAATGCCAGATGGTTAATTCATGCTGAAAGGCAGCATGAGGGAGCAGAGAAGACAGGCAATAACTTGGCAGAGTCACCAACTTCTTGGATGCCTTGGAGAGGGCATTTTACCTTTCTGTGCCACTTACCCTTGTTTTTTTCAGTTTTTTTTTTTATTTTGTTTTTATTGTGGTTTTTTTGGGGTTTTTTTTGGGGGAGGGGGTGTTTCAGATGTTGATACCTATTTGTCAGGGGTTGTATCTCCAAAAAGGGGATAATCATGGCACACAAACTTTGGACATATAATATATGAGGTATTTAGTCAAAGAAGGGAAACAGGTTCATCATCCTGGAAATCCAAATCATCCAGTTCCTTGACTACAGCAAGCCTCGGCAGGTAAGTGTGGTGGTGACTCCACTCATTTGTACTAAACTTATGTGCTGTAGGATCTTCTTGCTATGCATGAGATCACAATTCCCTCAAATCAGCTGGGGAGTATGATGCCAGTTTTATGTTCATTTTAGGAGGACAGACAGCATTTGATCCAGCCAAAATCGCTTAGGTCAGAGCTACTCCTCTGTGGCTCTGCGAATTTTTTTTGGGGAAAGATGGTTTTGGTTTTGTGAGCATGGACCATAAAGTAGGCACTTAATGACTTGGCTTAGTGCTGTTTTTGACTGAGTAGTAAATGAAGGTTTTCCTTCTTGTTGAGCCACAGGTCTGACACGGGTATTTCCCAGAGCAGATGCTGATACACAATTTTTGAATCTTAAACAAAGATACAGTCCAACCACATCCTCTGTTTAGGAGCAGAAAACGTGTATTTCATTTGTGACTTTCCTCTGACCTTACTTGAGACCTCAGGCACTTCCCAGTCCTTCCTTTTTCCACCCACTCTGCCTGGATGCAAGTTTCCAGAGTCCCTTCACTCTGCTGCCAGAAGCAGCTATGGCTTTCTGCCCCTGGTCCTTAAGCCAGGGACTCTTTTCTGTGTGCTTGTTGTCTGTCCTGCCTTGTCCTGCTTCATTTCTAGAGCTGAAGCTTCTAGGGCTTATAGCCTAGCGGTGTAGCTCTAATTACTCATTTCTTGTACAGTAAACTACGTTGCTGGTCTGTCCATTGCTGTCTTAGATATGTCAAGAATGGGGGACGAGATTTGGAGGTGTGCAGTGACTCCCTGCTAGATGTTCATATGATGGAAAGAGCAGGAGATGGCACTCAAAGTTTCTATTTCAGCGCCTGGCATTTGACTGGATTGTTGTGCTATCTGGGCCACAGTCCTCTCATCTGCCTTGGCACATGTTAGCTTTGTGCTTGCTCACAAGAAAAGGTTAAGGACCATCTATCTCCTACTCAGAGCACATTTAGAAAAGTACACTGTGCCACCAAACTGTAGCAAATGGGTAAATTGCAGAACTAGGAGTAGCCTCAAAACTCTTTGAAGCTCTTCTATTTATTTATTTATTTTAAATAGCAGCAGGGAGTGTATTGAGGGAACCATTGAGAGAGCATGAGGGTCACAGAGGGCTGAAATACTGTTTCTGCTAAAACACACACAGATATTTCTTCCAGTGTATACGTGTTTCATATTTGCCAAGAGTGGAGAAATTTAAGCCATGCTGTGACATAAGCTTCAGGTGACATAAACAGTTATAGGTGATGAATTGAGTGCAAACACTTCAAATTATCACCTTTTTTTGTTTGCAGCACAGGAGACACAAGCCAGTTGACAGAAAAACCAAGTGGCACTGTGGTGATAATGCCTGAAACCAAAGAAAGACAAAAGGTATGCCTAAAACCTCTGCTAATAATACATGATAAGATGAAACTGGAATTTGTCCTAGGCTGAGTTACTGGCTGCTTGCTGAGCAGCCACCGGCACCACAGGTTGGATATCAAAGTAGTTCCAGATTCAGGGCTGCAAGGTTTACTGGGTTGCTGTTGAACCACAGCAGAAAAGGTGAACCCCTCAAAACTGGGCATAGATTAAACGAAATAGAACTTCAAGGTCTTTTAAGCATCTAAACAGAAGCTGACACTATGATCTGGAAACTTGATTTAGTAACAAGAAGACAGGTACAGAGAACTGTCACAAACCTGAATCTTACAACAGTGTTAACAGGGATTTCATTTGTATCACTACAAGATTGTGTCAAGGTGTTTGAGCCATCCCTAGTTATATCCTTGTGGCCCCTCAGATCCCTCCCCCTGCCTTTGGGATGGTACAAGGAGCAGACAGGGATGTCTTTGTCAACCTGTGGAGATTCACATCTGGCTCACAAAAATGCTATATTGGAAGAAGGCTAGAGTGGCAATGAGTATGTGTTTGCTTCTTAGCTGTGCATTAAGGGAGGCATGGAGGCAGAAAAGAGAGTTTCTGCAGGAACAGGGAGTTGCATGCAGGGACATGACTGGCACAGAGGCAGTTGTGTAGACCTGCTCTGTGTTGTGAGGAAAGGCAAAAAACCCCTATCTTCAAGTGCTCTGGAGTAGGGAAAAATGTTGCTGACTCGCTAGCTGATTAAATAAAACATTGCCCTTCTGCAGGAAAATGGAGGCTTTGAGTGGTTCCTTTGCTAGCTGCTGTAGCTTATTAGACTATATTCAAGCAGAATCCAGAAGTACAGTTTGCTGGCTTGTCTGGCTGTTAAAGCTATGTTCTCTAATGATCTCTGGGCATCTTGGACCAACCTGTCAATACCCTTCTACTAGCAGCAGGAACTTGATTGGACCATAGAGTATCTCTGCCATTCTCCTTGGAGTCTAAAGGGAATGCAAAAAATGTCAATTTCCTCTGAAGCTTGCATTCCCCTGCCACTGGGCACACAAACATTAGTGGGACTTTAGACTCCTAGATCTTGGAGTCTGGAACCTTGCTTCCCTGCACAAAAGATTGACTTGGTTATTTGAAGGGAGTCAGACAGCCAACATTCTGCAATCTCTGCAGAAGGAAATAGCTTCAGTATTACTTTATTCATCTGCTGTGCTGAGTTAGGCATGGCTGAGCACAGGGCTTGCAAAAGAGTATCCAGGCTGTGTCCACATAACCTGCTCCAGCTGCAGCTTTATGGATGAAGCCATTCACTCCCCCATCCTGGGCTTCCTCCACTCGCTTCACCTCTTGCTGCCAGGCATCATTCTTTTCACACAGCCAACACAACCATGGTGTAACTGCTTCAAGTCAGGTTTAGTAAAACAAACAGATGGAGGTAAACCTGCTTACCTGATCAGTCTCTGCTGGCCCAGCCCTGAACTAGTTCAGTGAATGATGACCTGAGACTGCTGGAAAAAGCCAAGGAGCTTGAGGCCAAGATAGCTGTGGGGGTAACCCAATGTCAGCCAAGTCTGGGCATGAGTAAAGCCTCCCTTTGCTCTGAGCTGCCAAAGAGGAGTTTCAAATGGGGAGCTATTATGGATTCATATGCTCAGCAATTTAGCACGGGGAAGACCCATGAGGGCCCCGAACCATGAGATATTCATGTTGTGGTTCAGAATGCTATCTTCCTGCTGAGCAGAGCACAGAAAGCGGGCACATCTGGAACGTGTGGGAGCTGTGGAGACTGTAATTATAGGTGTATGGCACACTGGGTTACGGTGCTGGCTGCTGAGCTGCTGGAGTCTTTTGAGCCTGGACTAACTCTGGTGTGATTCATGGTGTTAATGATGTACTTCCTTTGCAGTGAAAGAAGAAGCCTTTTGTCCTTTCTTCTTTGTTTCAGTATGGTTTTGCTTTACATCTGTCGAATATTATTATTTTTGTCTCCAGTTTGTATTAATTTTTTTGCAAATTAGTCCCCACAGTGAGAGTCTCTATAAAGGTTTTGTGCTGCATCTTCTAAGCCTGACTTAATGTCAGTGTGTTTATCTTTTGAAGCTAATAATTAAAAGGGAAAAAATGCTGTCTGTGGATTTCTGTCATGATGCCAGTTGAGTCCATTTTCTCTTGTTGGTAACTATAAAACCTGACTTGCACCCACAACAGACTGTGTTTGTAGGGGGGGAAGTGTCACTGCTTTTATTTCATGTCTGGCCTGACAAGAATAGTAATGAGAGCAGCAAAGTAATTGCATCCCCAGTTAGCCAGCAACAAAACAGGCAGGCTGAGTCCTCGTTGTACTGTCAATTCCTTGCATTGTGTAGGCAATTAACGTTGATGTTGAATTAATTAATGATGAGAAAACATCAAAGGGTTTAGGTGCTTCAGTTCAGATGAGCAGCAGAAGCTCAGTATGTTATCCAGACTTGTCTAGGAGTTGTCTGTGTGGTTCTTATAACCAATGTTTTGATGCTGCAAACCACAAAAAGGCTGGGACTTCCACCCCATATGTCACATGTTCAGACCTCTAAAAAGTTCTTGGAGATGTTTTCATGTAGAATGAGCATTTTTCTTGTACCTAATATGACCCATTTTGCAAAGAGTTCATCAAAAGTCTTACAATTGTTCTGTTGTAGAGACACACTGCATGGGTTTACTTAAAGTAGGTTATTAGTCATGACTTGTGCATTTTTAAGGTAATGACTGAATTCTTTTAAGGGTGGTCCCTGCAATAGGAAAAAATAAAGAGGAGGAGGTTGGCAGCAATGCCACAAGCAGAATCTGCCATCCAAGGCAGCATTTTGATTCCAATTTTATACCTTTAAGAAAGAATTAGCCTCTGTATTTTTGAAACTATGGTTATTGAGCCTACCTTGATAGTAACTGTTTCTTTGGATAGATCAGAGAAACACGATGGAGTGGACTTGCATCATAGCAAGGTTTTGATAGCATGGGAGATAGAGGGGCAGCTTCTCTGAGAAGCTGCTAGAAGCTTCCTCTGTGTCTGACAGAGCCAATAGCAGCCAGCTCCAAAAGAGACCTGCTGCTGGCCAAGGCACAGCCAATCAGTGATGGTAATAACGCCTGCAACTAAGGTGTCCGGAGACAACTAGCACATATCACTTAAAAGAAAAAACAAACAAACAAAAAACCCCAAACCCACAACCCCCTCCCACCCCCAAAAAAGAAAACCAACAGAACAAA
>VWZG01013158.1:119602-240926 GCA_013396735.1 Grallaria varia
AAAAACAACAACAAAAAAAAAAAAAAAAAAAAAAAAAAAAAAAAAAAAAACCCTGCAAAAACCACACCCAACCAAAATTTGTCCCTCCCCCCAGCCCCATCTTTGGTTACAAATCTGATCTGGCTTGATCCCACCACACTTATAGAGTCAGGTATGGCATGGCCGGGGCAGTGCTGGAACTAGATGCATTGGTTGTTACTTTGCTACCTCCGGCTTCTGGGCTTAGAGAACAACTGGCCCGTGTAAAATCCCACTTACTACAGGCTCACATGGCTTGTAGGACTTGCATGGAAGAGGGCTATGATATTTCTAAAACTGGAGAGCAAAATTATATGCATCTACTTGTATTTAGCCTGGCAAGCATGTTTTGTGGCTTCAATTCATATAGAGGCTTCTTTGCATCTTCACAAAATCACTGAATATGCTGAGTTGGGAGGGACCCACAGGGATCATTGAGTCCAACTCTTAGCCCTGCACAGGACAGCCCCAGGAGTTGTACCCAGTGCCCAAGAGTATCTTCTTGAACTCTGTCAGGCTTGGTGCTGTGGCTGCTTCCCTGGGGAGCCTGTTTCAGTGCTTGACCACCCTCTAGGGGAAGAATCTCTTTCTAATATCCAACCTAAAGCTCCCCTGACAATTTCAGGCCATTCCCTCAGGTCCTGTCACCGGTCACCACAGAGAAGAAATCAGTGCCTGCCCCTCTTCTTCCAGTCACAAGGAAGTTGTAACTGCAGTGAGGTCTCCCCTCAGCCTCCTCTTCTCCAGGCTGAACAGACCAAGTGCCCTCAGCTGCTCCTTGTACGGCTTTCCCTCAAGTCCCTTCACCATCTTCACTGTCCTCTTTTGGATAGTCTCTAGGAGCTTAATATGTTTCTCACATGGTGGTGCCCAAAACTGCACAGAGTAGTCAAGGTGAGGCTGCACCAGTGCAGAGCAGAGACTAGGTCTGAACAACCTGGTCTAGTGAGAAGTCTCTGTCCATGATGGGCTGGGGGAGTGTTGCAGCTAGGTGATCCTTAAGGTTCCTTCCAACTTAAGCCATTCTGTGATTCTCTGATATGTACAGCAGTGGTTTTGGTCTTGTCCCATGATCTTAAATATCTATTCTTCCTATATAGGAATGCAAGTTACCATGTTAATGATGGAACTGTCAGCTGTAGAAATGGATTAAAAACAGAACTGAGCAGCATGAGAGTTACTGAAATCACACCACAGTGTGCGGAGTGTGGTGTAGAAATGCTGCTGGTGGGCCACAATACAGAATTTCTTCCTGCATTTCTGTCCTTAGAATATAATTAGGTGTATGATCCCACAAGTGTGCTTGAAAAAGTTTCTTACCGACAAGAATAGTGAAGTTTTAAAATTAAAAAAATATGAACCAAGGGGAATGAAAGTAGTCAATGTTTTATTATCCAAAGAGAACTTTGATGTAGAAAAGTTGCGCACAACCCAAACCATCAATTAAATTCACCTCATCTGTAGCCTGCTTGATTTCAAAGGTCTTTGAGAAGACCTTTACAAAAAAAGTTTTAAAAGTTCTTGCATTGTAGCCAGTATTTAAAAAATCATGACTTCTTTTCATTTTTTTCCTCTCTCTCTCTCTTTTTTTTTTTTTTTTTAATAGCTGCGCTTACGCCTTGCCTCTTCCTAAGGTAGCAAACCAAACATCTGTTTTTTAGGCTCAATGATGCTTGGATCACGATCAAAGGGAAAGGTTGCCAATTAACCCCCATGGTCTCCTCACCACGTGTGTTTGATGCCATATTTTTTCTATTTGATTTATTTCATCTGAGTTTGATATTAAATCCCTTACCAAATTCAGATTAGCCATGGCTTTCCCATTGCTCTGACAACACATCAAAGCTCCAGAGGACCCAGAAGGTTGAATTAGCCACTGTCTGATTCTTCACTGAGCTGTTTTTAGAAATATGTATCTGTGTAAGGGATAAAGGGAATAAATGATATCTTTGCTCAAAACTTCTCAGAAAAGTTAAATGCGTATAAGGTAAGACTGAGCTAAATTTAAACAAGAAGTACTATGCAGAGTGAGCTGTATACAATAAAGAAGGGCTGTGTACCTTATAAAAAAAAAGCTAGAAAATAAAATAACTAAAATAACTTGGAATAATTTTAGTATATGTTTTATCAAAATGGGATATGTTGTGTTCTTAAAGGAAATATATTTGCTATTTGTATTAAAATAACTTTAGGGAAGTTGGGAGAAGCCACAAGACAGTGTAAAAACTACACTCTACTGTCATTGCTTACTGTAATCATTAGTTACTTTTTTAAGGTAAGGGGACAAACACTTTAAGTTATTCTTGGGGAGCTAGGCTACTGCCAAAAGCACCTAGCAGTGCGGAAAACATACAGCTAATGCTTGGGAGAAAGAGAGTAACACTTTGTTTAGAAATGAGGGGCAGAAAAATATATGTAAATTTAGCCTTTAGGGGCTCAAAGTTAAAAGACTTTGTGTACAAGACTGGCTTGGCCTCATTGGCCCAATAGGAGAACTGTACCTTGATGATGTCCCTTCAGTTAACCCTGTCCCCAAGGAGGAGTTATTTTTACGAGCCTACACATGCTCCTCCTGCCTCAGTGAGCAGGCTAAAATAGAGGTAAATGAGCTGGAGTTGGTCCCATGCCTTTTGCATTGCAACTGTGACAGCAACCAGTAGGTTGAGTGCTTTGCTGTGACTGTCTGAGACAACTCTCCCTGTGTTGCCTGTGAAGACGCAGGTAATGTCAGATGCTGTAATGTCTGTGTAATTTTGTCTAGTCTCTTTTGTATGATAAGGTGAAAAATCTTAGGTCTAGCAGCTGAAATTAGGATTATATCCCAAGGGCTGTTCAGAAGTCAAGGAAGATTGGTACAACTTTTTGGACCCGTGCTATGTATGGCTAATGCTTTTTCAGTTTCTCCTTCAACTACAACTGCCTCTTCCTGGTGAGGCAATTCATAATTTTTCCATTTGGGAGATTCTGAGGAGTCATTTCAGAACTCAGCACAGTCTCAACTTAAGAGAAGGGTAAAGGAGGGAGCTGTGGTTTGCTGAAAGGATGAGTCAAGTTGTGGGGGTGAGGAAATCCTTTGGGACCTAGAGTAGGAGCTGTGCAGGATGGGAAGACGTGTAAGAGCAGTGTAGATATATTTTATTGACAGTTCCTTACAAAGGCAATTGTGCAAAATAGTAAAGCATGATACAGTGACATTGCAAAGACATTTCTTATAAGGAAAAGGTCTTGTGTTTGAAAAGGAAGGAGATTGTCAGAAAAGAATAATATAATATACAGAGCCAAATGTAGTCACTCTCACAGCAATGGTCTAATGGAGAAAGGCTCCCCACTGTATGAAGTGCTGCTTGTGTTAGGTGATAGTTATACTGCTTAAGGAGGTGACTGAGATCAGAGTTTGGACCCACGTTTTGTTCTCACGCCTTGTATTTGAGATGTGCTGTGTGGCCAGGTATAAAGGCTGCTGTGAAGGGGGGAGTGATGAGCTGCCTGTGTAGTAGATGGGACAAGGAGAGGCAGTTTTATATTGCAACAAGAGAAAGTATTTCTAACAGCTGGGTAGTACTGCCCTGGGCTTGAACCATCTGCAGAGGTCTTGGAATCTGAAACCTGAGGTCTTGCTCCCCTCAGGTATATTTAAGTGAGTGTGTAAAACTAAGTATGTAAATTTACCCATTTATTTTCAGTGTGTAATGAATCTAAGTGTGTTTATTATCTACAGCCTTCGAAGTCTGGGCATATGCTGACATAGCTGAGTTCAACTTTGTCTTATGTGTGCGGGTAGAAGGGCAAATGCTGAGGCAGAAAAGTAGTGTCTTTCAGGTGCTGATCGGTATTATGGGCCAGCAATGACCATTATATCAGTAGTTAGTTAGAAAACAAACAAAAAAACACCAAAAACATAACACACACAACTACACAACTTCCAAAATACCCTTATGATACTCATGAACATACAAAGCACAAGTCTGATGTAGGAATGTGAGGAGAATATGCACAGGAATTTATGAACTTGCATCTCTGGCACCCGAAGTTTTAGTTTTCTCCAAATGTGCCTATTCAATGCCAGCAAAACTGTTTTGGTTCCTTTCCTTGAAAAACATATTAAAATAAAAAAACTTTTTTCTCTGTACCTTGAGATCATGTTCAGCAGTACAGATGTTTTTGGTTTTATTGTAGCACACTCTTACCTACATCACTATCTTCCTCTCTAAAAACTTCCTTCCTTTCCCCCGCTTTATTTATATTGGTTCTTGAGTCATGTAAATAAATATGTCTCTCAAAACTTTCTGTTAACAATAAATGTCTCGAGATAGTTTATCTTTGGACAAGCCAACTTCCATAGGCAAGTCATAAAGCTTGGTTTCAGAGATGTGCTGGAAATCTTGTGCTATTTAATGGTGAAACAGGCCCTGTTAGTTTTAGAATACTTCGGGGCCGTATTAATTTTTTCTTTATGGTGGAGTGCTAAAATGAGCCAGAATAGAGCTAATATCATCCACTGAGCCTTTTTCAAACATAAGGTAGAAAATGCCCTGCTATTCTTGTCAGTGAACCTGGTAAGTTTTCTTTACCTAAAACATAATTCTCGTGAAGATCAATGTTCCTGATTTATGAATTTAAAAGGGGAAAAGTCACAGTGTTTTCTGGCATGTCTGCTGCTTACTGGTCCTTGCCATTGAGAATCTTATAGTTTACTCTTAGCTGACCTCGTCCAGCTTTGATTTTAATCATGAGTACCCTTTACTGCTTTGTCTTTGAAATAAGGAAAAAAAAAAAGGTTGCTCAAATGCCATTTCCAGTCTTTCAAGAAAAAGAAGCCTTTCAGAGCAAGTCAAAAGCAACCCTAAAATGGTAACAGAGGTATAAGAACCCTAATTATGCCTGCAGTACCTCCCATACCTGTTTCCCCAAACTTTTCACATAGGCTAGGATGAACAGGAATCCATCGGAAGCCTTTCAGAAGCAGAAGTGATGAGAGTTTTAAGTCGATTTTGGTTATTCCCTTTGCCTTTTTCACCCCTGGATCTGAGCAGGCAGAAAGGGGAGGGAACCTGAGAAAAATGGGATGGGAGAGGCACAACAATAGAGCTGAGTACTTTAAAAGTGTGAGAATTGTCCTGCGTTGCCAGACTATTTCTTTCCCATGGCAAATGTCTGAAGTCAGTATTAAAGCTGGTTACAGAAATACCAACACTTAGAGCTCAGTTTTCAAAATCAGGTTTTTAATTCAGCAATTAAACACCTGCACACTGATTAGTTATTCAGAAAGCTTGTCAGCACTTACCTCTTTCAGTGGGTGTCAAGTGCCAATTTTAGGTCTAAGTGCAGATGTAGGTGCATGAACAGAGGGTTTCAAGATTGGAAACTAGGCTCTTAAAAACAACAGGTTCATCTGCCTGTGACTCCTCTGCACTGAACAGCAAAATCAGCTAAGGGGGAGAAGGCTAAGAATAAGGAGCATAAACCAGCTAATAGCTGCTCTTATGACACTGTCAGAAGATGACTTGCTGCCTGACAAGGAAAATACAGTTCTGCCGAACAGGACAGCAGGGGCCTCACTTCCAAATTTATGATGTTTCCTGTCTTTGCTTCCTTTTAGTTTCTGAAGTATTTTTCAGTGCCTTCACCTGCAGACTGAGCATATAATTTAATGGAGTACAGCACCTTCTGAACCCACAGAGGCTGGCTGCTGTTTGACACCCTTCCCCTGTGGGGTAAGAGGTAATGCGCTAGGAGGCACCAATGTACTCTACCTACCTAAGGAGTGAACAGACAGTCTGAAGGAATGGATGAAAAGAGTGTAATAAAAGACAGGATGCAAAGGGAGACACTGAAGGCAGCAGGGCAAACACAGCTCTTGTCATCAGGTTTTTCCCTGATCTGGAGACAGATGGTCTATCATTCCTAGCTTGTGCTTCAAGATCCCCTGGGAGCTGTTATCAAGTATTTTCTTTAAATCCAGACTAACACACTGATAGCGTGAGCCACATATATCACAGATTTGAGGTATGGATTTCTACCTTATTCAATGTAAACTCAAAAAGAAAGGCAGTCTTGTCAGCCTTGTGCTAGTATCTGCTGAAACTTTTCTTGTGTAGAGGAAAGAAATCAGGTTTAGGTTGTGAAAGAGGGGACTCTGTTTCTGTACATACCCAGCCAGATGCTGACTGAGAAACTGGAAATATTGCTGCTTTATGTAAGGCACAGGGCAGGGACTAAATACTGCAAACACATTTGTACAGGACCTAGAAAAGGCAAAAGAAAACTCACCAAACAAGAGACCTCAAGCTGGTATAAAGAGCCTTGCAAAAGTCAGTAAATGGTGATAGGGCATTGCCTTTAAAAATTTAGATCTTTGGAAATGAAAGCCCGTTCTCAACTAGAGCAGGACTCCTCATTGGGATGAACAAAAGCCTGAGGTTTGTGTGTGAAAAGGCAAAGTTACTGCAGTCATGAAGGGGGTAGAGAAAGTGCTCAGGCAGTGCACTCTTGAAAGTGACAAGCCCCCAACCTCTTGCTGCCTATGGATGGGAGAAAGCTGGTGAGAACTAATGTTCTTCCCTCTTTCAAAGGAAATGATGCTGCCTCCCAAATAAGTGTTGCAGGCTGAAGTGGCACTTTAGAAAGCTGCCTGATTTGACCCTGGCCTCAGCAGAGCTGGTTCAGCAGTGCTCTGCTAGGAAAACAGGAGCATTATGAAGAAAATGCTGCTTGAATGCTATGGGTGGCCGCAGCTTCAGCAGCATGGAGACTTCCCACTTCTTCTAAGGATGGCAAAGATGAAGGCTCTCCTAGAGGATCAAGATTTAGACTGCTAATAGCTGATATTCATCAGTCTGTCATCACTGTTTATCTCACTGTTTATCAAAATAATGCCAAGCATGCAGAACCAGTTTGTACTGGAGCAGACTTTTTTTTTTTTTTTTNGTGTGGGGGAATTAAACAGGAGAACTTATTTGGCTCTTCTTTCCTGTCCATTTGCTTACCCTTTCCTATCCTCTTGTCTGTTCCTTACTTCTGCTTTGAGATCTGGCACCAGCTACTTGGAAGAAGAATATGTGATTGGTGGAAAGAGGTCTATGATTATTATCAGTATCTTTGCGATGTCAAAATGATGATGCCAACAATAGAGCCCAAATGTGTCTGACGCTGTTCTATTCAGAGTTTGGGCTCAAAGCAGGAAGGAGTGGGAGAGGAGATGAATTAACTTACACTGAGCCCCTGCAGGATTAGAACCTTTGTTTCTATTTACATCTGGATCTCCTTTCTTCAAATTGGGTAACTTTTTCTAGAAAAAGCACCAGCTTCTTGTCCTGTGGCATGCTGGTATTGCTGAACCTTGAGTAGATGCCCTGTCATTTGGGGTTGTTGGTACAACAAAGCTTTAATGATTTATTTGCTGGGAATTCAAAAAAAGAAAATAAAAAAGAGCCCTCAGTTCTTCGACTGCTTTTTAAATCCCATCATAGCTAAATAGCATCTGGCCTTCTATAAATACAGCAAGCCAGTCATTAACAGTGGGACTATTCACTGTTTACAGAGCTGCATTTGAAAAGAACCTAAATACAAAGTATTTGCTTAAAACTGCGCAGCATCTGCCTGCAATAGACTTTTGATAAACCCCATCTTACATTCCAGTCATCTTCATATGCCACTATATGGGTATTTTGTGTATGACTAGCTGTTTTTTCCAGTGTCACAGACATGTTACCGCTATAGGCAACGTGAGAGTTTCTAATGTGCACAGAAACATCTTGAGTTCGGAACAATAACCTTGGACTCCTGTTTCTATTTGGCTATGTACAGACAGTTCATCAGACCCAATCAACCTTTTATGCAGGTAAAGCCTTTCGTTGGATCAAACAAAATAACACAAGTTGTGCATTATGTTAGGGATTTCTTAGAAACATCTTAGTTGTCATCACACTTGAAATCCTAGCCTTGTAGATCTTGAAGATCAAGATGAGGTTCACATGCAGAAGAAAGGTTCTCTGTTCACTAAGGCTGAGCATCTTTATAACCCATAGGAGCCCTGGTGCACACTTAGTCCACTGACATTGAGGTCCTTCTAGGATTGGGCTGCCCAGTCAGACCATTGCAAATATGTATTTTAAACCAGACTTTTTTTGCACTGCCTTTTTCCTGTGCAGATATGCTGATGCTTAATAAAACCAATTTGACATTTCCCTAGGGGCTAAGGAGAAGAAATTTTTTCCTACCTACAACCCAACGCTGTCACACATGTGTGGGATCTAAGAGCATGTGAGAGATCCATCTGTTGTGTTTAGCTTAAAATTGCTTGAGAAGTTAAAAAGTGACCTTTAGGTGGAAAGGCAAGGAGAAGCACGGTGAAATTCCCATAATGATTCCTTCCAGAATAAAATCAGACTGTAATGGAATGTTTGCAGTCAATGGTAGAAAAGCCTGGCACTGACACAGTGTTCCTGTGTGGTGAATTGGCATTACTTTTCCTCTCAGCAGGGTTGCTGCATTAGTGATATTTCCCAGCAGGATGCTACAAAGGAGGTGGCACAGGAGGGCCAAAGCAATCGCTTTTTCTGTGAAAGGCCAGGGAGCTGGTGAGACTCCTGGCTGCTCTTGCAAAGTTACGTTCACCCACATCAATATCGGCAGCCTCCAGCACACGGTGTAATTATGTTCAGAAAAAGCTGTTTCCTCTTCATTGTGAATAGAAAAAGGGATGGATTCTTGCACCTATTTCTGCCTGCTTCGTGCTGTTCCCACCACTCTGACCACTTCTGCTACAGTGTTGGTGGCAGGAGTGAGGGCAGGAGCCTACCAGGAGAAGGGAGCCTTTCTGAAGGAGAATGAACTACTTTGAAACACATCAAGAGTGGATGGGTGTGAGCTGTGCTGCACCCGTCTGGGGTTTGAATTTTTTTAAAAAGTTTTATACTGCCACCCGTGGCTTCTGAGTATCTTCCATATGACAAAAATTAGCAATTCTATCACTTGTATGGAAACTGTTAGATACATATCCTTCAGGACTGTGCTGTCACAGGGCCATGGTTTTCAGCATCACAATGGTAGTGCAAAGCAGAAAAATGCCTGTCTTGCGGAAGCTGTTGGTGATGCGTTTTCTGGTGTTTTCGACTGGACATATGAAGGAACTGGGCAGAATACGATCATGAAGTATGTTTCCCAGCTGGTACTGTGGCAGCATTTCCAGTCTATCAACACACATAGCCCAATATGCATAGACTGAAAGCTTTTCAGACTTTTAAGAAAAAGATGCCTAGAAAATCTTCTCAGCAGAAATACAAACAAACAAAAATTCTAAAGGGAAAATAACATAGATTATAGCTGTTCACAAAATCTGCACAACAGATCTCCTGGGTGCAGTATGTTCGTGGGATGAGAGCTGTAGAGATTATGCTTTTTGAATTGCTACTTTCGCTACTTTTCTTAATTAGTGCTTCTCTTCCGTACTGTGCCTTGATGGAGACATCGTTGAAGATGATGAGAAGCATCCTACTCACTTCAGTTATCTATGGATCAGGTCAGCAGCCTCCACAGTGCCTACAGATTGGATGTCCCATCTTGGGTAAGTCGGAAGGGTTTTACTGGCACCACGGATAAGTAGCAGGAAGATCCCGTACATTGCTTTTCCTCTGGGACACCAGTGGCATAAAGGGAGTAGGTAAGTCCTCCTGCTCCGTGTCAGCCCAACAAGAAAGCGGAACAACTCTGAGCAACCCTGGTCAGAGATAGGTTAACTTGTTTTTTAACGTGTGCTTACCCTTGGCTGTATCATGGACCATGAACCTGATAACAGCTACGGTGGAAAATGTGACCACAAAACAAGATTGTTGTGCTCTCCTCTCGCACTGTGTTCAAGCAGGAAAATGTGGTGGGGGCCGAATGCTTTGAAACTCAGCTGAGTAGCAGCAAATGCTATAAAATATGCACTACTTAAATATTGTCAGTAAATCAAGGAAAGCTGTCAGAAACTGGTATAACTTTTGATGTTTAAAACAGTTATGGTAGAAGTTATAGCAGTTTTATGCAGTATACAAGGAAGATACATTTTAAATTAAACAGGAAATTGGCATATAGTGATAACAAACAGTAACTGAGGGTGTTTTTTATGAGCTACCTTCAGTCTGAGGGATTGTGTACGTGGAACACGTGAGCAAAACTTCTTGTTGAAATCTTCATGTCATATATCTAGCCCAGAGAGCAAGAGATGTGAAATTACCAAATTAGGAAGGAAACAGGTTACTTCCTCAAATTAGGAGAAGGAAGAACAATCTGAACTTCAGATCTGCTTACCGTTATCTTTAAGGAAGGGAAGAATATAAGCACAAGGGGACTATTTAGGGCTGGAAGAGACCCTTACACTGCTGGCATGGTCTGATCCTCAACCTGAGACAAACTGGGGAGACTTTAGTATTGAGTATATCTTATGGCTTTTAGAAGTTGTTGAAGGATTTAAGGAGTACTGGTCTCACCTGAAGAGAATGACAGCCTGAGGCTGAGATGTAAAAATGCACAGAAAGCCTCAGCCCCAGGGCCATCAACTCCACCAGCAAAAGCACGTTGTTAAAATCAAAGCAGCAGTGCAACTCTCCTCTCCATGGACCAACACTCAATGCCAGACAAAGTACGTTCCCCAAAGCACCTGCATGCAAAGTCCCCTGGAAGCACAGCTGTGTTATTTCTTTCATAGAGATTGGTGGGACGCTCCCAGCCCTGGCTGATTTAAATCCTTGGCTGAGGTATTAACAGGAACCTGGAGAGGAATGAAATAAAGCGTGCAGGGGAGAGAAATGCACACTGGGGTCTCCTGTGGGTTCCTAAGGTGAAATCCCAGTGTTGTCCAGTCTACTGTGGCCAGTTGGGGTGAAAAAGTTGCACATGCTTGCAGGACAAGACAAAAACAACTTCCTTCTTTTCTGAGAGTTTTCTGCTCTCCATGAAGCATGCTACCAAGTCCTTCTGACGACATCATTATCTTTATGTAACTAATCTGGGATAAAACTAACTCAAAGCTGGACATCTTCCTGAGCTTAATAAATCTCTTTAAAACCAGGAAGCCCAAGAATATAAAATGGTACAGTAATAATTCAGGAAATACTTTTGAGGTTTAATTTAAAATATTTTACTGCTGGCATAAGCTCCAGAATTACTATTAAGTGCATTTTATCTGGTCTTTATATGACATAAAGTTTTAATTAGTCATAATCAATGTAAGTGGGGAGAAGTGTGCACCACCATGTAATAGGAGAGTTGCATCCCTGACCTATGTCAGCCTCAGGAAGGAGATGACAGTGGCTGGTAAATGCAGGCCTTTTAAGATGAAATAGCAAGTTAAGTCATTAGTAATTATTGTTGCTAATAAAATGCACCTTGAAATTGGTCCTTTACTGTGTTAATAATTTTTTGAGTAGCTTCCCTCTGTAAATATTATAGCCTTACCATGTTGAGAGGCTTTGCCAGCCATTAAAAAGCAGGTTGAACATGACAGTGGTCCCATCCTAGAAGGAGAGCTCTTTAGCCCTCACAATCAATTCCCCTATTAAAGCCCATCTCTGTTGCTTCATTCCTCACATAAATACTTGCTGCAATGCCAAGTTGATACTAAATTGGTGGGGCTGCACCACCGTACTGGTAGAGAACTGCCAGAGAAAAGACTCCATTTAACTTCAGGAGTCCTTGGACCTGACCAAAACAGAAGGAGCCCTCAACCCCAATATCAGCCATCTAATAATACTCTAGCTCATGGGCACTTAGGCTTCCTACATGGTTAATGGAAAGTTCAAGGCACTTCTGCAGAGCAACTGGTGTACAGCCAAAGGTATGTTGTGTATCAACAAGAGCACAATTTGGACTTGGAAATAGATGGCTTTGTTTGGGTGGTAACACCACTCAACTGTATTGCACACGGTATTATTCTGACCGGCCTATTCAAGTGCCTCTTCTCTTGTTTGCTGACATGGTTTTATTTGCAGCAGGATTCAGGAGTGATCTATCCATAGCAGTTTTCATACAATGAACAGACTCCTTTTGGGCCAAGTACTGAGAGAAAACGCTCAAAGCAGAATGAGAAGGTATTTCTACTTTTTTTTCTACAGGTCTGTGCTTCATCAAAGGCCTTGGATTCTCCTACAGAAAATCAGGATCCTGCTGAGTTATACACTAGTCTAAACCACAAGATGCTATAGTGCGTGAATGTGTATTTAAAACATATTTTTGGAGTAAAATGAACCATTATTTGATATACAGTTCTTGTTATCTTCGCAAAATAAAAATGGACTGTGTTATGCACTGCACAAAGAAGGGATGGAGGGCAAAGGTTGAAATCTGGTGTGAAGGTGCTTGTCCAGCACCATGGAGCAAGGCACAGCGAAGGGCACAGGGAAAAATCAGTGGGGATGGAAAGCAGGAAAAGAAATTTGAAAAATGGGAAAAATATACCCCCCTCCTCTTTTCTTTTTCTTTTTTTCCTACTTAAAGCTACCTGGCATAGTGTTAGGCACTTTTCCAAATGAGTGTTGTTATAAATAGTGCTCTGCAATGCAGCCTTCACATATGACTGAGTCTGCCTGCAGACAGCAAAGTGTGTCTCCATTTATAACCTCACTTTCTTACCTTGGTTCATCACCTTAATTTGCCACTGTTACCTGGGAGCTGACAGCTTCCAATTACAGTCACATTTGCAATTCCGACAGAAAACATCAGGGCCTGATTTTCAAAGGTTTGGTCTATTCTTTCCTGAGCAAGTGTTCTCCCTGCAGTCCACTCAACAGCTTGTTTCTGAGATTGTGATCTTTTTCCCAGAGGTGGTTTAAACATTATAGTGTAATGTGGAACCAATGCAGTTCTCACTAGAAATGTTACATACAGTTACTGGAGGTTCCAGGTGCTACTTTGAATGTTTTCTGCATTTATACAAATAAAACGACCTTTAAATTTGGATCAAAGTTTTCCTTAGAGATTTTTGCAGGTATAAGATAATGAATTGCGTATTTAAAAAGGCTCAGTGAATACCACACTGATAGGAAGACAGATTTGGAAAGAATTCATGGAGAAATCAAGGCTGGTGGCAAGTGAGGTAGATCAGAGAATAGCGTACGGGAGCTGCATTATTCAGGAGGGCAAGTACAAAGCTACTCAGACAGAACTTGTTGTTTTCTTGTCCAGACACCGTAGGATTTGAGACCAGGACTCCAGATCTTCCACTTCTGTGTTCCCAAATTCAGTCTTTCTGCCTCTTCAACCAGCTTCTAAATAGGAATGAGTAAGGAAGAGGGATGTCATTGATGGAGAGCAACTCCTCAAAGGGGCTCAGCATTGCAGGCTATAGGGAAGCTGATGAAGCATCTTGGCGGTGTCCTGGAGAACAGAGATACCTCTGGACAGAGCATTTTTGGGACATCAAAGGTGATCTGTATGGCCGAAGATGGATCTCAGACCTCGTCCTCAGCTTTTATGTTGTCCAAAAACTGTGTGACCCTTTCTGGCCCGAGGACATCAACCAAGTAGGGTAGCTCCAAAATAGGAGCTTCTGTATCTGAATGATTTTTTTTTTCTTTTTCAAAGAGCTAAATAGAAGATGAAGCTAAAGGAGAGACCAAGGGACACCCAGATGCTGGCAGAGAACATGTTAAACAATCTGTCTGAAATTTGTAGCCAGCTCAGGAGAAATCCTGCTGGTAATGGAGATGAGAGGAACAGACACAATTTTCCTTTCAAATATATGACAGTGGGTAGAAATGAAGTAATTTCCATGTTACTTCTCTTCTCAGTTGCTGATGCTGTTTGCTGACAGCAGATGCCAGATTTAGAAGGACACAGTTCAGGAAGGGAAGCTGGTGCATCTGCCACCTCCTGCTTTGTGTCATTTATTCAAGCTGCAGCCAAACCCTCCTTTTGTAGTTAGCGGCCTAACAGAACACTGTCTCTACTCTGTGCAAGAAGGAGACAAAAGCAACCATGAAATAAATGCCTTCTCCCAGGAGCAGAGCTACTAAGGGTGCCGGTCTCATCCTGAAGTGAGTGGAGAATCTTTGAACTGGGTGGAGTTGCACTGGCCATGGTAGGGACCATCTGGTATTGCTACTGGGTCTTGCTTCTTGTACCTTCATTTCCCCTATTAGCAGCATGTTTCAAAAGGGACCTCATTTTGCATCCTTGTATCAGAGGCCGCGACCCATTACTTCTTTGCAATATTAAATAGAATTCCTTTGGGTACTTAAACAGGGACATGGCACAGGAAACTGTATAGCTTTTTTTTCTGCTGGGATCTGAATGCAAATAGGATCTGCTTTCTAATAGCAGGATCACCTTTAGAACACAGCATAAAGGGTCATTCTGCCCTCTTTTCAAAGGAATTAATTTTGTGGTGTACGAATTTGAGAAGAAAGGGGGAAGGGACTGGTGGGAGTGTGTGGTCAAGAAGTCAAATGCTCCAAGCAGCTCTCTAGTGTAGTTATGACAGTTTGATTAAAATTAGTTTGGTTTTTTTGTTCCACTAGTTATCATAAAGAATTGCTCCCAGCTCTGAGAACCCATCCTTCTCGGTGCAGAAGCAACTACAGTAGCATTTGTGCAGTCCTATGAGCAGTGACCAGTTATTCCCAGGGTGGGCCAAGGCTGCAGTCACCGCGTAACTGCAGGATGGATTTCAGCATGGACAGGACTATGTAAACACTGCCCAAGTGCAGCACTGCTGTCCCTGAAGTTTCACAGGCAGATGCTAGAAAGGACCCATACACACACTTGATGTTTCCCATCTAAATACCATGCAGCATGGATGAATAACAAGAAGAGACCTCTGCATCTGCACTTCAGTTGATCATTTTCCTAATTATGTGACATTTTTTGGAGGGTCAAAACATACTAAAACAACCACTTAATGGAAAGCTGGTTAGACGTGTGTGACTGACTCAGTAATAAAATCATGCACATAGTACCTCTTGGAAGTCCCCAAAGCAACTACTGGATTTTGAGCCTGATCCTCTTTTCTCTTCACTGATGTAAATCACAAAACACCCCATCAGCCATTACCCATGTATGGGCACACACATAAAGGGTAGGAGAAGGTAAGTTATTAGAGATGGATGGGGAGATTAATTGTATGTGAAATGCCCTAGACAGCTGGGGTCACCCTATTGCAGTTGCACAGCACCACAGGCTTCAAAAAACATGGAATAAGGAGTGTTCATCCTCGGGCCCAGTACTTAAATCTGACTACATGGGTGAGCTGGAAACCAGTCTACCAGTTTGGCTACAGAATGAAAGGCACAACACAAGGAAAGAACAAAGTAGTTTTAAAGCAAAATGCCTTAAGAAAAGTGTTTGTACATCACCTGGCAGGATGAGGTACTGTGCCTTTCTTTACAAACCATAGAAACTATAAATACAACCCTCTGAAATTGTTGGAAGCTGCAAAATGCAAACAAACATGCAGAACTGGGAGAAACAAAACACCACAAGTGCCTGTGGAAGAGTAGTGTGCTAAGGTACCTTTGGTTTTGGCTGCACATAGAATTGCTGTCCTTTCCAAAAGAGGCAGTGAGGGAGAGAGTGCACAAGAAAGACCATTACAAAGATTGCAAAATGGGAGGGAGGAACACAGATCCTGCAGAAGGGATTTATTATACTTACCAGCAGTTTGGGGGCAGGCACACACAAAATTCTGGGAAGCTTTCAGTATGTGCCCGTCATGATTTTTACATGTGTTTCTAACCATGTTGCTGAGCATATGGTTGTGCCAAGGTGTTTGCACTGTATTACAGCCCTTTATGAATCATGTCTGCGCTACGTAGGTTTTCTGTTTTGAAGAGCCATGAGATCTAATGAGAACTTTTCCTGTCTCTGGCATGAAACAATTACTTGTTGGAAGAGAAGTAGTCAGGTATGAAATGAATGAATTACATAAGCAACTTCTTTTAACATGCTCTTTTTGTTCTTCCCTCGAGATTTCCCACCATCCTGTGCTAGCTTTTCCAACTTGATCTATTATAAAAGCATTGATTTCCAAAGAGAAAATACAATTTTGAAAGACTCTTCTGAAATCATAGCTGACTGGCAGGGAGAAAATGTAATAGCGGGAGATGAAACTGGGACACTGGAGATAAGAAGTTAATAGGGGAGTTAGTCATAGACACAAAACAGCACTAGACAGGTAGATGTAAAATAGCTCTTTGATTTCCTGCAGAACTTGCTGTAGTGAGTAACACCTTTTCTGAATGTCAGCAAGAGCATCTCTGTGACCAAACTTATCGATGACCATCTCAAATGGAAGTCACCACTGTCTTGCAGGTTGTATGATCTAGCTGGTTGAAGATGGAGAGAAATGGAGTTTTTATATTCATGTCACTTGATCGTGGAAAACCCCCATATATTGAAGCCCACAACATCAGCATCAGAGGAAGAAAAAAAGACGTAACATGAGTAACTGTTTCACATCAGAATTCCAGAATGGTTATCCTGCTGTCTTCTTTTTTAAAGTACTGCTGTAAATAAACTTTTAGATGAGGTGTTTGAGGGCACCATTGGTTTTATGGCAAGGGGCTGTAAGCAGAACATGAGCATGCATATTTTAAGCACAGTGTTGCATGTTCTAAACAACAACATCAAGGAAGCAAAATGTCTGGAAAATAAAAGTGAAACGGAGCACCTCTGAATCACTTGCATTTGCACAGGGAAGAAGTCTAGTATTTCTCTGATTCACAGAGATTTATTGTGTTCCTTCTCCTGGTATGCTTGGAAACTATATGAGCTATTCCAGGATGTCCCAGAACTCCCGAAGTCCCAGACAATTGTCTCAAGAGTTCAACACCATTAAAACATGGCAGTGCAGTCTTTGTAGCAGCGGGAAGTGGGTTGTTGGCTGTTGGCTGAAGAACCCATAATATGGCTCTTAGAACACAAGGCACAAACCAAATCCAGGATTACAAGATACAAAAAAATAAAAAAGCATAAAGCAAGAGGGGATGTAGACCTTCAAATCTGTGTATTAGAAATGAAGCACAGCAGTAGGAATTACTGCCTGACAGCAGATGACTCTTTAATGTCCAAATTCACCCAGTTATTTAGATGTCTAACTCCCATTAATTTAAAAATATTTGACAGGCTATCCTTTTACCTCTCTCTCTTTTTTTTTTTTTCCCCTCGTTTTGTTTTTTTTTTGCTTTAATTTCTCACCTGTGAAAAGAAGGAATAAAAGCTTTCCTTTACTTTACGGGGTGGCATGAGGATAAATATACCAGACTGAAAGGCTCACTTAGGGCACAGAGCAAGGGACAGAGCAAGCTCACTGCACATCAACAAGCGTTTGAGCTGTCAAGCTGACTTTGAGACAGAACTGTAAGGATCTAGTCTGTGTGCAAGGTGAGGAGAATAATTTGGACCAAGTTACTGTTCATCTGCTGTTCGTATCACAACCTAAATTTTAAGTTGTACACTCAAATTTGAGGTAGTTTTTTTTTTTTTTTTTTTAAATTCAGAGGTTAACGTTTCTCATCTGGTTTCTCTTCACAGAACTGACTCTACTGCTCAGTACCATAACATGTCAGTTTATAGGTACCCTCTAAATGTAAAACTCATGAAAATGTAGATAGATAGCAGCTGTTTTTCATCTCTGACAGCCAAACCAAGCACGAAATCAGTCCAGACTTGTCCCATGTGTGTCACTGAAATCCTTCTCCAGGTGCCATCAGCAGTCTAATTAAGGATGGCCATCTAGAGAAAAGGCACCAGCAGAAGCCTTCAGCTGTCACAAGCACTGCTTTGGCAGTCCCAGCTGTTTTCAATACCCACTGCTTAGAGCTTCCCTTCTGCTGAGGCCGAGCAGTGCACCCATTTCTTCACCCTGCACCCAGGCCTGGGCTCTGCAATAGCCCTCAGAGAACTTGGGGGAATCAGCGCAGTGAACGGGGGAGAGACTATGAGGAGACGCAGGTACTTTCCTACCCTAGAATGCAATTTTGTAGATTTCTTCTTCCCTGGAATTACAGGTTGGTGGCTTTTTTGAGTACTTTTGCAGATTCTGGGTGTTTCTGTCATCTTTCAAAGTATGAGGTGCCGGATTCTGTTAAAGGCAGTTTATTGGCATCACTGGACCCTTGAATCAGGTATGACAAATTCTCCGTGATGTAAAAGCAAATTGCGCTGGAGTAGGGAGTAAGATCATATTTGCTACTTTAGGCTTTGCATGTCTTTCTGCACCAGTTTTATTTCATTGACCTCTGCACAGCTGCTCTTGATGTCTTCCTGTGTAAGAAGAGAATTACTCTGTCTTTTGAGCTTTGCAATACCTAAGAGATTCAGAAGCTAAACTGGGAGTTTTCAGCATCAATTATACCTTTACTGCTGAAATACAGCTGCCTGTGAATAGTCATGGGTTTTTTACTGCTAATAGGAAAAGAATCTCTTGCAGTTGTTAATTAACACTGCTCCAGATTTATCATTATTTCAACAGTATAGCCTTGGGATGGTTTTAACCCCTTGCTCTTCTGGAAGCAGTTTAAAGGACTTAGCCTTGTTCAAATGTGTAGGATGAATTGTTGGCTGGGACGTTTCAAAGGATAGGCCTGTTGGTGGAGTCTGCTGCCCTAGTGCCACTGAAATCCAATAGGATTTTGGCATGGCTTGTCCCGGAGGTCAGACTCTGACTATAGCAGTAATGGGCAGCAATTACCAGGTTCACAGTAGGTTGCAGAGGTCTGTCATCTGAGAGTCTTCATTGCCCAGAACAAGAATGAATTGCATTTTTTGACCCATTAGTGATCTTCAATTTTATGCAAAGTATTGCTGCTTAATTCACTTATTGAGGTTAATATTGAAAAGCTTTACTTACTTTGAATACTTTTCTTCTTATCATTTGCAATTAACAATGGTGCACTAGGGATAACTGAAAGATCAATAAAGCCTCTCTTATCTTTTAGTATCCACCTTGTCAGGTGAATTTCTATTCTCTTAGAAGGCCACAGTGTTGGGTTCATTCTAGAGATGGATTTTTGTGAAACTGCTTGGCTACTTTCCACCACTTGTATGTCAGACTTGATCACTAATTCCTACCTCTGTCAAAGGTTAATAGAGGACTGTTGTGTGTAATCCTGCCTCACTGAGGAGAAGGGTCAAAGAGGTTTATAGGGATGAATCTCTATTGATTGCCAGGAGTATTTAAAATAATTGGACTCAAGCAATCAGATGAGCTAATTATGATTACGAGATGAGTTTATAAGGGGTAACATGCATGCTTGACATGGGTTGCATCTATTCTAGCTTCCTTTTGTCTTAACACACTGATTTTTTAACTTATTTTCTTATTAAAGCTGAGGCTAATTGGAACAAGTTTAAGGCATCGGTATATAAAATTGACCATATTGTCCATGTGTATTTCAAGGATCTACTTTCATTGCTGAGTGAAGTTTTCTAAAAAAAAAAAGTAGAAAAAGCTCACAAACCTGGATGTGAGTCAGACTCAAAGTTCAAAACACAGTGTGAAGCAAAGTTGGCATTTGAGTCAGGAAAGGAGACGAGCAAGCTTGCTGTTGTATTTTTAAATTGGCATTACCATAATCAGTCCAGATACTATAATTTGGAGGTGAATGGTTCACTTAGTCCTGCCATCCAAGCACTCTTTTCATAGTTCAGAACCACATAGTTAATTGTAGCGTGCCATCTTTTCAAATACATGGCACATCAAAGGCAACTGTGGCAGCCACAGAATGCAAGCATGGGCTGTGATAATCTGCTTCAGGTACTGAAAAGGTTAAAGCTGTTGACATTTTAATGTTATTAATTAGGTTTTAAAAACCTTATTATGCTGGAAAGCAGAGGTAGTAAGTTCCTATATGTATTAGCCTGGTTGTTTAAGCTCTGCGGTGGATTCAGAAAGTTGGCAATTTACCCTGAATTATCTTCACAGGCAGAAACACTATCTTTAAGTGAAAGTTTGAACGCTGCAACAGCTGGGCTATATGTGAAGAGACCTTGACAGCGTCCAGAATTCCTACATGCACAGCCCCCAATTATCACGAGCCCTGTGCTCCCCCTTAGAAACAATTATAAAAGTTACAATGGGGTAGGGAAAATTACGCTTTTAATAATGTGCTTCTCACTCCCTGCTGTGGCTTGCAAAATGTTTTACCGTCATTAACAAACTACCTTGTCCATATAGTCAAGTTTTAGGTGCTGTCTTTATGGGTGAATGAATCAAGTAGAGAGGAATGGGAGGACTCTTCCCATCCTCTTGCAGATCCTCTTTACCCCTTTTCAGCCCTGCTGGCCATGTGCTGCTGGGAAGAGCTGAAAGCCTTCACTGATAGCTTCTCAGTGAGAGCAGTTTTCTTGAACAGCATCTCAAGTTTGTCTAAGAAACAATTGAGGTTGTACCTGCAATGGCAATTAGAAATTGATTTTCAAGTCATGCATGAACAGAAACTTGCCAACCCTCATTAATGTGGCCTATGACAGCGCTGGCCTTCAGGGTGGCTTGGTTGTCCCCATTGCTGTGTGTCATCCTTGGAGCGAATGAGAGAGAGAGGCTTGAGGGTTACAGGCCTCAAGTCCACCAAGTCAGCTGATGGATACCTTGCAATGCCCTTTTCCTCCTGCAACACCTATGCATAAAGGCAGACCTGGGGTAGATGTGCTGTGCACAAACTGGTTCCTTGAGGAAACTTTACAGAAGAGCCAGGGTTGTGACCTAGTGCTGTGCTGAAGGGGAGACCTTGCTGGGAGGCAAGGTGGGTTGAAGCTTTGCTGTAGTGCTACGATTCTCTGTGCTTGCAAAGATGCCTCTGGAGAGCACCTGTGGTTTGGGTTGGCAAGTCAGGTGTGTTTTTTGATTAAGCAAGGCCCCCTTACTCCTCTCACAGAATGGCTCATCAAGGAAAGGATAGGGCTAAAAGTCTATTGAACTGAATGAGGACCATGAGACACTCTCCTATCCTTTGTATTTAGAGATTAGTGATTTAAAATCATGGCATGGCCATTTGTTTTATTATTTCAGGGCTGGTCAAAGATATCTTCTCCAGAAGCCAATTTTGCTAGGGAAAACTACTTTTTACTTTTGCCTAAAGACAATCTCAAGAGAAGTTACTATGTCACACATTTGAGAGAATTTTAAGCAGAAGAGTATGGAAAGCAGGGGAAGATGGGGAACCACATGAATTTTCATTTTTTTTTTTTAAAGAAAAGTATATCCTTTCTTTTCCCCTTTGAAATAATGAAGGTTTAAAAAACCAAAAAATGAAATTTATTCTGAAAGTTATCCCATCAAAAGGCCTCAGTTCCTCTGAAACACCCACGGAGCTTTCATGCGAGTGCATGTTACTCCTCATCCCAAGTGCAGATGCTCATAGCACCCATTGTAGGGCAGGATCTCTACCTGCTCAGTGCTGTTCTAAAGCAGAACAAAAGGACAGTCTCTGCTGCAATGAGTTTAAATCCCACACCCTTGGTCTTAATTCTGTTTGGTATTTTGAGTCCTTCAGCAGAATTCATGATGTGGGTGCTGTCAGCTTGCTGCTGTTGAGAGATCTCTGCAGGCTTTCCTTCACAATGCTGTATTAATTGCTATTATGTTTTGCTTTCTGGTTGCAGCATGTCAGTAATCTGCCACTTACAAATGTCTACTCCCTAGGGAGAAAATAAGTCACATGTGTTTTTTGGAACCAATGCTGTTTCAATACCCAGGAAATTCATTTGGTAATAATATTGGCTGTAATCCTCCTGAGAGAAATTAATTATAAACATGTAGCAAGGTAATCAGGAAGCTGCTCTTGCTGTGACATTGAGCGAAGAACACCAAAGCAAGCGGAAAGGTCGGATTGAATTAAAACCAAAGCATATCGTGTTTCTAGGGGCCAGATGGTATACAATGCAGGGGTGGGGAAAGGAGGGCTGGTTTGGACAAAATAAGGAATTATAGCATGATGTTGTTATAGTATGACAGCTGATGTGCTGGTCCGAGGGTAGAGACTGCTTCTGATAAGGTAGTGAATGCTGCTCTTGAGTTAGGATGTATCTGTGTGCCTAAATGCCTGTGGCTTCTTGTGAGGAAAAATCCTCCCGTGTTAATGAGTGGGAGCAAAACATTTTGGTGATTAAAACAGTGTCATCGTCAACAATAATGTGTTATTGCACCGTCTGTTTAGTATGGCTGCCTCCTTGCACTCATCTTTCCAATAATCTCTGGAAGCTCAGATCTCCCTCTGCCTATCATCTTGTCTTTGCTTCTCTCCTCAAGCTTTCCCTCCCAAGTAGCTGAAGGACCGAGTTATGTTTTGCCTCTTCTTTGGCCTTCCTCACTCAAATTTTCACAGTACCGTAATATCAATTTATTCAGCACTAAAGCACAAATGAATGTGGTTTTGTTAAGGCAGTTTCACATGTGAGCAAAGAAAAAAAAAATTCTGCTCTTATCCCTATTTCTTTATTTTGTTTGGGTTTTTTATGAGCAGGAGGACCTGTTCAGGTGCCTGGAATATTAGAATTATGTCCATACTTCCTGGATTAATGGGCTAAGCACAGGGGAGGTGTTTAAAAGTATAGAAGAAATGCAGCTTATCCCATGACACGTTTACTCTTCACTCAACCACCTGAGCCCAAGGTATGAATATTGGTGTTAAACAGCACCACTATTTAACTTATCACAGGGCCACTTTATGGCCTGAGAAAGTGAGAGATACAAGAGACATTTGAAAGTATAGGGAGGAAATCAGAGCAGCAGCTCTGTGTTAGTGATTTATTCCCCTTGGAAAACCCCTACCCCCAAGTGGGGCAAGGTTGAGGGCATGGCAGCTGCTGCTGGTTTAGGCTCAGCCTCCACATAGCTATAAACAGTCTCTGAACTCACCAAACCTTCCAAATGGCTGTAATGTTCACCTTCAGGTAGTTACTGCAACTGACTTAAGTTGCTTTCTGCAACATTTAAGCCCTCAAAGCTTCCAATTGTGTTTTTATAGAAGTTGTCCAGCTATTCTTGCCTTCGTCTTTATATGACTCTTTTTTTATCTCTTTCTTTTCCATCTTACCTCTGGGCAGTTACACCTGTTATTTTAAAATAACTTTTTTGATATCTGAAATATATTGAAGAGAGAAAAACAGTTCAAAGAGAAGCAAAGAATACCAAAATCAAGATACTTCCACCGTCTTTCAAGCAATGACAACACTGCCATTTTTCCCCTTTTTTTCTAAGAGATTAAAGCTGAAAGCACTGATGATGCAAAGACTTGCGTATGTTGAGCTTTCTCAAGTAGTCACATCAACATAATTTGGATCATTTCCACTCAGCTATTTGTGTTGCTTTTAAATAGATCATTGTCCTTCTTGCACAGTTCATTCTTCTAGCTATGTGTATAGGAGGTCCCATTTTTCCTTTGAAATATATTGTGGAATGAAAATTCAAGGCTGAAATCCTTCAATAAATGTAATTTGCTATGGTTGAATGACTGGCTTCTAATAAGATGACTCCTTTCATGTCTGAGGTCAGTAACTGGATAACATAAGCCATCCCTGATCTCCAGAAAGTACCTAATGACCAGGCTTCTCAGAGGCTGGAAAAAACCCAAGGTCTATATTCAAGGTACAAGAGTAAAAAATTTGCCATTGGTGTTCAAGATGTTAGTCGCTGTCTTTTAAATTAGTGGAGTCCACGGATTGCCAGGTCTCCCTGAAGGTCTGACATTGTCCACTTTTCTCTATTTAGAGACCCAGATGTGAAGAAAACCCCTACGCTGTTGCACTCTCCTTCTTTGCTTTAGCTCCAAGTTCTAGCAAAGGGCTGAAGCCCACCAGGCATCTGGCATGCTAATGGGGAGGAAATGCTGTTGGAAGGGAGAACCAGAACACGCCAGGATGCTGGTAGGGTTCATTATTATTAGTTTTGTATCCCCATGAGCCTGTTTCCAATGAATACTTGATCAAGACTGAGAAGGTCACTACAGCTTGTTTACTCTCCATATGGCATTTCTGCATGTCCCTGCTCTCTCTCTGTATGTAATTTTTATCCTTTAGCCCATGACACTTGTCCAGATTCCCCTTTTTCCCTGCCCGATTAATTCATGGACAGGGGAATAAAATGAAGAGTTCTTTATTATTCATCACAGGCGAAAAGCTGTATGTACTGTGAGCAAACCTGAGGGGAAGCTCTCCCATGTTTTGTGTTTGTGTGTGAGTCGTTATGGAAGCCAATTACTCAGGAATGGGTCTCTGAACACCCGAGATGTCCTGTTTACACTTCAGTGGGTTTTGCCACTTTAGGCACATGAGTTGAGTTAGACTGGCAGCCCCCTCAAGGAGAAGTAAGCTTATTCAGCAGGGAGTCACTAGCCAGTACAGATTAAAGCAGTTGCCTGGATGGAGTGTGTTAAGCTTGCAAAGTGAGTTTTATGGGGATAATTGCCTCTGTGTTTGCTTTTGCCTGGAAGAAAACTGGCTGTGCTCAACTTTCCTAATTCTCTGTGCCATGCAAACCAAGCTGAGATAGCTTTAATAAAGGGTGAGGTGAAATAGCTCTGGGCTGCCATCTATGGTGGATGAGACCTGGTGAGCAGGGACATGGCAGCCCCCAGAGGCTTCTGGCATTGGAGCAAAGTGGGCAGAAAGGTTTATGTCCCTGCAGTGCCCTTGCTTCAGCCAAGGGTCTGGTGAAGCAGCTGATGTCTCTGTGAAGTGGATTTGTGGTGCCAGTGTGACTGATGGGATAGCGCAGAGCTTCTCCTCTGACATCGCATGTGGATTTGACAGGCTGAAGTGAACGGGCCCTGTTTTGGATGTTGTAGTCTTGTTCATTCTTTGGCCATGGCTTGACAGCCCTTTATATGCATTAAGTAACTTCCATTACTACTAAGAAAAAAATATTTTGGTATTCCTTATATAACTTAGGAGGCACAAGTAGAGTGTGATGATTCACACCAGACAAATGAGTCATTCTTCTGTCACTAAGAATCCCTAGTCTTTTGATGTAGCGGAAGAACACAACACAAATTTAATGGAAACCATTTCAGTATTTCACTGTCCCGTCAGAGATGAACATCTTGAAAACTTTTGGAACACAAAGTCCTGCTGTCTGTCAAGTGCTCCCAGGCTAGTCATGGTGCCAGTCTTGTTCTTTGCTTCCCTCTGGTTATCTGCACAAGGTAATGAAGGCAAAAAATGTTTTTTTGCAGTCTTGGGAGTTGCGCACCACAGTTAATCAATTGGCTGATGCCTATCTAGGCTGTCAGGTAAATCTGTGTTAAAAATTGTGAGCAGGTTTATGTTTGCTAATAGGAGAGCAGAGGGGAGCTTGCCTCCTTAAACCAGATATAACAACATCTTCATCTCTTATAAATGTTTTGACACAAGCTTTCTGGAGAAACATTTTGTGCTGGTACAGTGCTTGGTACACTGCAGTGGACATGCATGAAATGTCACTGCAACACCAATACCCAGTACTGCCATGAATAACACCAGGAGGTAGAGATGAGAGAAACCATTCTGTGATTACAGCTGTTTTTTGTCTCCCTATCATCAAGTGTGTAAGGCAGAAGTATGAACTCTTAATAAACTGTGATAGTTCTAATAAATTTAAACATGCTCAGTAGATTTCCCATAAGGGAATTACTCACAAGGAATAAAGATGATGAATGTGAGAATTTAGCCGGACAAAACAGATGGTGCAGCAAAGTGTTTCATGTGTTTCAAAACTGCTCTTATTTGGTGCTAATGAAGAAACTTCAATCTCCTTGTGTGTTAACTCTCCACTGATTCTGCAGCATCCTTTTGATCCTTGTTCTCTCCCTTACTCCATCTCTCTAGAAAGAGTGCTGTCCCCAGAGCATTTTAGCTACTGTATGATAATCAGCAGAGTAAAAACAAGGTAGTCTGTAGTTTTTAATCTACACAGTGATCTGCTGGTGTGCAGAAATTGTGACCGACCTTGTCTTTGCTAACTTGATTTTAGTACTTGGCCAAAATCTCTATCAATGTGCCTTTCTTCTAGGTGTACATTGGTAGAGGCATGTACTGTTAGTTTCTTCCAGTCAATATGGTCTCACACATGTGGCTACCCTTCAATCACTGTTGCTTGCAGGACAGCACTGAGGCAGCAGCAGGGGTGGGGACCAGCATCTGTGCCAGATCCTCAGTAAGGCAGTTGAAAAGGGAGGATGGGGACAGCAGCTGGTCTCTAAAATCTAGCTTTCCTGGATGCCTAAGAGGATCTTTGTCCTTTATCCCCTGTATTAAGTCCTCTCTTCCTGGTGTTAATACAAGTCTTATTATTGCATCATAACAGGTCTGGCTTCTGTCCATGCCTGCTGTCTAAAAGAAGTGCAATGATGGCCCTGTGGGCCAGCCCCCAAATGGCCTGCCGATGCCTGGAACTGACACCTAGTTTGGCCCCGGTATCTCTGCCAAGCCCCTGGCATGGAGGTGGATGTTGCCCTATGCACTGTGACAGGCCAAAGTAATCCCACCACTCCCTTCTCCTGCCCTGGGGAATCCTGGTTGTCCTCTTCCATAGCTGTCTAAATTGAAGCAAAGCTGAAAGGAGAAGGCTGCACCAGCAGGATCTCTTCTGGTTCCCAAGTAAATGGCACCATGAGAAGAGCTGTACTGTGGGCTAAAGAGGCAACTTGAAGGGCGGAGTACCCTCAGTGGACTTGGCTAGTCAAAATGACCTCATTGACCTGACACAAACTAGATGATACAAACAAACCTTTATTGATTTTTATGTATGTGGGGTGCTCAGATGTGCTTGGCATGCCCTGGTCTTCCTTTGGGAAGGAAGTAAAGAATTTTATCAGTGGTTTCAATGGGAATCAAGAGAGCAGTGAGAAGTAAGTGCCTTTGAAAAGTTCGACCTTCAGTTTTCTTTTTGATGTTAACATGGAAGAGATGTACCTCCCACGTCAGCTAGAGTTTTGTAAAGGATGGAAGATGATACTGAGATCAGATGTTGGGCTTTGCAACGACTCAGTGTTGTTTTCTTTCTTTTCACACAATCATTCATTGTGAACTGTCTGCACTGGAGAGCAATGAATTAATTTTTCCCTCAAGTTCATGCATTAATACTGAACTAAATAAAAAACCAATTAAGTACCAGATGACCATGACAAAGCTAGATTTTTTTTTTATTCTGACCAATATTTGAACACTAGAAAAAAATTGTTGGAGAAGAAATATTCAAATCCCAAGTGTACTCATTTCTAGTATTTAATTAAGTGATGTTCTAAAGGATAGCATATCTTTACAGTAGAATAGGGCAGAGGAAAAAAGCTTTTCATCACTCACTTCCTTGAATATCTCTGCTAATTAGAAGAACAGTACTTCTATGCAGCAAGTATTACCTTGTTTTGTAGAAGCTCTTCCCTTTCTTATGTCTGGTGAGAGGGGAAAGAAATATCTGAGTAAACAGGCAGGAATGCTCACTGAGGATCTACTGTTTATTTTGATTCACAAGCCATTGGTTCAACCTCAATTCAGCCCAGATGATGTCTCTGATTATTTCATCATAGGCACCAGGGTTTCCTAATACAATGACGTCCAAACAGTGTTGCTGTGTGAGAAGGTTTTGGGGCTTGTGCTTATTGGGGCTTTTTTGAGGTTTTTTTTAAAGTCTATTGGACAGCAATAACACTGGGCAGAGACAGTAAAAGGGAGATCACAGTTATTTGTGATGGATTGCTGGTAATAGGATCACCTCTTAGAGCTAAACTTGGACCTGGAGGCAATTCAGACAGTTGCTGGAAAAGCTGACAGTGGTTCATCTACCTGCTGTTTGGTTTAATCACTCATGCAAAACTTCCCAATGTTATCATGAAATTTTGTGTGACTTAATTACATTAATGAATAACTCTTGCCTGCAGCTGTTAGTCATAAAGAGGACACTCAGCCTCCTGTTACCCCCTTACGTGCTCTTGATATCTTTTCTGCAGATACTACATGTTTCCTTTAATCAGCAAGACAATTTCCTCTAAATGTCACTTGGTCAGATGAGATTCCTCTGTGTGAATAACCAGTGAGCTGACGTTGCTGTGCAGGCAGGGAGGCAAAGGGTTGTGGGGATGCTCTCCCCAGCTACCTTCTGGCAGGGAGGGAAGAGGGCGTAGACTCTGAGAACCCCAGCAGCTGCTGGTCAAGGAAGAGAGGAGAGTCTTGGCAAGGAGATGGGGAACTGATGGAGGTGACAGTGATGTTGCTTTTCCCATGAACAGTGCACAAACATGCCTAGCTGAGTGTCTTAGTTTAGAGTAAGCTAAAACAATTTAGAATTCCTTTCTCAAACTGACCATGCCTCTTTTAAATTTAAAACAAAATTTTAATTCGGAAAATGTGCAGAAGGAAAGATAACATTTCTTAACTACTAAATTTACATATTTATCCAAAACACCAGAACAGAGCAAATAACTCTGTAACCAAAACCTCTAAAGAAATGAGTCTCTGAAGGGATGGAGCGAAAACTTCTCCCGTAGGCAAGGTTGGACTCTTTTGTTCTCTGTCTGGAAGGTGCTGGCTCGGGATGGGCAGAGGTGGGGATGGGCTGGGGGGTCCCTGCCATCGGTGCTGTCGGTGCCCCAAGGAAAACCACAGCAACTGCAAGGTGATGGTGAATGTCTGTCTGAAGCACAGGGACACACCGGGCCAGGAACCACTGGAGTCCCTCTGAGGTATCTCCTTCCCCGAAGCCGCCTCCAAAGAAGTGAAGAAGAAAACCAACAACAACTCCCAAAACAAGCAGAAGAACTCTCTGCCCAGCCATCCGGTTGGAATTTGGGTAATTAGCTGGGTCTTTTGTTGAGGAGGCTGTCAGCTCCCAAAGTCTATGTTGGTAGGCAAAGAAAAATTCTGACAAATTCTAAAACTATAACACTGAGCTTTCTGCAGAGGTTTTGCAGCAGGGTCACATCTAGCCAGATTCATCCAGACTTAGGATTTCTGGCTAGCAGGGAAAACCGTATATTTTTTCAGGCTATTCCTATCTCAGGACTTTTTTTAAAATGACTT
The DNA here is from genome assembly GCA_013396735.1 of Grallaria varia. Classification (NCBI taxonomy): domain Eukaryota; kingdom Metazoa; phylum Chordata; class Aves; order Passeriformes; family Formicariidae; genus Grallaria; species Grallaria varia. The sequence goes on from VWZG01013158.1 coordinate 148,589, forward strand.
GCAGAGTGAAGAAAAGGCAATAGTCTTGTTTCCTTGATTTTTCAGGGAGGACTGATTCTCTTAGGTATTTCTTCCTTAGGTTGTCATCCCTACCTTTATCCCAAAAAAATCTTTGTCAAGGTCATCCAGCATTGTTGTCAAACTGAAGACTGAACAAATAATAATAATAAAAGGGATTATGCAGAAAATAATCATTCTTCACTCATAATTTATGAAAACTTTCTTCTCCATGGTATAAGATTATTTTTGATTGATTTTTTTTTTTAAGTGCTAAGCAGATGCTCCACTGTAATGAGAGGAAACAGAAGTGGAAAACACGGAGGCTCGTACTTAAACAAATGAACAGATGCAAGGAGTGGAAAACAACAAGGTAAACAAATGAATACTTAGAGTAAACAACGTAAAACAAATAGAAAAAAACTCACAATCAGCCTGTACCAGTCTGGAGCTGGTATTAATCACCTCCCCAAACTTTTCACAGATTTTTTTAAAATGGAAATTGAAAATGAACTCTCCTGGCAATTTTCAGTATACCTATATGTGGAAATCCCTGCCACTGCCCAAGTGCTGGTGCTGCTCTCAGAGTCTGGACTCACTGCCACCCTTCCACCCCCAAAGAAAACCGAGGGCTGTGGAAGGCAGAGAGACATGCTTGAGGTGTAACCCAGACTCCATAGGAGAATCAGAACAGGGACTCAGGATCTTTTGGGAGCTCTGCCAGTTCCTTCAAAATTGCAGATTTGCTGCTAAGCTGCTGGACAGGGAAACCTCTGTAAACTATCTCACCTTCCATCCTAGGAGGCATACATCATATATACTCGTTATAGACCATTGTAAATAACTCCTGCCTGTACAGTTTTTCTAGTGTCTACCAGATGAGAAGACTTAGCTATGTCTGCATCTGTGCAGAGTGTAACGCATCTATCAGTGCTTCTCCTGGGGTGTGCAAAGGAGCAAGAGAGTGCAGGTGAGATCAGAAAGATGGAGGTGAGGCTTGGTGATGCAATATGACAGTGGAACCATCCCTGGGTCAAGCATGGCCCATGAAGGAGGGGGAAGAGGGAGAAATGTTCTTGCTTCAGACTGGAGAGGAAAGTCTAGATGAAGCTCTAGAGGCAAGGCAGCCTGCCTCTTGCTAGACGTTAAAAGCCCTTCTTGATCAAAACCACCAGGCTTGGTATAGGCACCGGAAATTTGTGGCAGCCTTTCTCCCCACTCCTTATGTCAGCTGGTGAAAATTGCTTTTCTTTCCTCTCCAGCATCTACTTGGTGTTTCCTTTTGTCTCTGCCTAATTGTACATATGTGCAGAAAGGAGCTAGACCTGAGGCTTTTTTGGATCTGCTTTTCTGCAGAGCCACCCTCCCGGCTAACAGTGTCCACTCTGTTGTTATCTATTAAGGGACTTTGCATTACACACAGACAGCATTTAGGGAAAACAAGCCCCAGATACAGCTGCTGGTGCATCTGAAAAGGGGATCAGTGTTGAGCATCATGCCACCAACTCCACCTTTCTCTTCCTCACTGCTGAGGGAAGTCACTGCTGCCTGGCATCTTCCTGTGCAAAGTCAGGGGGCAGCCCAGTGTGGGCAGGTTGAGCCTGGCAATGGTGTGGCTGCATCCTCTGCCTTGGGGGTAATGGCAAATGGAAAGAAAGGGAATCGTGAGCCCTGGCAGAAGACCAGCTGTAGCTTAACCCAGGGATACACGACCTTTTCTGCTAGGAAAAACCTTGAGTAAAAAGCACGTGTTGTAGTAGCTGATGAATTTTGCTCCCTGACACTTCTGCAATAAGAAGACGGGCAGGACCTGATTTCTGAAAAACATTTAGACACTTTCTCAAATGCTTACGTATTTTTAACCCAGTATCTCATTACCTGCCTTTGAACAAAGTTATTATTCATTCTTTATAAGATCTCCTCCTCCCTCCCTGTCATCACTTCGCCTTCTTAATTAACAAATGACATAAATTAAAATGTCAAATACACTTCACACAGAACATGCCAAAGCCAACCTGTTTTGTATGTTGCAATGAGAACATCCCTGTGTGGCCCAGCAGAGACGAGGGTAGAAAATCTTGTCTGAAATGCAATTACTTGCAAGCCCTGCCTCTAAGTAAGGATGGCACTTGTACCGAGGAGCAGACCTGATGGCTGCAAACCTTTCTTCTGAAGATCTACCCAGTTTAGAAGTTTGGCTACTTAGGGCGGGGGAAAAGCTTGTTGCTTGGGATTTATCTTAATTTTAGCCAACTGGACTCAGGGCTGGTCAGTGCTGAATATCTGGTCTCCCTTGAGAGTCATCAAGAGGTAAGGAGAAAAGAAGAGCATTACCAGAGTGTGATGCAAATCCCTGGTTTACATACCTATTTTAGGATGGGATGAATCACCCTCTCCTGCAGAGACGCAGGTAGCTCTGAGGGAAATGAAGTCTGCCTGAGCCTTGAATCTCTCCTGAGCACAGCATACCCCTGTGACTGCTGTGTCTAGGTAGTTAATTTCTTGACAGCTGAAATTAGCTGAGGTGTTCTAGTGTTTAGTGTGGCATGAGGGCAGGCTGGCTCTTCATCAGGGGACTCTTCAGGATGCTTAATCAAAATGTATCACAGTAAAGGGCATTTAGAGGGCATGACCATCGTTTTCTAGGAGCAAAAACTACTTATTCACTAGTGCCTAGTGGTACAAGCCGTTCACTATGAACACTCTGCTTATTTTAGGTCCATTGTATCAGGCAAACTGTAATTTCAGTTCATGCAGATGGAACAGAAATGCAATTTGTATAGCCCAGAAAAGGCAGGTAATGTTCTTCCCTCAAACATTAATTCACATGTGACTCTAAGCAAGTCCCTTACTCCCACTTACCGGTGCCTCTGCTTTCCCAGGCAGACTGCAGAAAAGCATTACCAGTTTGGCAGGGACCTGTTGATTACCCATTAGTTCTTTGAATCACAATTTTTGCCTAAAAGCTGAGGTCAGGGTCTCAAACCCTGCTGTACTAGAGGCTATAAAAATACTCTGTGAAAAAGGAGTTTGGAGGGGATTTTGGAAATAACAGTAATGTGCAAAACTGGTAAGACAGATCTCTACTTGCTCAAATATATGTGTGTGTCACCCAATGCAGGCTTCCAGCTGCCAGTCACAGGAACACCTTCCCCTTTGGTAAGGTTTTTGTGTTGTCTATGCCTACTGTCATTGTACTGTGGTGCCAGCGCTCAGAAATCCTGCAGGAAGACTCTGTCCCTGCTCCAAACTACAGCAGGTCCAAAGCAGAGTGCAGTTTTCCATGTCCTGGGCAGTGCTAAAAGACCAGAAGGGAATAATTCCCTGGTAAAACAGAAACTGTCAGATGAAATGGCTCTTGCTTCTCCCACCAAAGGGCAGGCAGAACTGCTGGGCAGCATGAAGCCTTTAATACTGACTTATCAGAGGAAACTTAAAGCTCAGTAGTTACTTTTTTTTTTTTTAAAGGCCACAGGTGTGATTAGTCAGATATGCATATACCTCAAGGGACTTCCATGGCATTAAGCCAAGGTCTGAGAGGCTTTTTTCAAGAGGCCGATGTTTTGTCTTGATGTAAATTTGGTAATTGCAGTGTGTGTGTCTGGTGGCCTGCCGCTGCTGCCTTTCTCTTTCAGACTTCCCCTTCGTCTGCATCTCTTGTTCAGTGAAGTTTGACTCAGGTGAGGCACAAATAATACAATTTAAATATAAGACAAATAAGGCAGAGTTTGTGTTTGTTTGCATAAAATAATTCTGATGGACAACTTCAATGTCTGTTTATTGCTTAAGCCATGAACACACTCTCAACCCACTTCCAATAGGTGAAAGCCTAGGATTTAGGAAATGTGTTTGTTTGGTTAATTCATTCAATAAAAGCTTTGTTCAAGAAAGCATCTCCACTCAGCAAAATACTGAAGTTTATACTTAAATTCAAGCAAATGCAGAAATCTTGCTGAATGTAGAAGGATTGTTAGGTGTGTAATGGTAGCTTTGTGCTTAAATATTTATCTAACAGGAGTAGTATTAAACAGAGGCTTGTGTGACTTTCTTGAATAGAAACCAGAGTGGGTGTTGCAATAGGAAAATTTCTCAAATCCAGACTGATAAGATGTCTGGAGCACTGGGTGGATGCAGCTCTCTACGAATGGCTTCTGGTATGTATCAGGGAGGGGATGTATGTGCTGCAGATGACAATTTGCCATTTGGGGTGAATGAAAGCCTTTTTTTTTTTTTCTGCTGGATGTGAAAAACACATTGGAATCAATAGCCCTGCATAAGGTAAAAAACCCTTCAAATCTCTACCCTTGTAGCTTTGTGCTCTAAAGTGACTGCTGCCAGTAAGAAAAGAGGTCTTAGAGCTTCAACATCTGCTCAGTTCTTGTTAGTAGTTATGCTAAAAATTATTAGGAAAAATGAACAGAAAATACCCCCAGGCTGCTGTTTAAATGCATGGTGTTTTTACATCTTGAGCGCTGCGTGCAATTCGTTTGTCTAGCTCAAAAATGATCTAACAGAGCTGGGCAACCTCCAAAGCCAGGCAATAAGGATTATCAGTAGTATGGAACAGCTTTCTCTAAGTAAATGGCCTAAGGCTCTTTGGTGGGGAGGGGAAAAAAAAAAAAAAGGTGTCAGTGGGGCAGATATGTGGAAAAACTATAGAAATACAAGTTTGGTGGAGAGAGGGAGGTGCACTGATCTTACAGCTCAGGAGTCAGGAACATCAAAAGAAATTGAGTAGCGTATCCAGTACAAACAAAGGAAGCCTTTGGGTTTTTTCTGACAATGGTGAATTATGCTGCCATAGTCAGTGCCAAAATAGAATCAGATCTTGAATTGACTTTCAAGACGGGGAGCAAGAACAAAAGTTTTCCTCAGGAGAGGATCCTCTAACAGAAAAGGGCACAAAAATATCCAGAACCATCTAAGATCTTTTGATCAAATTGAGTCCTTGCTATCACAGAAAGGCAGTCTTGTTATCTTTCCCATAGATTTAGAGATCTCCCTATTAAGACTAGTTAACATTTTCCTAACCTATTCTGTTGGCTGAAATTCTGTCCCTGGCAGACATGAACCATCTTCCAATTGCCAGTCTTAATTTAGTTGTGACTCAGTTAAATGTATTCAATGTATTTGTTCTTGTACCAACTTTCACCTTCAGCATGAGAGGCTTTTGTTTCTCCCCTGGTGCTTATTGCCCTGATATATTTTGTAAAATTGCAGAACAACAGCATTGCAGGGAACCATTCATGGTTAAGTAGCGCTTATCCTCACTTCAAAGCCAAGCCAGTCATCCTGATAAAATTCCTGATTAGTGTTTGTGTAACTCGTTTATGAAGACATTGAGCAGCAGAAACATCCACACTGCACTCAGCAGATGTATGTTGGTGTTTTGCTTCCCCACCTTTGCATTCAGGAATAGAAAATGTGTTGCTTCATTTTTTAACTTCAAAGGGGAGAATTAGAAAAGAATGCGAAAGAGTGAAAAAGCTTACTCTCTAGCCATCTAAGCAAACCAGAAATGAATAAAAACTTGAAAGGAGTCAAAGGGGTCAAATTCTTGGATTATAGCATAAATGCTTTAAGTAGAAGCTCACGGTAAAAGTGTGTAACCCACGAGAAAAAAAAATAAAAAATTAAAGGGATTACAGTCAAACTGCAATAAAAGAAGCCACAGAGGAAAGCTATAAATGGTGTTTCAACACTCATGTACACACATGAAAAGACCTGCTTATATTCTGGAAATTTAAATGCTAAAGCCTATGAAGAAGATCCACAGGGAAAAAAATAAATGAGGCGGGACAGATAGGTGGAGCTGAGCTTGTTAAGTGCACTTTCCACCTCCTATTTATATATCAGAAATAGGGATGTTGTTGTTTTTTCTGTAGGGATAATAAATGATTGAGGCACAGTCAGTGGCACCTAGAAAAGATCAGACTATGTAATAAAAAGGCATTAAAAAATTCATTTTGTTGAAACTGAGGGAGCTTTTCCATATTGCAGCATTTCCTTCCAGGGTGCATTTCTGACAATGTAACTCTAATTAAGTTACTGATAGAAAAGTTTTCCAAATAAATTAGCAGGAAGAATAAGAAGCAATTGTAAAAACTCACTCATTCACGCAAGAGGTGTCAAGGAATGTAAGTATGAAAGTACTGACATGCCAGCTGTGTTGTTTTCACGTACTCCTTACATAGTCCTTGGTACCAGGAGAATGGAAAGTGGTAAATATAACAAATGTTTTTGAAGGTAAGTCTGGAAGCGTCTGGTGTAAACTATAATTAAGAATGGAATGAGTAGATGCTTGGATAAATATGATTCAGTGGGGAGAAAAAACCAACTACGTAGTTTTTATAAAACTCCTTACCATACAAATCTATTGAAGCTGTCTGTAGCAATATAGGTATTAATAAGAAGAATTCAATCAATACAAATCACTAGATTTTTTTACATCTTTTGACAAAGTCTCTGTGACCAAAGCCTTCTAAAGGTATTATAGGATAAGTGAAAAGGTTAATTAATTTGTAGATCTTGTTCCTGGTTATTAAGTATTCATAATTAATTTATTCCAAATACGTTTTTTTTCCACTCGGTTGAAAGAGTAGTAATGAGTGAAGAATAGGTGGAAGTCTATATGATGGACATGCAGTAGTTATGGACCTGGTATACTCTGCATAGTCACAAGTGACTGCAAAAGAAGTAATTGGGAAGCAATAAAATTTCCTGGTATTCACGTGCTAGTCCAGAAACACAAATCTGAAATTGCCATTGAAGTGTTGAAGACATCAAATGAGTGGCTGAAAAACAGCAGACAGAATTCAGTGTCACTCAATGCAAAGTAATACAACGGAGAATGGTGCTAAGTATTTGTACATAACAAGGGGCTTCGGTGAACTGTTTTCCAGAAAAAGATGACAAAATTATTACGGTTAGTTCAATGAAAACAACAGCCAATGGTTTTTCCACCCCTCTTCTCCCATTAAAAGAAATGTTACAATATCTTTCTAAGGAGGCTATAGATCCTGCTAGGTCTCCAGCTCCTTCTGCCAATACCCTCCCCTTCATAAGAGCATGGACCTGGGGTATTATAGCGCCTTTGTGTCTAGGGCAACTTTGCATTTTCCTAATTCAAAATGCTGAGCTCTTCAATTTAGTTGACTTCCACAACTATTTTCCCTAGTTTATCAAAATTTGCCAATCCAGAACTGGAAACAGAAAGCTGTAGATGTCAAAGCAAAACACCCTTTCTGGACACTGGAAGTAATTTACCCCAGGAAGAGTTTGCCTGTAGGTGACAATGAATCATCTTTCATGTCAAATTTTTTGGGTGAGATTGAACTACTCTACTGCAAGGTCAATGTTGGTTCAGACGTAGGATGTTTGGCTTGACACTGGCTGAACTCCTCTGCTCCACACTACCCGCCTCAACTCCCCTGCTGCCTCTTTCCTCACCATCATCTCTACTGTACTTGCACTTCTCCCCGACAAAACCCTGCATGAAACGTATTGCATTTACTAATTAGGGTAGCAGTTACTAATTAAGTTTAAATTCCAGTGTACCAATCAAATTTTATTTCCTAATTGTGCTACATTATCACTAATTAGAATAGCAGTTTTTACTTAATGGATTATATTTAAATTAAGATGTCTCCATCCAATGTTTTTTCCTACTTACGTTTTAACTAATTGGTACTGCAATTATTAAGTTACGTTGAAATTGAAACATACCAGACTGGTAGGGAATCATATGATAGTTTGCTTACGTCTGTATGATACTAGCAGGAATGATTAAGATACAGTCCAGTTAATTAGCTCTGGAATCAAAGTAATTTTGTAAGTGTTTGAATAAGAAGTGGATGTACGCTAGTCCCTTGCCACAGTATTAAGGAGGAGCTTATTATGGGCTCAGCAGAAATCTAACGTGGTTTGGTACTAATCAGCTCAGATTCAATCTGCAAATATTTAAGTGCAGCTTTAGAAGGGCATTTAAATATATAAATATATTTAAGCATGTTTTTAATGGTTGCTCCATGTTTCTGAATCAATGCCCTTTGAGTCCTGCTTGTGAACACTTTAAATCACAAAATAACAAAATGGGTAAGGTTGGAAGGGACTGATGAAGGTCATGTAGTCCAGTCTTCCTGCTCTAGTAGGTTTTCCTAGAGCACTGGATCGTGCTCTGGATTGCGTCCGGATGGTTCTTGAATACCTCCAGTGAGGGAGACTCTGGTATTGGACACAGCACTCCAGGTGGGGCCTCACTAGGACTGAGTAGAGAGACAGGATTACCTCCCTGGACCTGCTGGCAGTGCTCTTCCCAATGCACCCCAGGATACCATTGGCCTTCTTGCCCACCAGGGCACACAGCTGGCTCATGGACAGCTTGCTGTCCACCAGGACCCCCAGGTCCTTCTCTGCAGAGCTGCTTTCCAGCAGGTTGGCCCCCAAGCCTGTCCTGGTTATTCTTCCATGGGTGCATTTGCCTTTGTCGGATTTCAGACAGTTCTCTGCCTATCTCCAACCTGCCAAGGTCCTTCTGAAGGACCGCACAGCCCTCTGGGGTATTGGCCACTCCTCCCGGCTTTGTGTTATCAGTGAACTTGCTGAGGAGGCATCTGCCTTTTCATCCAAGTCACTGATAAACTGTTAAATAATACTGGTCCCAATGACAAACCTTGGGGAGCATGACTAGTAACAAGCTTCCAACTAGACTCTGCCACTGATCACAACTATCTGAGATCTGCTGTTCAATCCACCAATATTTTTTTGTGATAGCTGATGGAAAAAGGGCTTTGAAGTGTTACTGATCGTACTGTACCTTATTCTGTAACACCATCCAAACAGATGTTGGTAATGCTTCATAAACACAAGACAGTTTCCAAGTGTTGACAATTAGCAAAGAAATAGACAGCAGCTTTAAATAAAAATCCAGAGCTGACATTTACTACCAAGCTAGCTAGAGCACAGAGAGGGAATCATGGCTGGCTAAGGGAGCTGTGCTTCTTGCTGTCTGCTCATGGTGACCTTAAAGCAGCATGTGTGGGACAGCATTTCAGACTGGAGCAAACGTCATGACCTGGGGCTTTTAAGTCCTTCACAGGAGCACAGTATGCAACCTGCAGGCCACCCTTGTCCTTCCCAAGGGCTAGCTGATCCTCACTGCTAACACCACTTCTGCTCACCAAGAGTGCAGGGCTCTGCACTTGTGAGCTGTATGCATGGGGACGAAGATCTGCAGCCTTGCAAAAGCCCTGTATATTTCTCTTTCGGGGCCATTATGAATTAAGGAGGAGTGGGGCGGCTTTTGATAGATACCCATACACATACTTGTATTTGCCAGATCCCACGTTGGTTCACACACTGTGAAATGAGTAAGCATGCTCTGGTGTCATGCAAAAGAGAGGAAGGTGAGCACAGGAGTCAGGTTTGCTGTCTTTGACAAAATCATTTTTGATAGGAAGATGTTACCTTCTGCATCCTTCAACCTAGGTTTGGCCATATTTAGAAGCTGCAGGACATTCTTATGGAAACTCTGCCTTTTATTTTTGTGATCCAGCGTATAAAACTTGACTGCTTGAAAGCTGCCGGGCAGTTTTGTAACAGCATCATGACAAAAGCAAATATCTGGGAAAAGAAGTCAGTAATGACTTACTACCAGTTTCAGAGTTGCAATGTTACTAAGAGCAGGTGGGGGTGGATATAATGATCCAATTGATTTGTAACAGGTTAACAACCTTTCTCATAATAGGTGATGTTAAAGAGAAACCAGATAGGTATAATAAATAAAGAAATAAATGAGATAAAATAAGGGTTAAAGTAGGAGGAAACATTACTGGCGCCTCACAGATACAAAACCCCTTGAAAAAGGTGATTAAATGCAAAGTTTTGAATCCCTGAGATTTAAAAAATATTTCAGCAATACCAGCTCATCTCACTTCTTCACCACATGAGATGGTAAGTTTCAGAAATGGGTCATATTCAGCAATACTTTCTCTTCCTTGCAGTCTGTGCTTTCTGAGCTTTACAGGAGCAGACTGGAACTCCAGAGAAATCCATTAATGGGCCTCAGTCCTTTCAAAAAGCCTGCACCGTTTAAGGACAAATGCAGAAAGGAAAGATACCAGAAAGTCAGGTTGTCCTCATATTAAACAGGATCGAGTTTTGAAAGTCCTGTAACAGCCAATGTCATCAAAAGCTCTTAGAGTATTGAAAAAGAACAGAAAATGTCAATGGAAAACTACTTAACAGAGGTAGAAAGATCAGTTTGAGAGGTAGGAAATGATAAGCCATGCCAGCAATATATGTTTGAGAGACTGATTGTGTCCTTCATTGTAATGCAGCTATAGACATGAAGGCAGATGCTGTATGATTATTCTTTAACAGTGAACTATGAGGGGATTTTATCCATTTTCTTTCTAATTTACTCTGACTTTGTAAAACTGTGGTATTCCTAGCTCTGTTCCAGCATGCTAAGGATTTGTCTGTACAACGTAAAAAATGATGAAAAACCCAAGCTGTATTTTTCCATCCGTGTAGCTGATTTTAAGCCAGAACGTGGAGTTTTTTTCCAACAAACTTTGACAGCTTTTAGAATGTAGCTGCTTATGACTGAAATGTTGAACCCAACTGAGGGTCAGGGCCAGGTAAATTTCTCAAAGTTGGGTCAGATCCAAACGGACGCTACAAATCTGCCTTTGGGTAAATATACAGGGGATGCAAGCAACCATTTTTGGGCTACTCATACTTAATGTAGGGTGTGTATCCACCCTCAAAATATCTGCATTTCATTGTCTGGTTTAATTAGCTATAGAAACAGGGAGACACATTGTATTAGACAAACAATCTGTGAAATTGCATGGAGATATCCTGATTTACTGCAGTAGAGAAGTTGGCACTTGCACTCTACCCAAGAAATTATTTCATGGTCTGCAATTCAATGACCACCTTTGATGCTTACAGGCGGTGCCTTCAGCTAAACCACACAGGGACAAGTAGGAACATTTCTGATTTAGTCACTGTGAGAATATGATGTTCATGTCACATCATAACTTTTTTGAGCTACGTATTGATGTTTCCACGTATTTCTGTTTTCTTATACTCATGAGGTTTAGCACACCAGCCTTGGAGAAAAAAAGTAAATAGCATTGCCCTTGGAATTGCAGTCATCCAAAGTGAAAAATTGCCCTGATTCAGACTAAAGAATAGAAAGAAGACATTGTGCATGTTAGATTAATGTGCTAACCATAAGGCTGCATGCAGAAAAAGCTTAAATTCTGTTCGGAATGAAGGGAGGAACCCAAAACTCGGGGATTCCAATTTTGCAAAAATTATCAAGCAGAATTTGGTCATGCTCTGTACTATGGTTCAAGATTTTCAGACCTACCATGAAATGTGTACAGGCTTGTTGTCTGGTCAGCTCTATATTCAAAGGGTTATCTAAATGTAGTGTACGATAGTGCTCATTTATTATTTCATAAAAACATAGAAGGTAAAACCGAGCGTTAAATGGTAAGAAATCAGTAGGGAAGCATTACTATTAGAGGCTCTGATTGTAAAATCTGAGCTTTAACGTGCTATTTCTGCTCTCAGTAATTTAAAATGTTTAAAAAAAATACCAAACAACATGTGTGCGTGTGTATGTTTAACTACAATAATTGTGACAAACTAGTTAGTAAAACTGAGGAGCTGGTATTTAAGTTAGACAGAGTTTACATTGAATTTTATTTAGCTGTAATTCCAGTGGAGAAATATCTTCTTATCTATCTCCAGCACACCCCTGACCCCCCACAGATGGGAATTCATTTGCTAAAAGGACAGTTGGCAGCAAAGGCTATCCTGAGCTTTGTGGGCTATGTCTCTTCTGGAGACAGGATTATTGCAAACACTCCCCCTGCACTAAGATGTTCAAGCAGTCTTCCCGGCAATGTCAAAAACGTAACGTGTGCATGATTATGAAATATAGCTATACAATAACTTTTACATTTGAAAAGCAACAGAATATTTTCCAGCTGTGGCCAGCACGGTGTCAGAGTATGGTATTGCCCTCTGCATTCATCTCTGAAGGCAAAACTACTCCTGCCTCCCTTGCTTCCTTTCTGAAGCATTCATCTCCATACCTGATGGTCTCTGTTGTTTGAGGCAAGTACCCTTCATTGCTTGCTAGCTTCTTAAACTGACTGTGAAATCCAGACCCTAAAAGGCGTCCAGCACCAGTGAAAATCCTCCCTTTTCCTTCAGAGAGAAAATACATTCATAGGTGCAAACCATACAAAAATTTCCAGCTCAGTTTTTCTGAAGATAAGAGAAATATTCCTCATATGAATGCAGCAAACACCTGCCAACTTTCTGACTGAGCAGCAGGTCATAAAAAACATATAGCTCAGAAAAGCAGAGGCATATATAAGCATCAGAATGAGAGGTGAGAGTTAAAAACAGCTTTCGTACATATGGGAGTGGAAAACAGCTGAATAAAACAAACTCAGCATTAGTGCCAGCATGGTTTTGTGCCCAAAGAAATGCAAAGCCATATGTGTGGAGTGAAAGAAAATGGCTGCACTGGTTTCCAGACCTGGAAGAAAAACCAACAGGAAAAGGAAAGGAGAGTGAATTGGGAGCACCAGCTATTGGATTCTGCCAAGCTCTTTGAGACCTGAAAGGCTATGAGAAGATGTGGGACAAGAATGAGAGTGCATAGTGATGTATTTGCCTTCAGTGAAAACTCAGAGAAACAGTAACATAATCCTGTGGATTAAAATTCAATCAGTGGCACAGCCTGGCCCTGATGGGTCAATTCTCTTGCTGTCATGAATAACACATGTTCTGTCTAAAGTGGCTAGCAAACCTTCTGGTTATGCCCTGATCTATAAAGCTTAAGAATTAAGAGAACAAAGAACTTGGGAGCCTAAAATGTGATCTCTCTTGTCCATTAAAAGTCTGACATAACTTCCCCCTATCAAGAGCCAAGAGCGATTTCTCGGCCCAGCTCAACCCACCATTTGGTTGTAGCTGCATTTCTGTAGATTCCTCTTTATTCTTGCCTTCTCCTGCTGAAGGCTTGTTGTGCCTTATGAGTTGTTTACCTGCCTGTTACTTGGGATTCAGTTATATTGTATTCTCTGTGGTTTCTTTTCATCAAGACTTGCTTTTGAGTTTGTGCTTGCTCTGCTACTTGCCTGATGGTCTTTGAATGTCCCTGACCATTGGATTACCTCAGGCCATCCTTATTGCTCAGGTTTCTGACCTTAACAGCATCTTGATCAAGGTAGGGTTCTCTTTGACCTTAGAAAGTCCTCACTCACATGGCATCACTGGACTTCTCTCACAACAGCTGCCTCACAATGGTCCTTACCGTGAAACTACAGAAGCCATACCAACTATAATGGGTCAAAACAAGATAGCAGAAAAATGAGAGGCACCTGCAGTAGTTAGGAACTAGATGAAAGGCCCACAGGATCCAAGAAGATGAATCCCATCTTTTTTCTAGCTGTCAGTTCTGGCAAATAGTTTGTGTAACTAAGTCTCAGCAGCCAAAAAACTGAGCATCTTTTGTGTGTATGTGTCATCCTGTCCTTGTTAATGTAATCTGTGTGCTTTGAATTTTATGGTTATTTATTATTAAACTAAGAAAAACATTGTGTGAGTCTGTCAGACTTCCAGGAATAGCTTGCACTCTTGCACATGCCTTTCCCTTATGTATGGTTTGGCACCTTCTAACACATTGTTTTTGTCTGTGCTTATTTTAAACAGAGAAGCTTAAAGAAATGCAGTAACAGTCGCACGGGGAAAAGGAAACCAGTTATTTATAGTATCAAGCAGTTAATCTTTCAGGATGGTTATAAGTGTGTTTTGTAGCAAGCAGTGTCCTAATTCTGTAAGCACTTAAGGGCATCCTGTGCTGGACACATTAGGCAAGTGCTGCCCTTGGCCCAGTCTCCAGCATGCCCACAGGGGTATCTTTGAAAGGACACTTCTGCTCAGAAAAGATGTGTGAGCTACCAGTCTGGGTTTGGGCACCACTGAAAGTACCTCAAGATCCTCTAAGACCCATCTGGGTGCCTCAGCACAGCTGGCAACTTCATATGGTGTCAGGACGGTGAGCCCACAGGAAGGAGAGCACGATCTGGACAGAGAGGATGGTCTGTGGGCCGTACGAGGACTTGCAAAAAGGTGACTTATGTGGGGATGTTTGCAGAAATGAGGCTTAGCTGAGGGGGTACAGGGCTACATTATGCTGCCAAAAGGCAGAACACTACAGGTAATTTCTGAGTTTTAAAAAGAGAGTAGTTGCCATAAGAAATAATCTACAGACTTCACAGGAAGTGCTCATTAATTCTGTCAGGTTAGTTAGGTTCTAGCCATCAGTGTTTTTTCTTTTTTTTTTCCTGTTTTTTTCACCTTCCAGCACAAATTTGTCTTCTCTTCATGAGAAATGTTTTGCTAGGATGCACATGTGTGCTACAGGGGAGTTACTGTTCAACTGATCCTGTTAGCACTATGAAGAAATGCTGATCCTGACAGACACTTTGATGTGCTAAACTAAATCCCAGCAGGGAAAGGTACCAGGAGCCCTGCAAAAACACTACAGGCAGATAGTTATAATTGGGCAGATATTTTATTGTAACATATCAATATTTGATTAGCAATAAACATTTCCTCTGATCTCACTCTTGCTTCATATGACCAAAAATGAAGGTAGGATGGGATTTGTCAAAGCTCACTGCACTAGTCTCAATCTCTTTTTGGACTCAATGATAAAGTGCCCTGCAGCAGCAGTGGGAGTTGAGTTAGGCTGTAAAAACTGTTTACTGTTGGCATATTGGGGATAGGTACTAGGAAAACATAGGGCTTGGAGCTCTGTTTTACCAGAGGGTGTCAGTTGTGGCTTAATTTCACAGTGGCAGGAATGTTGGGTTGATAAAATATTTGACAGAAATGCCAAATCAATATTGGAAAGCACTTTTATCAGGGATGGTAGATTGAAAGTTGGGTTTGGCTTTTCACAATTATTTATATGTTTATCACACATTGTGGTCTATGCGAAGACCTTCAGATGTCCATCATTACATAAGGTAGCTGTAGCAAAGTTTCATACTTGCCATGCGAACATATGATGGGCATGTGATCAGTTCCACAGTGGTCTTATCTCTAAGCTGTGTCTTCCTGAACTGTAGGTTTAAAGAAGCAGATTCCAGACGCATCTTAGGACTTTTATGTTCAGTATCTAGGCTTTGTTGGACACGGAGCTAGAACCTTGACATTTTAAAAGAGAAAATTCAATAAACAAGGTTTATAAAAATATTTCTGCCCTATATAGGGTGTCCTTGCAGAGGGTTTCTTTTCCAGCTAGCAGCTTTATGTTGTGTTCTGGTTGTAAAAAGAACCACAGAGTCCCTTTCTGTGTCTCTTCAAATATTTTTTGACTTTCTGTCACTTCAATGTCTTCTGGACTTTTCTTGCCAATCAGGACTGAGCCTGCCAATACATCTTTGCCCTGTGGTAGCAACATCTTGCCATTCACAGCCCTTTTCAAAAAGGAGGGAAGGCTCGGAAAACAGCAATTGCGTCTCAGCAAAAGGGCATGTCTCTCTCTGCTTCCCATATCAGCTTTTTGGAAGATTGAGGGTAATGAAAATTATTCTAACCAGTGTTATCCATTACAGACCTGCTCATGATGAGGAATAGGTTTAATTGCCTTAGCTGCTGTTTGTTTGTTCATCAGTTACTTAGGAGAGATTATGTCTGCTCAAGAACTAATAGTTGTCATATATGACATGTATTTCAGTCTCACTTCTGCCTTATAACTAATGGTTCAAATATCCAGCATACGGCTAGTTGTTTTGTGGTTTGTGCTAAGTTGTATAGTGCCTGTTTTTTTTCCTTTCAACAGACACAGTTTTGTGAGTTAAGAAAAGAACGTAAATAAATCCCATGTAATCACGCAATGATTCAGCCACAAATACTCATGGTTGCATTTTTATTCCTTCTTGTCTGCTGCTGAACAGCTTACCTTTGCATTAAAAAACATTGGACACAAAAGTTTTGGAAGCAAATTCAGAGATTTATTCCAGCAAACATTAACCCATTCTCCCTTTTCCTTTTTTCTCTCTCTTCCAGTCAGGTTCTAACGACAGATCCCCAAGATGAAGCAGGCTGTTTTAAAATAATTAGAAGTTTCTGCTTTTGCATGGCTTCCACTGACATCACGTCTGCTTGAGCATGGTAGGAAGCAGATTAAAGCCAATTAAAAGGAGATGGGTGCATCGTACAGCTCCCTTCTCTCTTAGTGAACTTTTGACCAAGAGGGCACCGTATTGATGAATTTCATTTCTTCCTAATCTGCTTGTACTCTGCTTGATAGCTTGGAGCTTTGCTCTCTTCTGTTTCAGTACAATGACCCTGCTCTTGAGAAGGCTGTGAGTTCAGAGCAAAGATTTCAAGTTATTACAAGATGTTGAGCAGACAGATATCTTCTTGGCTGTCTGCAAGATGTTGTCTGAAAGTAGAGAAGGGCTCTCACCCCACAGAAGAAGAAGAAGTGGTAAGGCAGTATTTCACAGCTTTTAAGGTAGTAACAAAGAAAGAGTTTCACTCAGTACTACATCACTAAATGGACTCAGTCCTTCAGGGTGAATACGTGGAAGGAAAAAATAACTACACCTGGGGACTGCATTAGTGAAAAATGCACATGCTAGGTGGCTTTTAAGAGCTGTCCTTTAGGCAGGTGCTCAAGCGCTGGTCAGGCAAGTCAGAGGTCCCTTTATGAGTAACTCTATGCATATGATGACTAAAAGATGTTTCTGTAGGATTCTGTTTCTGGAATGGTGCCATAGGTACTTTTGTAGAGATGTGAAGCTGCCATTATGCCAACCTTAATGCCTGCTCTGTAATGTCTTGAGCAAAGTCTAGTGAACAGGGCTAAGAGTGCAGTGTTGTAAGATCCTTGCTCCAGCCTGTTCACTGTGACACTGGCCAGCCAAGATTGGTTTGCTTTTTGGCCTTGAGCATTGATCAACAGAGTGTTGGCCTCAAACAGATGTTCCTTGGATAATCAGGAAATGTTTCTTGCTTATTTTTTCTAGTACTTGGTATTAGATGTTAATTAAGATATGCAACAGCAGAAGAGGGCCACAGATCCTTTCTAGTGAGTAGAGGGTGATGATGAGAGGAAAGTAGTTTATATATCCATCAGGAGAAAACCAGAGCAACAGAAAATTGGTCTTCTTATACACAGCTACAAGGAAAATCCTGACACCTACATCTTCATATTGGAAAAGTCCTTTGCTGTTCAGAGACCATATGTTAAGAATCTAAGTGACAGGTGGAAGTAACATTCCGAAACTAGTACACCATGAATTTCCATTTCCTTAGGAATTTAATATTTATAAAGTAGCTTAGCTTTGAATTGCTATGACAGTATCACAGCATTAAAGACTCGCCTGTCCTGATAATATAAATGTAACTGCTTTTCCCAAGAGCATCTTTGACTAGTACCTGTTCCAGACTATTTTATTTTTTCTTCAGTTATGACACTTTCCACTCATACAGAATGTGTCTGTGTTGCGTGGAAAGGAAGTAAGAAAAACCTTTATCAAATAAAAAATATTCATTGCTTCTGAACAAAGAGTAAGTGTAGATGAAATAGAGAGACTTGTGTTTACACAACGTCTGGAAGACAAATACTGACCAAATCTTTTTATCACCGCTACACCACTCTGAGTTAATTGGAAAGACTGAATGACATCACAAAATCTCATCAAAGGGATTTAGAGATGTCAGTCTCAGTTTCTAAACTTACAGTGAATTTGGCACCTAATTTTTTTACCTAGTCTTTTGGACTTTCAAGATAATAGAAAAGAAATAATGGAATAGATAGTATAATTTAAGAAGAGATTGTCTTTGAAACCGTATTATCCAATAAATCACCCTCTGTGGAAGAAAACAATAGAGTGGAACCTTGACTTTACCAGCTGGATAAAGATAAGTATTCAGACAGAGACAACTAAAGCTTAGGAAGATAATAGCTTGTCCATTGGGACAATGTTGCCAATTAATGCTAATAGCAGCATATAGATCTCCTCAGTATTGCCATAGGACATGCTGGGAATATTGTTAACACCTGTGTTGCCATTTGTTATTAGGGAGTTGGAAGGGCAAAAAGCAATAAGAGCAAGCACAAGAGAGAGAGGATAAACTTTTCACCGGAGATAAAAGGGTTTCCTCTTGTTTAAGTAAGCAGCATTTTTTCAGGTCCAAAACAGAATAAGTGTGTCGGCATTTATTTATTCTCTGCCTCCTTCACAATCATGCTACATTTTGAAACCGAAGATCAGATGAGATTTTGCCAAGAGTATCCTTTATGCTCCTTACTACACACATCTTGAATAGTTTGTTAATGTTACTACTTCTTTCTTGTAACTCCATTAGTGTTTCAGATAAAGACAACTGTCTATTTCTCACCTGGACAACTCCATAGAAGAAAAAAAATTGATAACATCCTGGAGGCTGTGATTTGAAGAAAACTTACCATTATCTTAGCTCAGCTCTGCTTATCTGTTTGACACTAAAGGAAAAAGATCTTCCATAATATCATTCATTCTAGGTAAAGGAAGATTATGCCCAGAGCTGGTTATTAGGACAGATTGTAAAAGTGTTTTGGTTTTTTTTTCAACATACATAGTTTTCCACAAGGGAAATAATCTATTAGAATGTTCTAGTTAAAAACAAAAATATTTTGGCTTAAGTCCATAAAGAAAATAATTTATAAATACTTATCTTTTGTCTTTTCTAGGTTATTTTTTGTCATTTCTGGGTTAAACAGGAAGGTTCAGACACGCATATTACCTGGATGAATCTCTGTAGCTACCCTGATGACTCTGGGGTGGTGGGGGAAGGTTAGTGGAATCATGAACATCCTGACCTTGGTACATCATAAAAACTAGCTTAGTGCTTTTTCGGTGGAAAAGAATGACAACCCACAGCATTTGAACCATAGGGTATCAAAAAACATACCAAAGTCATTGTCAAATATACACATTTTCTGATTTGATTAAAACACCTAGTTTTCACTGACTGATTTCTCCATGGGGGGAAAAAAATAAATTCAGGGAGAATTGGGTGCTATTTTTAATCAATAAGGCCTACTCTAGTTCCTCAAGTGATACACATAGGTGCTTTTGCATTTATTATTATCTGATTGAGGTAGAAATACCATGAAAGGATTAACAGAACATGCTTTGTATCAGTACAGTAGCAGCTGCAACAGCATTGCAAAAGCAGGGTTGAGTTTTAGAGTGCTGCCAATAAAATCTTTTCATCTCAAGTCTGGGCTGACAGAACTTTCTGACTTGTACAACAATCTTTTCAAAAGGAACCTCTGAAATAAGACTCATGATTCATGTTTTCTGGAAGAATCCATGTGACTCCTGGTTTCAGTCCATTCTCAAAATCAAGGTTAGCAATCGAAAAGGATTCCAGCTGAGAAATTTTAAGCACTCTCAATGGTCTTGTGGAGAAAAAAAGAAAAAAGGCAAGCAGAGAAATAACAGCATAAATTCCTGGTAGCAAGGGTAAATGCCTTGGCCTGACTGACAGACTGATGGTGAGAGATTCTCTCTCTTCTGGCCTGTGTTTCAGCTTTTGCTCCTGGCCTTAAGCACCCAAAAGTAAATGAAGACTGTCTGAGGGGCAGCTGAGATGTTCTGAGATGGATAAGCCCTATGTTTCTTTCAGCCCTGTGTGTGGCCATGAGCAGTTGGAGGCTCTGACTGCAAATGGAAGGTTATGCAGACATGACAGTGCATGTCAGTTTGTAAAGGTCAATCGCCTCGGTCTTCCACTACTAGATCTAGTGATGGGTGAGGTAGTCCAACCACCAGCAAAAGGCAGGGTCTGCCAAAACATCACTAGGGAGCTCTTATTGATGTATGTCCTTTTTACTAAGTCTTACAAAGAAATATATTTTGCAGGATGCTGACCACAATCTTGAGAAGACAGAACATGTCCACTCACACTACTTGCACCAGGCAACACCGTGACTTCCCAACCCACCACTTAGCCTTCCTGGTAGGTAAGGCTCTCCTCCATCCACCTACTATTACCCAGTTCTGAATTTCATTTCTGGGCTCTGGTCTGTGAACAAAGATTGCATCATTCCATCATAACAACTGTTAATTAGGGGTGAAACCGCACCCAAATCAATTACAACAAATCAAATTACTCTTGGGACAAAATGCAGCAATGACTATTGAAGTGAAATATATGAGAAAGCTGTCTTGCCAGTTCAGTATTTATAGTGGCCAGCAGCCACTGTAAATTCCCCAGTATAACAGGAAACAAACAGCATGTGTGAAATGATCTCATCTCACCAGGGTGCTGATTTTATGAGCAGTTTTCTTGGTGCTTATCTTCAGACATATGGGTAGATCTACTGAACATAGCGAGCTTCAGTTCCTGAGACAGCAGGAAGAGAAGAGCCCTGAATAAAGATCAGGGAGGGAAGGAAAAGGAGAAGGAAACATGAAATTGTCAGGGAAAATTAAAAAAAAAAAAAAAAAAAGAGGCAAAAAGATTCCTTTGTTTGTGGTTTTTATTTTGAATGAGATGTACTGCCCCATGCTAGCACTAGTTTTGCAAGGAAACTGTGTCTTTTGTGCTCTCTCACTTGCTTGGAAATCATCCAGAAGGCCAAAGCAGCCCATCAGCATGGAACTGTGTGGGTATGCCCCAGTGCGCTGCTGCAAGACTACACACGTGCCTGATGGATCCCAGAGGTCACACGTGTAGTCTGAGAGTGAGGGAGGCCCCAGCAAGGCTTGTGATGAAGGGGAAGGGGAAAGCTCAGGCTTGAGACAGAATGCACATTTTTGAGAACCATGATCTATGATGGAGCAGACACAGCCTGCAGGTGATAGAGAAGATGGGAAACTACCACTGCTTTGAGCCATAGGTATTGACTGGCACAGATAACAGGATATAGGATCTAATGTAAGGTTTCAGAGTTAGGTCTGTGCTCAGAGCAATGCACAGTATGAGGTACAGGTGGTATAGATGCTACTATTCAGATCCCCTGGGGGCTTTCATTCACACAGAAGTACAACCACCAGGAGACAATGTGAAACAAACAAACAAACAAAAAAATAAAAAAAATAAAAAAAAAGATTTAAAGTATTGTACAGATATTTGAGGGTGAAAAATTCCAACAATGAACCATTTTCAAGTCCATCTGATTGCTGACTTCTCAAATGCCCCTCTTTAGGGTAGAAAAGGCAAAGAAAGACAGAGAAGAGATGAGCAGGGCTCCCTGCCAGAGACAGTGAGTTTGGGTAACGGTGGGGATACAGGGAGAAAGGAAGAGAAGAAAGAAAACAGACTCTTGCAAAGGGACTGAGGTGGTGCTGGGATGCCAGGGATAGCTGTGGGGTCTCTGCCCAGAAACGCTGGGTCTTACACCTGCAGATATGAGAGCTGAATGAAAAAGAGTTGTGCTACCACAGGGAATTTCTGAAGCTTTTTATCAGGAGTGTGTTCTTAGCAGCACTGAAAGTACGGCTAGATTGGAGCAGATGACAGCAAGTGTAAATCAACGGAGGGCAACTAATTAACAGTGAGGGACACAGACCAGTATTTCAGCTGTTGTGAGGTGCTGTGCTTGTTCGAGACAGGGAGTTGAGACGTGGTGATGAATTGATACTATTTCAAAAGTTTTCTTGCTTTTCTTTGTGTGTCTGCTGGGATGGGCTGGTCTAACCTCTCTGGCAGTCTTTCTGAAAAGTAAATGGCTTGGGGGGGGCTCTGCCTATGTGAAGGGGAAAATAATCTTTTCCTCTGGAGAAGGACTCTGAAAGAGAATTCTTTTAAGTGTGTTGAGGATATGAGGCTGCTATGAAATTGCTTTCTATATGTGAGTCCCTCCTGTCCTTCCCTGAGAACATCTATCTGAATTAGCCAGATTCAGACACATCTAAGTGAGGTGGAAGATGCCTTAGGATAGTGGTTTCATGGGATATGGGACCAAAGAAGAGCAAGGAGAACAGTATTGAGCTTTCTTTGGGGTATATGCCTTCTTAGATACCAAAGAATCAAGCCATAGGGTAAAACCCTGATGTCTCTCCTTCCCAAATAGGAGCAGAGGAAGGTCTTCTTTTCTGAGGGAAAAAAAGTCAGGATTAAAAGGAGAATGCTGGAAAAGGTGTGGGTCATCTTCCTCAAAGTTTCCTCCCATGTCTGAGGGAGGGTGAGAAAGGATGTGTGACTGTCCTTGAACAGTAATGCCTAGGAGCCTCAGAAAAAGCTCTCATTCAGTTTTTTTGTTTGTACTTCAGAAGGCTACAGCTTTCAGGAGGCTTTGAACATCCTTTAAAGAAACATGTTTATTTAGGACAGGTTGTTTTACCAGATTTGGGATTTTTTTGTGAGGTAAGGAGGAGCAGTGTCCAGAGGATGAGGTAGGCTGGGAATTTTAAAGAACAGTTGGACTGAATGCCAGCAATGGTCACAAGTGCAGTTGCTAAATGCACATATGTGTTTGTAGAAGAATATCAGACTAATAAACACAAAGTGCTTGTTTGTTTCTTTTTTTTTTTATAAACAAAGAACACTGAGGGAAAATTAACATGATTGGAGAAAATAAGGAGATGAACAGCTTGCTTCAGTAAATGGATTTTGTCAGCTTTAATGTATGTGCCAGTGACACTTCAGGTATAAATGAGGACTTGAGAAGCTCTTAAATCTGAAGATGGAAGCTTATGAAATGTGATATTCTTCCTGTATTTAAATTAGGCTTAGCAACTCCTAGATGAACACTTAAACCCTATCTGATCCATCATTTCATGTCTTAATAATCCTTAATTTTGCAAGCTATTTTGAACTAATTGATTGCTTTTGTCCTGTTAAGCACCTTCACTGTATTATTTTTTTTGGTTAACATTGTTAGCCTTGGATGCAGATACAAATCAAGACGAAAAAATTACCATATTTTGCAAACAACAGATAAATAGAGAGAAACCTCATCTTCAGTGTAAACATTTCAAAGTAATTTGATAATAACTCTCTGCTAAAACAAACAAACAAGCCAACTCATATATTGTATTACATGCATGTTGCCTCTGTATGATACTTTTGTAGAGAACTGGTTACTGAAGGTTTTCCAGGCTTGATCTATGAAGTTCAGCTCAGTTTGGGCTTCACTGATTGTGAGACCTTTCGTTTGTCCCAGATATTTTCTTTGCATCCATAACACTATTCATGTCTCTGAGGAGAGACAGGGAGAGGGTAAACATCTGGTACAACCTAAATGACTGCACTGTTAGTTGGTACAGAAAAAAGAGTGACTCAGCTACCTGTCCTCCTGGTTGGAATTATTTTTCCCCTCTTGCAGTTAAGTCAGGACACAGGACTATTTGAAAGACAACAGTTTTTCGCACATTTATGGAGGAAAATGCATGTAGCTTGATTGAGATTGTGTTTGGGTAGGCTCCTCGGGCTGCAGATGCTGCACACAGAGATCACAGCCTGTCCTGTTTAATACCTTCTCCCACCTGGACGTCACTATATCTTCTGCCCTGCTTTGACCAAGAGAAATACGGTTAGCAAAGGGTGGCTACTCAAACTGTGTTTAGCTGCAGGATTGTCGCCAGGGAGTACTCACCTTGTCTGAGTGGCTCAGTTGGCAGGTCTGGAGGTGGGGAATTCACAGCGGCTGTCCCAGCAGGGAGGATGGTAGGTGAAGGGCTGTAACCTTTCCAGATAGCAGAGCTTCTGCCAAGAACTGGTGGGCAAATATGTCCCAGTGCCATGTCCAGGTCCACCCTTCGTTTGAGGCAAACAACAGTGCATGCCCAACACAAGGCAATTTTTCATGTAAGCATACACAAATCTTCCCGCCAAGAGGACAACGGGAAACTGTCCCTATCAACCCCTTAACTAGCAGCAGAATCTGTCTAAGGCACTGGCCTGCTGTCTCTAGAGAAACATGCCTCTTCCAAGCTAAATAAAACACAGGGGTAATTCCTAGCGCAGAGCTTGGGCCATTGTTTAGATCGGGAGGACTTGTTATCGGACCCTTAAATCTGGATATGAAAATGGGGGTGGTCATTTAGAAACTACAGACTCCTTGGCTTGGTCCATGTCTTGAGAAAGAGAGTTGTTTCCCTCCACCCACTAGCTTTCTAATCCCTGAATATCACTGTCTTCCAGGAGAACTAGTTAAAATTTTATGTTGTCGGAAATAAAGGACAGGATGCTTCTGCTGCTTAGCACAGGCTGTGGTTTTCTGTCCAGCTTATGCTTCACGCTCCCAAGGGAAGTTGCAGCAGGTATCCTTTGCCTGTGTGACAGAGATGGGAGAGCTGAGATACTCTTGGGCCTGATGAATGCAACTGGAGTACCAAAGTTAACTCACAATTTTCACCTTTCACTCTCTGTAGACAGCTCTCCCAGTGCTCTAGGGAGAGCTTAAAGCTGGGCTAGATGAACTGAGTTTATGGAGGGTCGAGATTTAATGCTGAGCCCAGCACAGGCCACTTGAACCATGTTCTTCGCTCTGTAGTCCCTTTCCAACTACTAGAGCCACTCACTCCTCCTAAGCTACTATTAAAATTACTAGCTTAGAGCTCCTCTGTCACAGACTAGTCCTCGGAGAAGTCTTTTATTTGGTGTTGCTTAACATTAACAAAAAAATTACCTGTGCCTGCTCTTTGCAATGATAATCCAACAGCAAGGACAGTACTGGCCACAAACTAGTTCTGTGCTGGTTGCTTTCGGTAAGACTTCTATCAGATTAAAAGATGAAATGAGGTTTTGCTCTGTCAGCACGAGGTAAAAGAAACTGGCTTGTAAACAATGAACAATTATGCTGGGAATTAACTTCCAAGGAGAGGACAAACTCTTTCAGAATATAACCAGACGGAAATTAATGCCAGGCAAATGTATAAGGTTTCTCACAACCACATCCAAGTCAACCAGAGTGTTTGATCTCCCTTGTCCGTTTTGTAGTTGAAACAGAAGTTTGTACTTATTTTCCAGCAAAATTTTAATGTGTTGAGTGCCTGCTCAGTATAAGCACATGGATTTTATGGCCCTCACAGTATTGCTGTTGCCTTTTTTTTTTTTTTTTTCTGTTTTAAGAGTGAAGGAAAAAGGAAAATTGTGAAGAAGGAGGCTAATTAGTGAAAATGGGCTTAATTTGGAAGCCATAGGTACCTCTTTTATAAGCTTTTGTTGAGCTCGTGCCCACAGTAAATTTATACAAGCTTTGGATAGATGGTAAATCTCAGTTTGCTATGGCCTGCTTTAAATGGGGAGCTTTCAGCACTACTCTGCTGGCAGCTAAGGGCGCAGGTGAGGTAATAAAACCAACAAGTCCTGGGAAGTGCCCACTCAGCTGGGAGAAACATTTCCTTGGATCCCTTGGTTTTTTGGATCCGTATAAAATAGCTTTTATTGTTTCAATAAGATGTATGGTAGCTACATCACTGTGGGTTTAAAAAAGGCTGTTAGGAGGCTTGGCTCCTCAGCTCTCTGCTGCCTTCTCCATTGCCAGTTTAGCATTTCAGGTCTCTTTCAAAAAGACTGTCATTTGTTATCACAATTTCATCTTGCCTGTCCTGGCCAGCCTAATTCTGGAAGATTTCATTGAAGAGAATTGAATGCTGATCGAACTGAACTGCCCCAATTGAATGAACCTTGACCTGTATACACCTCTCAATTGAATGGAAGTCACTTAGGTGAATTACTATTAAAACAGTAAAAATCAAAGCAATGCAATCACATTTACAAATTGTAGTTGTATTTGATGGAGGTATCTAATTAGACCACCAGAATGTAGTGTTGTGGCTTGCACAGTGCTGAGGCTGAGCATGAGCAAGCTCTGACAGCCCCGCTTTACTAGTTTACATTGAATGTGAGATGGGAGTATGAGGTCCTCTCTGGCACAGGTGCACCAAAGAGGACTGCTGTGAGGAGGTCAAATTGTAATGTCCCACTACTGCTTGCTAACAGCGGAATCTGTGCTTCTACCCCACTTAGGGACAGGAATAATCTGTCCTGATCTGAAACCTCAAACCAAGGCTACCTCTTCACCCATCCTTTCCAAACTACACGGCAAACGCTTGATCAAGAGAGATGTGAAATACCTCTCGCTTGCAGGAGCTTCAGCTGGATGGTGAACGGCCTAGGATGGTGGATGACCCACATATGTTTCTGCCTAGACCTCAGTTGCTTAGGAAGAAAGCCTGCTAAGGCTCTTAGCTGATACCATCACAGTCTAGCAGCTCTGGAATTAACTTTTAGAGAGCCTCAGTTAGGCCTCTGGTGTTACGCTAATGACTTACACATTAGCAGCTCTGCAAATCCATGTGCAAAAGAATTACCTACCTAAAAAACACTGTGAAAATCTTGGCATAGCATGGGGATGGATCAATGGCACCTCCCCCCCTCCACCATCTTGTGCCACCAAAGAACAGGGAAGTTGCCTCTGTCTGGAGAAGAAAACAAAACAAAACCAATTCAAAATCCGTATCCTTGCTAAAGATTGAAATTCACCCTCATCATTAGGCTGGCAGTAGTATCGGCCCCCAGGTAAATCTGAAGGCTGAAGAAAAGCTCTGCCACTGAACTTCAGCCCACCACTGGGATGGACAGAATTGCCTTTATGAAAACCCAGAATGGCTGTGCTTCCCTGAGACAGCAGAGGC
Organism: Grallaria varia; assembly: GCA_013396735.1. Lineage (NCBI taxonomy): Eukaryota > Metazoa > Chordata > Aves > Passeriformes > Formicariidae > Grallaria > Grallaria varia. The sequence goes on from VWZG01013158.1 coordinate 175,273, forward strand.
GGCATTCTGCCCTATGAAGAAAGAGGTTTTAGCATGGCACTGATTTTATTGAAATACTGGGCTCCTTCAGAGAAAATCTACAGGTCAGCCTGGAGCCTGAAAGGCAGATGTGGTGGACATAAATGAAATAGAATAGTAAAGAGCTCAACAGTAACAGATGGGCTGAACCCAGGCTCTGGAGGCAATTCAAGAGAAATAATCAGATTGAAAAGTTGAATGAACTAAGACTTCTTGGACACACAGAAAAAAATAGAGTCAATCAATACATATATTCCTTTTTCAAAAATAAAAATTCAATTACTACATTAATATTTCCATACCTTTAAAGAAAAAAAAAGAAAGCTCCTCTGGCAATTTCTTTTTTTTTTTTTTTTTTTTTTTAATAAAACTTTTTCATCTGAGCACAGCATTGTAACTTCTGTAACTCTGAAAAAAACACTTGAAGAAATGTTTGTAAGGTCTCAACAGACTCAAGGCAAGATTGATTTGGGGAAATGACAAATGGCCATTAATCCAGGAAACTCTGGCCCTTTAATGAAATGACTTAAAGAGCAGCACAGGAAAAGATGATCAAAGGCAGATCCTTTCTTATTAACTACAAATGTAGAGAAGAGATAAGAAGTGTGAACAAGTGTCTGATTGCCTTTTACAATGAGATTATTACTGTGTGTGATCATTAGATATGAATGAGGTCTCTTAATCACTGTAACTAGGTCTGGTCACTGCCCATTGGCTGAATTCTAAAAGAGGTGTTAGTGTAATTTATTTAATATTAATAAAAATATTGCCTCCCTCACCAAATAACTCACTATCTGTTTTGACTTGCAGACCTAGTAGAGCAATGGGATGATGCTGTTTGTCAGGTTTTGGCCATTGCTTTTGGCTAGTGGATGAATAATGACACCCACACCAATTTGAAATTTCTACAGAGCAGCAATTTACAATTTCCTCCTTGAGCTGCTTCTGTGCAAATCTCATCCATTATCCCTTACTTTCTTTAATTGTGCATTTGTTATAAGCTACTTTGTGAACACTTGAATCGTGAGCCATGCTTATATCCCAAGGGTTAGGCTCAAGTTTGATGTATGTAGCCCCAGTTTGTGCAGTCATGGGATTACACTGCTGGTTTTGTTAAACTTTGAGGAGCTACAGCTCTTGTGTCTGTGCTGGAAGCCCTAAAATATCAACATATAAATAAGTAAATTATTTCTTCCCAAGATTCCAGACAACCTGAAACAAACTCTGAAAGTGGAAATCCCTCTGCATTTTAATAATAGCTCAATAATGGGGATATATTGGAAGGGGAGAAGGAGAAGATGAGGCAGTTTCTGATCTTTAATACTTGAGATGAAAAGAGTAGTAAGAGAACATACTTATGGCAGTGGAAGTAAAGCTGGATACCAGCCATGCTGTAAGCTGACACCAAAGTGGCAGCTGGATTTCCAAGCCTCTAGCAGTGTGGTCCAATGTGAAATGCAGATACAGGAACTTCATGTAATCTTTGCTGATTCAGCTGTACCCCTAAATGACTAAGTTGTCTCAGGGTTTAATTTACCATCATAGGCTACTGTCCACGGTTGGGCTCTGTCACACTGGTGACTACTGGAGTCACAGGGACTACTGGATTTCTAGCTGCTATGGGGCCCTGCTCCATTCCCAGCTTTCCGCTTTGCTGCTGCTCAGATTCTCCCTACAACTGGCTACTCCATTATCCTATGTTAGAGGGTATTTCCATACCTGGTTATTTCTGCTGCATATGACAATATAAGTGTCTTGTGCAGCCCTCTCTTGGGCCTTTGCTAGATGACAGATGTGATGATTATTAATCATTTATCCTACTGCTATTCAGTTTCATTCTCAAATGCCTCATTACATCATTTGCACATCCATACTAATTAGATATGATGCTTCTCATGGTTCCCAAGCATCACTTCAGCCTGTTCCAGTTCACTGCAAAACCTCTCTGTCATCATGCCAGCCTCACTGCTGCCTCCCCTGCAACTACCTTCAGTATTTCCTGCCCTTCCCAATCCTGACTGAGCACCAAACTTGTTGAATCTACCTCTGTCCTGGAAGTGAGAGGGATAATGGACATTGTCTCTGCGTTACTGACACTTGACATTTTGTGATAACAGCTCCCTCTATCAGCTACCAGAAGCTACTGAATAATAATACTGAGAAAAGAGCCATCCTCTCTAAAAACCTGTAAAATTGTCCTAATAAATTCAGTAATGAGATACAGATAAAATGCAGGTTTCCATTGACATCCAGTGGATGCCAAATTCATTCCACACTGTGATTTGAAGATCAACCTTAAAGCATTACCTGTTGCTTTTCTTAGGGTAGTGCTCACCATGTATGAATTCCTTTGAAGCACCAGTCCAGAAAGTTAATACGTTGTGAAAGAAATGCATTATATAAGTGTTCAGTTGATTTAAGGTGCAGAACAAAGAAATTATGGTATTCTGGATACTATTACTTAAAAGGATAACTGGCAGCAGTGGTTTCCTAGGAGGAATTTCCATTCTTAATTGAAAAATCAAATACATTGGTGGAGAGAAGTGCTTTATTGTCAAAAAAAAATTAATAGCGGCTCCCTCATTTCCCTTGCTTTACCTGACAGTTTGCCTTTGCCTCCGAAGATAATTGTGCTATTTTGCATGGATGTACAGAGGTAGTTACACTGCTGAGCACAAAGTTGCCATGTAGGTTTGCTAAGTATTCACAATATAAAAATAGCATATATGCTAGAACCCTCTTTATCTCGTGCCATAAATCAATTACCTTTCCTTCCAGATGAGAGCAGAAAATAATTATTGTGGGAAGGGTTGTAGTGACCTCAGAGAGTGTAGTTATATTGCAGCATTTGAAACCAGATTTTCTATTGTGGCTATATTTTTCTCTCTGAACTCAAAATCATTCTATCTTATATATAAACAATAATCGTTTCTCCACTGATGATGTTTTAACACATCATCTCTGAGCTACGTATACCGAAGTAGAACTGGAAAATGCATTTAGGTGTGACAGGCCTCTAAAGTGTTGAAAACTACACTCAACCAAACAAAAATAGGTATTTTAAATGTTTGCCCTCACAAAAAGTAGACTGCGTTATAATTGGACTTGAGCCTCTGTGTGGCTATTATTGAAGCCATTCAGGAAAGTTAAAGTTCTGAATCTATCAGAGAGTTTTGGAAGTCCCAAAGGATTTCAAAAGTGTGAGACTGAGTTCAGACTCGGCTCAGGGCTTTATGTTGTTCATCCGCCCATGGAGCAACTCAACTTTAAATGCAATAAGGTGGCTGTGTTGTATATTGACATCGGGAGGGTTTAACCTGAGAGTTCCTGTGCCTTAACCTACAGGGTGTCACGCTGATCAATGCAGCAATGCCGTGTACAGAGTCCACAGATGACAACACTTCAATTCAGACCTTATAACAAGAGGGCAGGGAGAAAAAATGTGCTGTGATCTCTGTATATTGCAGTGTTCAAAGTGAGGAAGGCAATGGGATGTGTTTCTGATCTTGAGTTCCTGTTGTCGTCATTTCTGTGTGTATTATTGGGACAGCTTGAAGGAAAAAAGCACTGTACATGAATGTCATCTGCGAGTAGGATGCTCTTTTTGTCCTCCCTTTTGTCTCATGGTCATTTTCCCTTTACTTTCTTCCACATGGCTTTATATGCTTGTTTCACATTTTGCAACTCAGTTCTAGCTCAAGTATCAAGAAGAATTTAAGTTCCAGTTCTTGATCAAGAATTTTTGTCATGTGCAGTTCTCAGCAACTGATAATATCTCTAGTAGCATTTATTGCTATAACTAGATTTATTCACATTTTCTAATGAACTATAAATAAAAGTTTCTTCTGTTTCCTTGTAAAACCTCTAAGAGGTGTAGCTTGAGCCTCTGTAAAATACATGAAATGAGAAGATAATTTATCTCTGGATGCACCAGCCAACACAGTGTGAAATTCAACTCTGTGATGGCAGTGATGTAATTCCATAATATTACTGCTCTTTACACAGAAAAGATTTTTACCTACAGTTCTGCTCTAGTTGTGCCAAAATCACATTTTAATTTCTCTTAATGGAATGGCTAACTTTCAGATTGAGCTGTGTTTTTATTAACAAAAATACTGCTGCTCAGTTTTGAGCAGTAGGGTCTGGGAATCACTGCAATAGAAGATAAAATTTCCCCTTCCTAAAGAAACATTGCTAATTCTTAACTTTTGGAAGAAATTCCAATGAGGAGTAGCAGGAATAAATGAAATCAAACAACATGAAACAAATTAGTCAAAAGAAATTAATCCATTAAAAGTGGAAAGTGGGAGTAAACTACTTCTTTTATGAGTTTTTGAGCATGTCTGAAATTTCCCCATGGAGCCACCTTCAAAAGTGGGTGGGATGGACATGGAAGCTGGGAATGCTCCTTTTACAGGTGCTCAGCTCCCAAAGGCCACAGCTCATCCTGTTATTTATGACTGGAAGATTCAGTCTCATTCCCAAACCAGCAATATTTCCTCTTGGAATACAGGATGAAGTTTTTCAATAATGTAAATAATAATGTAAAAAGGAAATTATTTTCAGGTCATCTCAACCCAAAAATAAACAACTGGAGCCCTTAAGGATCTGGGTACCTCTAGCAGAGCTTTTTTTGCCTGGAGATTGTTCAGACAGCAAGGCTCATCAGACCTTCCACTGAAATACTTATTTGTGGATGTGTAACTTGTGAGAAGTAGAATTGATGAAATCTTATTTCCTGTGATTTTTTTGCCTCCTCTCAGGCTGTCCTGCATTATAAATAAATTAAACGAGATTCCTTCCAGACCTCCCAAGGCCATGATTCAGCTGGGACATTGCCCCTGCTGATTGCTTCTCCTGACCTTACTGATGATCAGCTGGTGATCCCAGTGGCAGAAGAAAATACTGATTAGCTCGTTAGTGCATAATACAGTATAAGGTCTGTAGCATGGCTGAGAGTAAAGCTCCTCAGTCTCTTCAACATGTGACTGCTTCCTAACCAGCTCTGTGTCTCCTGTGGACTTCCACATGATTGAAAGATCTTTCCTCTTTGTCTGGCACCACCAGGTAAAGGGAAATACAAGTATAGATTTCTATCTGATGCAAAGGAGAATATGTCTGAATTAACTCAATAAATCTGAATCTAGCATATGAATCAAGTTTGCTCTAAAAAAAAAAAAGGTTGGGCATTGGTGCTCTTAGCTGTTAGTTCTGGTTGCTGATAATAGCACTTTGGATTTTAATGCAATTTCTATGTCCTGCAGTATTGGGCTTTTTTAGGTCTCTACTACAGGTTTTTGTTCTTTTGTCTTTCTTAAACTCAACTTTTTGGCCTATGCAAATGATTTGAAGATCTCTGATTAATGTATGTGAGCTATTGTAGCTGCATGCTCTTGCAAAGAGCCCCTGAAAGTTTGGATTTAGTTGGAGTTCTTTAATGTTAACCACTCTGCTGTTTGCTGTTAAAGTGACTGCTGCCCTCAAGGCAGAGGAAGTTTCTCATTGGGGTTTTCTGTTCGTTTTCTGTCTCCCTTGACCTCTGTCTTGCCCAGAGTTGTTGTTGATGTCTTTGCTTGTTTTTCACCTTCCCATCACTTTGCTTGAAAGCTGCAGGTATTGTGTGTTTCTTCTTCCAGAATTTCAGCTTTCTTCACCCTAGGTACCAGCAGCTCATGGGAAGTCTGCTTTGACTTTTAAAATTATTCCTGTGTTTTTGGCCTTTGTCATGTCTATGATGGGTTGCCTTGTTCCTATTCACAAGCTGTATGAGCTAGTGATTAAGTAAAGGCCTTAGCTTTGTCTGCTCTATGGAGAGAGAGAAGGGTAGGGGTTGTTGGGTTCAAAAGGAGGGTAAATGTACCTATGGCCTGAGATTAACTTCATCCGGAACATGTTTTTTGTAATCTGTTATTATGACAGTTCTCTCTGTAAGTGCCACTTGAACTGCCCATGCTGTCAGAGTGGAGGAAAGCTTTCCTGATCTCTGCCCTTTCAGAATCCACCATCCTCCAGGAGATTGTACTGCTAAAGCCCTGAAGGCCATGATAATGTTCATCCACTTCTGGGGCAGAGTCTTAAAAATGGGAAGGCAACATGATTGTTTCTAATCAGTAAACCCTTACAATAGAAGAATGCTCATGGTGCTGGTCGAGGGCAATGTGCCCATGATGCTCAGGGAATAATGCAGGCCACAGTTATTGCCAAGAAAAGTGGCTTCATGTCAACACAAAGGGGACCAGAGGGTGGCTTTTTAGTGAAACAACTATCAACAGCTGATAGTGGCTCAACAGGTGGTATAAATGATTCTCCTTAAAGGAGACTGTCTCCCTTCAAGGGGCCAGGGGAAAGCAGGGAGGAGTGAATCTGTGTCTCAGTCCAACATAGAGTAAAAAGCTAGACAGCTAGAAAAACTATTTTGAAGAGTACAGTGGTTTTGAGCTGGCTTCAACTTACGTGTTATTTCCCGGTGTTTGGGGATGCCTGGTGTCATGACAGCTGGCATATTACGGAGACCAGTAGTGTGAATCATGCTGTTGTGACTTGGCTGTGTGTTGCAATGGCTATATTTTATTAAGTGCAATGTACATTTATATTATGTTTTTGGTATACTTTGTATTACTCTACTAAATCAGAAATCCTATGTGACATCAACTATATTTAAACAAGTACTTTTGAAATGAAACATTAAATCTTGTGTGTGTGGACCATCTAAAAGAACCTAGTCTGACAGAAAAAAACCCAACAGGTATTGGACTCTGCTCGTGATGGACAGACAATTATGAAACCTGAGAGTTCAAGCTTATTCTTGCTTCTGTCACTGAACTACTCAACAGTGCTCAGTCAGGTCACTTTCCTTCTCTTTCACCTGGTGTTTTTAGCTCTTGATTTGTCACTGGAAATTTTGACAATATTCCAGGTGTTGCCTAAAATGGCGCAGCTATTTTAACTATATTTCTAATCTGCAGGCCACAGGGAAACACAAATATAGCAGTATAAAAGTGCCTGTATCAGCACAGTTGGACCCACACAAACACTTATGCTAGCCTGGCTGTGTAGGTGAAGTCATTTTTTGAAGTGACCTGTTTCATAAAGCCAGTCCTTACTGCGTAGCAGTAGTGTCTAGGACAGTAATACTGAGTGCATGCTGTTTGTCACCTGGTGAATCATAAGCTTTTTGTTCAGAGCGCTGTTTAGGTTGCAACAGGTGATCATACCCTTCCCATTGATCCCTATCAGCAAGCTCTGCTGCTGTCATGATCTACAGACCTGTTGCTGAGAGCTGCCACAGCAAAGGTCACAATGTTTGCTGTTTTCTTTTTGCCTATACGCCTGGCCAAGGTGAGATCGAGATTTAGTCTTAACAATGAATTCACACTGATCATAATTTGGAATGGTCTTGATTCCATATATTAATGGACCAAAGTAAAAGTTAGTCTCTAGCTCCGTGCAATGTGAGGTACAGTAAACTTCTATTTCTTCCCATGGATAGGATACCTGGTTAATTTAACAAGGCAAGCTAAGCAGGGCTGTTCTTAGGGTGTGAACAAGAGGTTTGCACAGACAAGACTGGAAATGTACACAATTCGAGGTTAAATATGGAACATTCCTTCAAGGGCAGACATAAAATGTTAATTTAAGCACTCAGAGTGACTTTGTATAAACTTGGTGCCCCTTGGCCCTCCTGCTATCTTGTCTTTGAGTGATACAATATAGTAGCTGGATACCTACTAGAAACTTATAATTAAAGGTCTCTGCAGAATATGTGAAGGTTCTGCTGAGCTTCCTGCATAATTCTCAGTGAAAGGAGAAGAAAAATTCCTTTGAAAATACAGGAGGTGGTGAATCTCTCTTCTCTGTGTGCTGGAGCTCCAGCAGAGCTGCTGAGACCCATGGTGTTGAAGGGATGCAATACTTGAAGTACAGCATGATCAAATAAAATATGCAGAAACCAAGCACAGCCTTAGACTCATTTCATTTTAAGCAAACAAACAAACAAAAAAAAACCTGTAAGGGTTATCAGGCAGCTGGACATGGCACGGGGAAAACAGCACAGAGAAGAATGCAAGCCTTTCATTCAGGAATTTGAGGTACCCAGAAGTTACTTCTGTGGCAACAACAAGGTATGGATAGTATCTGACCCAAGCTTATGGATCACCCTCTGTGGGGACCTCTGTATTCCTGAGGGTGCAGCATACGTTATCCAGAGCTGTCTGCTCAGGCCCTGCGCTTGGTATGGGTGGACCGGGCTACCTGTAAACAATCTCTGTTGCATCTGTTAAGGCTGTTCACGGGTGCCTATGTTCATCTATTCTGAAAAAGGAAGGCATAAATAAAGCTTCACAGAGTAATTTTCACCTGCCAGAGCAACCCTAATTGTAACTGTGAACTGATCTCCTGACACTGGTATAGAACCAGTGGATGCAATCTCTCTGGTGTTTTGGATCATCAAGAGAAGAATGTATACCTAGCCTTGCCATCTTCTTGTGCTTCTCCTTCCTGTGTGCTTGCCATCCAGATGACAAATGCAGAATGTACAACTGGGCCTGTGGTACTGAGCAAAAAGCATACCTTCGTCAGCTGCAAAATGATCTTATTTTGGTCTGCTCCCTCACCACACTCTCCAAGTTTGTGGTTTAAAAGAATTGTTTCTGCCTTATAGTTCCTGTGCTCTGGTGAGCTTTCTTGTCCACCAGTCTTTCTGGACCAGAATTTTGTCTTTGATCTTCAATAGAAACCAGATAGAATAATTAACATATCAATAAAAACAGGCTTCTTTTATTATCTTTCCCCCCAAGTCAGTTAACTTGGAGCTTTTCCAGGAGCAGAAGCTCTTCCAATTGCTACATCTTTTTATGCTGATCAAGGTCTCTCATCTTTTGCAATAAGATGCAGAGCTTGGAATAGAAGATGATTGTTCCTACCAATTTCTATGTGATCTCTTCACCACACTGCCATTGAAAGACTTTCACCACCTCTGCAGTTGGCCACAGTATAAAATCACTTGTTGTACACAGTGGTCTCCTAATCTCTCTCAGTTGTTCTGCATCTGGGTAGAGCTGGTTCAGCCCAAGAAGTTGCTGGGCTGGAAAATGACAGGCAAAATTTTATCCCATAAGGACACAGAGGATAAGGACGTTTGTTTCCAATATTTTTATTCAGTTTGTCCCTACCCAAGAAGAATATAAGGGACAAAACCTCTGTTCTCGTACAAAGGTTCTTTTCTCCTAAAGTACAGCAATAGGAATTAGTCTACAGAAAACTGATAAAAAGAGGACAAGCCGCTGTGAACTGTCACGATCCCATGCTAGAGTTGCTGGCTTTCAGGATTTTACGATGTCTCAGTAGTTGCAGGTCAGCTCAGTGTCCCATCTTAAGGTAGGTGTTTCAGTGAGGCTGTGAGCTTTCATGTTTAAAACAAGGTAGCTCTCCCAAATTCACATTTCCCAACCTGCTGGCTGTGTAAGAAGTGGTAAAACATGTTTTCCTGGTACCGGCATCTTCAAAACTGTTGGGCATTTTTAAATCACATGCTGCTGGTCCTCTTTCTCCAAGTGAAATAGTAACAGTTCCCACTTTGTAGACAATGGGAGTCTTATCACTGCTGTGTTAAAAGCAGAGTTATGCCAAAGCTGAGCTGTTTTGAAAATCTTTCCTTGAGCTGCCAAGCTTTAATCTGCTGGTCTTGCAAGTAAAGCCTATGCATTCTTTAAACTCCTCTCTTGCTTTAAAAGAAGTGAACCTTTTTAGTAAGCTTGTGCCTCAAATGTGAAGTGATATGGGGATAAACAAGAAGGGCTTACATGAGCTCTTTAGTTTTTTCACTGTATTGTCATAGGAACAATGATCTGCCCTTCGTGTAGTCAAAAATGATCACTATATACTAGTTAAACTTTAAAGAGGAGGATGTCACCTTGTTTATCTGGAAGGATGACAAGGCATGAGGAATAATCACAGTGACTTGAAAACCCAAAAGTGCAATTTTGTGCACGGTACCATTTCTAATTTGCATTTCACTGTGTACCAACGGCAGGAAAATAGACATAATTAGTGCCATAAAGTATGGACTTCCCACACCCTTGAGAAACACAGTAACCCCTTGTAGAGTTTTAGTTGACATGGTGACTTTAAAAGCAGCAATATAGGATCCTGGAAGCTGTGGTAACTTACTGTACAGAGATGCTATAAAGTAAAGCTCCCTGTGGTGGCTTCTTGACAACAGGCCTTGAATCTACAGTGTTTGGCTATAAAAGGTTCAGTGGATAAAAGAATTGTTCTGTTATGCAAGCAGATGTATCAGCCTGTACATGTTGCCTTGTGCAGACAGGCTCTGCTTTGAATGGGGACAGTGGCCACTAAAACAACCATCCCAGGACGGGAGCGGCAGTGGGTTTTGGTCAGTCTCTCACTGTTGACCTGCAGCTGATGGCCTGAATATTACATCAGTTCCTAAGCCCCCAGAGCCTTCAGTCAAGGCTTTTAAATGGGACGTTAGCTCCGTCAGCTTTCAGAGAAAAGGAGCTAATGGAGAATGTGTGGTGGTATTGGAGCTGCCCCGCTGGGAACCACTTATGATGTGCAAGGCTGTCAAGGGCAGATGGCATTTGATACCTGACTTCATGTTTCTGTGCACATGAGAATTACCTGTATTGCCCAGTGCTGCGCTTCTGCAAAACTGCTATCACAGGGTTCAGCAAATTGATGTACTAGGCAGGTCTTGTGGAGGAAGGGGTGTGCCAAGCAGTGCATCAGGTTGCAAATCTGAGTCCTGCAGTCTGTGTCAAGCTCCCCTAGAGGCTTACAGTGTTGTGTGGCTTCTGCTCTCTGCTTGGCTTCACTGAAATGTGCCAGGCTTTCAGCCAGAGAGGTTTGCAGCAGGGATTCTGTCTGAGAGTGCTCTGCAAAAATTTACTGGGGCTCTGATCTTGCTTGGAGCTTCTAGATTGCTGAAACAATATAAAGGTTAGTAAGAATAACTCATTACAGACAGAGCAGTAAAGCTGTTCCCACCAAGAGTCCTAGAAGGAATCCTCCCTGAGATGTATTTGACTGGCTCTACATACCTCTTCCTAATGAAGAGCTGCATTTTCACACCAATTTCTGGCAGACTTGAGCAATCAGTAAATCATTTTGAGCCCTTAAAACCAGGACTGCCAGATGTCTTTCTGTAGCCAGAGGGAAAATTGCACTGTCTGAGTTGTTGTGGTGTTTCCCACACTGGAAAACGTGACTACAAAGCTGAGTGCCATTAGTGTATATTTTGTAACTTGTTCTGACCAGCAGGTGATGGTGAATGGATAAATGCAGTCATTCCAGATGTTAACACTTATACTAGTCTGAAGCTACAATGACAATTCTAAACATCTCAATAGATTTCCAAGAGAGAAACAATAGCTTAGTATTACTGCATGTTTTTTCTCTTTATTTGTTTCTTTTAGACATACCAAAAATGGTCAGCTGTTCCCAACAAAATTGAATGAACCTCTGAAATATTTCCAAACATACAGTCGTGGTCAACTTCATACTGATGATGGAGTGACTGAAGAGACTCATTCTGTAAAGGGGAATTTTTGGCTTTCATTGGTCCCTTAAGGTACAAATTTTACTGTGCAGATAATTGCATTTGTGTGCTGTTGTCATGGTTGCATAGGTACGGACTTTGCATTCTGGAAGACAGAGAGTAAAGTTAACAGCATGTCACTGAGCAGGTAAAAATCACACAGGGACTTGTGCCTGTTGAAGCATAAGGATTCTGTTCTTCCTCTTATCCCTTTTCCAGCTTCTCTTCTTCCAGTTCATCACTCATTTTAATCCATATTGCACATTCCCTCTGGGGAGCTCCTAAACTCTGCACCACTGACCTAAGGGTTGATTTTGGTAAAAATGTTGTCACTGAGATCAACTGAAGAGCCAGACCAGTGCACAGAGCTTTTGACAGTCTACCTTGCATCTCCCAGCTCCATTGCAGTAGAAATCTGTATATGGCTTTCCCTTTGTTTGTTTTTTTTTTTTTCCTTCTTGCACCATTTCTTATCAATCTCCTTTTTCTCTGCAGTGTTTATCTCTGTGAATCTCTAGCCCTTTGACTTTCTTTTCTCTTCTGCTTCCCAGAGCTCTTTATTGATTTGTTTCTTTCATTAAGTCCATGTATGCTTTTACAAGATAAGATAGGTCAAGAGACACAGGCTATGTCAGAAGAAGGGGAAGGATTAGAGGAACTGTGAAGGTCCTAGGCCAAACCTGGACTTCTAGAGCTGTAGATGCCACTTCTGTCTTCATGATCCTGGATAGTCTTGAGCAAACAGCTGGAGGACAGTGACCCAGCAGACTCCTCTGTCACCATCTGTCACTGTGTAATGAAGTAGTTGGTGCATGACAGGGCTGCCAATGATTTCTCTCTCTGGGTCCTTTAGGCAATTTTGTTTTGGCTCTATGTAATAAAATAAGTGTGACTATAGCAAGACCAAGCAAATGTGTAGGGTACTGCGTTGGCATAGGTAAGGTAGTGAAGGTGCGCTGGCAAGGATGGCATCAGCCAAGTACAAATGCTTTCATTAAGCTGGATGTCTGTTTTGGTGACTAAGGTGGCTGGCCTGGTGTGACTAGCCGACAAGCATTTACAGGCTGGTGTCTGAGACAACAAACTGGTTCTGCTCTGGAAGTGGAGGAGGAAGATTTAGAGCAAGCGCTGAGAGCCTTCCTGGTTTCCCTCTTCAATTCATAGCCTGCTAATGTGCCAAAGCCTACTTTGTTGCCATTGTGTCCCTGATGTATCTCTCAAGGCAGCGCAAAATGTTGGCATTTGCTGTAAAGATGCCTCGCTTTTCTGTGTAAGCACATTCCTAATGTCTTTCGGGATGTATTGCTTTAAGAGCTTGGATTTCTTTGGATTAGTAAAGCAAGTAATGGGAGTAGCTGTGTCCTGCTGACACTTTGAAGGGAATGGAAAGAGACAGAAAGCAATTATTCAAGTCAGGATGCGTGCAGAGCATTGTTATTATTGTTATTTATTGTTTTATGGTCATGTAAGTGGCGCTGTACTTCGGAGGAGGCAAAGCGAGCCATTGGCACAGCATGTGTGTAAATCATCACAACTCCATGACACCCCTGGATTTACACCAGCTTGCTTTCGCTACATTCTGGTCCTTGGTTTCAACCTCAAAAGATTGCCATGTGCATTTAAATGTGATAAATTAGGACAGCAGGCATGATAAGCAACAGAGAAGATGGGGAGGAAGCAACCCAGCTTACTGCCCAGTGCAAGGAGAGGTGCTGGGTGCGTGTGCAGAGCAAAGAGATGGTTCTCTCTCCTTTCTGATTTTACAACTGAAAAGCTTTGGTAAACATTTTTATAGTATTCTCATCAATAGTTACATTGTGAGAAAGAAATGCATTTGGGAGGCAGGGTGTATTTTAAATATTTGAGGTGAAAATAGCAAAAATAGCTAAATTCCTGTTTGTGCCAGAATACATTGGTTTGTCTGCTTCTCTGGTTGGCAGAATTGTGTGTTGGGTTGTTTTTTTATTTATTTATTTTTTCATGTAGATAAGTATTCCCTTGTGCTGCTTTACACACATGGAAGTCACTGCAATGCCTGGAGGTTCCGTGCAAGACAACTAGGCCATTGGTTTGGGTTCAGACATTCTTTAGAGCCTTTTTTGATGGTGATGGTTTTCCCCATCCTCATCTCAGTGCTTTAGATTTCCCTGTGTGTGGAAGTTCAACTCAGAGAAATCATGGACATGGTTGTACAGAGATGGTGAGAAGCTGTGTAAAAGGAATTATTTTAGGGGGAATGTGTGTGAGGATTTAATTTATTTGTTCTGTGTTGTTTTTGGTTTTTGTTTGGTTTTTTGAGCGGGATTTTTCTTGTTTGTTTGGGTTTGGTTTTTGTTTTTGTTTTTTTTTTGGTTTTTGTTTGTTTGTGGGTGGTGGATAGATGGGAAATGAGACTTGCTGAGTCTTGCTGCTTTGAGAAACTTTCCAAGGACCCTATGACCATTCTGGGCTGTGCACCCACCACCTCATGGGAGCCCACCTGGTTGGGTCACCAGCTTCCACTGTTCCTGTGGAGGGCTGGGCATGGGGCAAGGAGGGACCTCTCCTCGGACAAGGGGCAGTTGCTGCGTGGGTTTACCCTGCTTCCTGCAAGCAAGCATTTCTGGAGGTGTTACAGGGAAACCATGCATGAGATGAGTTTTGTGGACAGGCTTTCTCTGGGGTTGTGCGCTGGCTGAACCCAAGGCATTGGGATGGTGGTACTTGGGTTTGTCTTTTTTCATTTCAGAAGCCAAAGCAGTCAGCACTATCAAGATGTGTAGAATAATAAAACAAGGTAGTTTACAAAATCTAATTCATGTTAATTTTCATAGATTTAAAATTAGGTTAACCTTTATAATTAGCAAAATAAGGTTTTTAATAATCAACCCTAGAGAAAAAGGGACTTCTGGGAAAAAAAACAAATAAAAACAAGAAGAAAACAAACCCAATCCTAACCTTACTTCTTTATCTATTCCATGCTCCCTTCTAAAATATATTTGTCTTGCTGCTGTGTTTACAAACAACCCAGGTGCTCTGCTCCACCAGCAGGCGGTGCTCTTCCAGGAGGCTGTTGTGCAAAATGTCCCTCTGACATCAGCAGCATTGCTGTGGCTCTCTGGCTATAATTCACCTTGTGGGTGCTTATCGGTGTGTTCACTGCCAAAACAACCCTGGCAAGCTTTCTAAATAACCCAGTTTAACAAGCTGTGATGTCTGCATTTTCCACTCTAGCTGTTAGCATAACATTCTAAGTTTTTCATTTAGCTTGGTTATTGTAACTCATGCATTTACCTATATCTTTATCCTTGCAGTCTCAAAGCTGACAATGAGCTAACTCTAGTAAATGATGTTAAGCCTGCTGAGACTTCAGACCTAAAAATGCCCTACTTGCGTTCTTACAAAGCAAAAGTCATAACTCTTCCAAGCCTAATTTGCAGTTTAACTATGCAAAGTTGTGAAGAGCTGTATGGAAAGAAACAGAAACTCTCACAAGATTGCAGATTTTTGTTCCAAAAAACCCTAAACCACTCATTGCTCTGAATGGAGGGATTTTTATTCTTGCTTTTTTTTACATTTTTAAAAATTATTATTTTATTTTTTTGTAAAGCATAAAGTTCAGCCTTTCAGTATATCAAAACCTGGAGAAAATATTAGGTGAAAGTTTTTCAGGCAGTGGAAGGAGATGTAAAATTATTTACTTGACCTAAACCAAAAAGCAAGTACTTCTCAGAAGAGAGAAAAACATTTTGAAAACAAATGTCAAAATGCTTACTTTTCAAAGAGGTTTTTTTGACCACTTTTATGTCTACTTTTACCTGACCATACTTGTTAGCTAAATTTAATTTGACCTTGCAGTTACTCCCAGACAAACCAGAACTATATTTTACACTTATTTTCTTGGTGGTTGATTTTATATTTGCATGAAGACTGTTGTCTAGCAGTTATTGGCACAACAGAGCTAAGGTGCGATCTCCAGAAATACACTCTAAAACTGAAATTTGCTGTGCATTTCATCCATCTACATCACCAAAAGAAAAGGAGTCCCTCCCTAGCCCTGGCTTATTCCCCAGCCTGTTTACAGTGAGTGTTTCTGTCCTGACATGAGCTGTGTATGTGTGGGATTAGGTATTGATGCAATGAACAGATCCTTTCCTTTAGAAGCAGAGAATTACAAAGCAGCCCAGGTTGGAACAGACCTTTGTGGGAAAGGGAGCCTAGATGAGACTCTCTGGCGTGTTATCAAATTCCACCTTGAAAACCCCCAGTGACGGACACATTACAATGTCTCTCTGGGGAGTTTGTTCCAGTGATTGTTTCACTATAAAAAATGTCTTGCACCAAGATGGAATCTCTCCTGGTGTAAACTCTACCTGTTGCCCCTTGTTTTGTCCGCGTGGCTCCTTATGATCCTTATGTTGAATAATTTCCCTGTTATAGGCACCCTAGCAGGAAACAAATTGCTTATATCAACATGCTTCAGGAACAAGAGTGCGTTGCTGGGAAGGCAGGACACCGCAGGCACTTTTGCTTCAGTGGCTCTGCTTCGTTACATGGGCTTGCTGTGTGATATTTTCTGCAAGGTGGTAGAGGCCTTATGTTCGGGGTCCTGTGCTGTTACTTGTTGCTGGCATGACGCTCTTCTCTCCCCTGTCCATTGTTCCCCACATTGCATGTAAGTACTTTGGCAGGCAGAATATTGATAAACATTGCAGGCTGAGTTTGTGGCAAGTACCACAGAGCTTGGATGAAGCTGTAGGAAGCCTAGAAAAAAATGGAATAGCTCTGAGAGAAACAATGCTAACGAACTTTCATTTCACATGTGTTTGTCTTTTGAGGAGCACCTCCCATGTAGGTTTGCTGGGGCTCGGTCAGAGGGAGCATTCATGGTAGTCTTCTCCCAGGCAGGGTCTTAAACAGCTGCTTTGCTCGCTCTGCTGCTGATTCCTGCAAAAAACATGAATGTTTCTGAGGGTTCTTCCTGCCTGCCAAAGGCAACGGAAATTGGCTAATGAGCTCGGAGTCAGCAGAGGGAGGCAAAAAGGCACACACAGAGCTTTTTACTGGTTTGGAAACCAAACCGCAAACCTAACCCGTGGAGAACAGTCATGTGACATGAGGAGTTGAATTGCCAGCGGGTGTTGGGAGGGAGGTGAGGTGGTTATTATCCTAGCCTGCATGGGGATGCCTCAGTGGGTGGGAAACTCCTAAAATTCAGCTTTGATTGGGAAGTTAAATCAGTTATTAGAGAAAGATTGCTATTCTAAAACTGCCTTCTTCCCTCTTGTGTCTCATGGTATGACTAAGGGGCCTTGCCAATTGAGAGGAAAATAGAGAGTTGGACTCTCGGATAGTAAAAGCTCCCTGAGGCTGTCAGTGCTTCAGGGCCCTGATGCCAGCAGGGCTTCCAAATTGATTTAGAATGAAATGAAATAGTAGGGGGGAGAGGAGGAGGAGGCATAAATATTTTCCCCTTGTTAATTTATTTTCTCCTTTTGCTTATGAGCTAATGCAATGGAAAACGATACAGCTATAATGAGTGCAGTTTTTGGGAGCTGTGTGCTGTGCTGCTCAGAGGTACGGCTGGAAATTGCTCACTGGCCTGTTGGGCCAGTCCGTGTCTCTCCTGTACTGTATCACCATGTGCTCTCAGCAGTGCCCAAGGCAGGCAACCCCTGGGAAGTCTAACGAACATGGTGGAGTAATGAATGCAAATCCAGTCAGTGCACTGACACAGAGTGAGGGCCAAGTTGTGCACCTGCTTTTCCCATCACAACTGTGGTTCAGAGCCTGCACCTGTAACAGGAAGGGATGTCACTGGTTCTGGGGGAAGGAAGAGCAAAATGGCAGACTTCCAGCAGGGCAGGCTGTGGTGGGCTGACCCTGGCTGGATGCTGAGTGCCCACCAAGCCACTCTACCACTCCCCTTCCCAGCTGGACAGGAGAGAGAAAATAAGATGGAAAACAGCTCATAGGTTGAGATAAGGCAGTTTACTGAGGCAAAAGTGAAAGTTTGCACCCACACAAGCAAGGCAGCAAAAAACCTCCAAAGGTGCATTCTCTGCTTCAATTCAGCAGTGATGGCCAGACAAGTCCTGGGAAGCAGGGCTTCAGCAAGACAAATATTGTGAATAACGAAGGTCCCCTGCTCCTCCTCTGTTCCTTGGCTTTTATATCTCAGCTGATGTTATATGGTATGGAATATCCCTTCGGTTAGTTTGGTTTAGCTGGCCTAATTGTGTGCTCTCCCAGGATCTTGTCCACCACCAGTCCCTTGATGGGGGGAACAATGTTGACAGACAGTGCTGACGCTGTGCCAGCTCTGCTCAGCAGTAGCCAAAACCCCAGTATGTTATGAACACCTTTGTAGCTCCAGATGCAAAGCACAGCTCTGTGAGACCTGCTATGGGGAAATGAACTCCACCTCAGCCAGACCCAAACCTGTCATGGAATATGCCACTTCCTTCAGGAAGCAAGGGGGCTGCTCATGGGGTGCACCCCTGAAAAATGTTTCACTTCTGACTCCTCCTTTTACTGCCTATTTGAGAGACCCTCTCAGTTGCACCTTTACCTGGTCTCCAGTACGTTACCACAAGTTTCTTTTTAAGTTAAAACAAATATTGTAATGCAGTTCTAGCTGTGAAGTGCCTCGTGTTTTCCCATGGTGCTCCTCTCCCGCAGAGACTTCTCCCTGGTCTGCATGTTCTAAATGAAACTCTGATTTTGATGCATCTTCCATCTGCTTAAGTGTTGGCCATAAATAACAACATATTACAAAATTGCCTTCTTGTCAACACACAGATTGTTTATGTGTCATTTCCTCTATCCTTTGTGTTTCTGTAACTTCCTTGGGAAAGAGGATTTATTGGTATAGCAACGTTTGGGAATGGAACCAAATCCTATGGAGTATGAAATAAATATAGTCAATTTTTTGGTACTACATTTTTATTTATTTTTTACAAGACATCTTTCCTTGTCGACTTTGTATCTCACCATGTGGCATCCACTAGCTTTGCCATATCATCTGTTATTTAGGGTCTTATATTTCCAGAGTATGTTTGCAAGCTGAGTGTAGAACTGTGAACCACAGTCCCACAGTATTTTTGACTGAAACCTAATCTTGAATTTCTACTCACTGTAAGATAATCTTAAATTACCACAGCCTCATTTTGGTGTCAAATTGAAAGGGCTCTACTGATTTAAAATGCAGTTGGGGCATGGGTCAGAGGTCATATTAGGAAAGAAACAGAAGTTTCGTTGTCTATTATTTTGGAATCAAGTAGGCTATAAGTAAGAACCCTTGACTGAAGTACTGTATTTCTTGCACCAGTAAATTGTTAAAGCCCTTCCATCGAGGAGGTAGTGCACTTTGTGTGAATGCTCCCCTCCCCAGTGGCTGACTGTGCCTGGCTATTTGGGGGTCAGCTGACATTGCCATTGCTACTAGTCTGAATGCAGGTTTTCACAAGAGCTCACAGCTCTCATACTGAGCGCTGCTGGAATGTTACTCTGTCATTCGAAATGCTGGAATATCATTACTAAAGCTGTTGAGGGCCTGTATAACTGCAGTGATAAGTGCTCTTGTCCCAGTGAGGGGTACTGTAGATGCAGTAGATACAATAGGGTGCAGACTTAGACTATTGGGATGGTAAAATTGTAGCAGAACTGTCCTTGATTATGCTATGCCACGTTTGTTTTGTGAAAGTTAGCGTCTTGAATTTTTACTTATTGAGGATAATTATATAGCTGCTATATGTATAGCTCATCCTACATATGCAAATGCATTTCCAAGCAGAGCTACTTCAATATGGAAATGCTTGTCTTTCACTATCTTTCTTGCTTTTGTGCGGGGATATTTTGTTCTGTCACCCAGAGGAAAGGGATCCTGCTAAACAGGCCAGACACACGCTTTTTGGAGATAGGACCTCATCTAAGCAATGAATGCTTCTGATTCCAGACCACTAAGTATTTTGGTCATGAATCAAGAGCAAAAGCTCTGCTTAACAAGACCTGTTGCAATTTCTTTGTAGAAGTAAGTCAACTCTGAGACATACTACTAATCTTTTTACGGCATATGTGACAAAATTCCCAGAATCCACTGCTTTAAGTTTTCCAGAGGGACAGGATTTGGACTGCTTGTTTGCCTTCAAGTTTGTTAGATCCTTTGGAGAACTGACAAAATTGATCGCTTTTTTTAAAAAAAAAAAAAAAAATTGTTTCCTTTAATCTTCATTGAGCTTTTGTGGCTTTCTTGGCGCTACATTTTACAATTAACACTGGTGAATTTTGTGATGTAGACATCACTGGCTTAACACTGTTTCTGTTCAGATCTGCAGTAAGCCTCCCAGAAAATCCCACTCCTTGTTTCCCTTACCTTGAGTCAGTGCTTGCTTATACAAATGTATACAGAAATTTACTTTTTCTTGCACGCATGAATTAGTCCCTTGAGAAGAGTTGACACTCTTCTTCCTTTGAGAGAAGGCTAGAAGCCTTCAGGCTGCTGAGAAGGGGAAAGGTCTCCACAGGGTCTACAGAGCACAGGGAGGGAATGCACAGTGTGGGTTCTGCTGTGACAGGTGGACACATTGTGGGGACCTCAAGGCTCATGTAGAACTTGCAGAGAGCCCTGAAGGTGGGGTTGAAAACCTGTTTGGAAAAAATGGAGGAAAAGCAAAGCAAGCAGGGGGATTATTTATGATCTGCTTCCCCTCCGGGGTTTTTTATTCCTTCAAATGAAGAATTTGACTGATCCTGCTTGTTTTTGAGATTTAAAGATGTATTCAAATAGCTAAAGCTGTTTTGCCTTTTTGGGGCATTTATTGCTAAAGCAGAACAAAAACTTCCGGTTGCATTATGTTTGAAACATAATATGGCTCTGTTTTATTTCTAGTATAAATTTATCTTTGTCCTATAGAAATAGATTTCATAACTGATCTTATGGCGACCAGAAAATAAGTGGCACTAATCATGAGGCAAAACCCTGAAGTGAACATTTCTTTGTTAACAATAGTGAAAATATTGTAGTTGTGAATACAGTTGACTTTCTTCCCAAATTATTATTTCAGTACCTGCTTAGTCTTACACTGGGACTCTAGGCGATACATTACCATCACTAGGTATGTTTTTCCATTTGTAGGTTAGTGGTGATTATCAAAATATCAACATATTTTAAATAATCCTCCTTTTAAAGAGAGGAGGAAACTCACCTATTATACATCATATTTGTAGTGGATAACATGGGAATTTGTGAACTTGCATTTCTAGAAAAAAAAGGTTAAGAAAAAGCATTCCAACAGAAAAGACAGCGCATTAGACTTTCTGCTCAGGATCTGAAGTCTTTGTGGCTGGTCTGTCAGGCAAACACTGATCAGGAATGACATCGGCAAAACTGAGCTTGCCTTGAGGTGAGGGTTTGCCCTGTAACTTCTTGAAGTCCCTTCCATCCCCCTGGGTGCATGATAGTTACATGCACTATGGACTTATCTTCCTGCCAGCTGTTGCTTATCGTAAGATGTGTGTTTTTTGTCTGTCTATACAGAGACTGAATTATGTGCTTTATAAACTCAAGTCCTATTTAAGAAAAAAAAAAAGGGAAAAGTGGATAAATTCCCAAATGCTAAATATTTATAAAGCTCTCTGATTTAGCATGGATTTATGTTGATCTTTTGACCTTTTCTATGTATATTATTTCATGGGCCTTTATGTTCATGTTTTTCATGTAGAATCCTTTTCTCAGCTGGAGCAGTGCTTGCAGAACTGGTAGCAGGTTATTGCTGGTTGTGTTTCATGCTCAAAGTCAGTACCTATACATTTTCTACTGTACACTTCATCTTGCTCTGAAAGCAAGGCATCTTCATTTTCCAAAAGGTATTTCCAGTGTTGCTTCCTTCAGTAACATGGAATAATCTGTCAAGAGAATTCTCTCTGCCCCTTGCTATTATTAGCTCTACTCTGTGCCTGGATGCAGTCAGAGAGATGGACAAGCTAGAATCAGTAAAAATGTCGGTTTATTATGTTAATTCAATTATTCGGCTGCATAAATTCTTATTTCTTTGTTTGGTGTAAACCTGCAGTGTATAGACAGCAGCAACAGTTTGAAATGCTTCCTGTTCTTTGACAAGGTGGTTCAAACTGGGTTTTCAGAAAATGAGGGACACACTGTATAAGATCATACAGAACCTGATGGTTGCCAAACATTATAAATATCAAAATTTAGTGCCCTTGAGTCATTGCCTTCATGCTCTCCTTTTTATGCTACTAAGGTCCTACTGGACAGAAATGAAAGACCTATGACAGGGATGCTATTGTGTTTTATTTTCCTTGTAGTTCTGAAATGCAGCTCAGGATGAAAGGGCAGTATCACTGTGTGCCATTTCTTGGATGGGTGTTCATGGCCAACACATTAAAGTAAATTTGCAGACCGAAGCAAAGTATGGAGAATACATTTGTGTTACTATTTTCCAGCACAGCTAAGATTAGACTTGCTAAGAAGTCTCTGGCCAGGCTTTACTGCGTGGTTTTGGTTTCATTGTTACCTACCCTCTGTTAGGTGTTTAATGCAATAGGAGACAATGGTATTAGCAGTGAGCGTTGTTTTGTGTAACTCATGAGAGTACCCTTTCTGATGTACTACTGCAGGTTTTCTTACTACCATGTGTAGATCCTGCTCAGGTGTCTTGTTGAGCTGAGGTTTTTTCCTGTGCTTCATTCCATGTGTTCTATTTACTGAGACTTCCCTGTATTTTCATGGGTGATCAGGGTTTAGCCCTCCTTCTGCACTTAAGAGTTCCTGCATGATAATGAAAACAATAGCACTTCTACTGCCTTGGGATGGAGGCAGAAACACTGCTTTGAGGTCCATTTTGAGCATGTTTTATGTACAACTATGAAACCCAGGCTGCTAAGAACAGTGGAGCCATCCCTAGTGTGCAGCTAACAATTTTGACTTGGTAATTTCTGTAAATGGCAAGTTATCAGAGATTTTCACCTGTTCTGGTGGGGGTTTTTTTGGTGTTGTTTTGTTTTTTGGGGGTTTTGTTTTTGAGCTTTTCTGGTTTTTGGGGTTTTTTTGTGTTTGTTTGGGGTTTTTTTTTGTTCTTTTTTTCTTTATTGTTACTGTCTTGGAGAGATATATCGATGGACCATCTTTTACATTTGTGCACAGAGACACCTCCTAATATGATGCAGGTCATGCTGTTTCACAGTGCAAAATGTGTAGCATTTGTACATTATTGTATTCAATAAAGCTGTTGCTTTATAGGAGTCTATTTAGACCTTTGCAGCTATTCTGCTTAAGTGTTACTGCCTGAATCTGGTGCTTACTAGCAGGTTCTTTAGCGTGTCTTGCTGTCTTCCCACTAACTGAAGCTGTATTTCCATGTGATACAGTGATGAGAATACTTCATGCATGGTGCTTTTCCTCAGTGTATGTGGTGGGCTGCTTTACAACAGAAGTCTTGAGTCCTTGTTTTCCTCTGTTGTATGGAAACTTGAATTGCAGGGCTGTGAAATACTTAGTACAAGGTCTGTCATGCTCTGGCAAAATGAGAGCTTTAACCAGTTGCTTGCCAGACCATGTGTCTGTGGAGTACTTTGCATGGAGTCCCTGGCCTTCTAACAGTCTTGGTATGCAAAGTACAAAAAAGTTCCTTGCTCTTCTTAATATCTGGCAACTAAGGAGCTTTATAGCATTATTGCTGCTTTCTCCTGTAATTGTGTGTCAGATTGAAAGTTGCATCTTCAAGAAATGTTGCTTTGCCTTTGAACTCAGAAATACAGCAGAGGGTAGAAGACCTGGAGTACATAGAGTGCAAAGTATAATGGGAGCAGAAGCAGGTTTCCCTGTTACACTGATTTCCAGATAGCCAAACAGCTTCAGGACTTCAGAAAACTATTGCTGTTGTCTTTTGACACTTCAGAAGTGGCTTGACAAGAGATATTATCATTCAAGCATTTAATGGAAGTGTGATCTTCCTTTATGGACTACTGATGTGTATAATATGAAAGACGAATTTTCTGCTCAGACACTCCCCAGCTTATTGTAGTAGAAAAGTGTGCTTGGCGCTACGTTGTTTCTTTTGCTGTGCATTATATGTTATATTTCCAATGCTTGAATTAGGGTTACAAATTTTCAGAGTTATGCGGTAACAGCATAACCTTGGAACTATTTTAAGACAGAGTGGCAGGTAATAGAGGCCCCAAATTTATATTTGGTAATAAAAAAAATAACCTCTATAAAATTTAATATGGACATAGAAATATTATTATGACTTTGTGAACCATTGCAATGGAAAAATTCCCCTGCAAGGCTTTCTGTCCAAAGGCAACACTCGGCAGTGGTGGAATCCTCACTTGGGTTAAATGTAACATTGTACTTTTCAGTCTTGCAGGCTGATGGTAACAGAAGGAAGTAGTAGCAAAAATAGGTCTGATTTTTATTGTTGGCTTAGTTTCAATAATCTAGGAAGTTATTAATAACTGCAGATACTTGACTAATTTATAAGATGCATCTCTGGGTTTTTTCCCAAGTTAATTATTCGATCATTTCCCCTGATTATTGTTGTTTTGTAATTACAGTGCTGCCTAGAGGATCAAATAAAATTGAGGGTCTCTTACTCTATCTGCCTGCCAAGATGCAGTTCTTTCCTGAAGAAGCTGTAATCTAAGTTGCTGTGATAAAGAAAGGCAAAAGAAGATAAACATTTTGCACAGGGTTGCAGCAAAGTCTCTAGCAGAGCTGAGCTGTCATCTTTTTGGAGTCTTTAATACTGAAATGACAGACTGAAGGCTTGTCTTTAATACCTCAAATAGTGGTACTTAATAATACTGAGAAGTCTAGAAGGAGGAATAAAATCTGTTTTCTGCCATTGGGAATGTGAATGAATCGATGAAGGCTAGGATGTGAGGGCTATTTTAACAGCTTTTCCTGAAGCACTTGTATGTCATAACTTGACCCCAAAACCTGGACCAGAGGACTCTGCCATGTGAGGTGGTTCTTAGACTGAATTCAACAAAATTCATTCTAAATTTCGGATTCATCTGCATGCTTTCCATTGCTCTGACAGGAACAAGTGTTGAAACTGTATAATTACATTTCTGTGGGTTTATATTGTGTACGGTAATTTGTTATCTTGATTTAACTTTTGTGCGGTGTTTGCTGTTGGAATTTGAGAATTCAATAAATTATGAGATTGACTTATTCCCATTAAAAAAGTAATTTTGAAATAAGATTGCTCCTCTGTCATGCTATAATCGAAGACTGAAACATAATGAGAGCAAATGATTGTTCTTCTGTGGATTTCAACATCCCATTAAAAAACAAAGGAAAAAGAAAACCTTGATGAAAAACGAAACCTCACTCTCTCTGTTTCAGTTTAACAGCAAATCCAGAAATATAACAGTTCACTGCAATGGAGACGAGTGACTTCATTTTATTTAAGACCAAAGAAATAGACTTGAGTTAAAATATTTTATAAATATGGTAATTTGCTTGATGGTGTATTGTATTGCTCTCTGCCTTTTAGCATTGCAAACTGTTTCCATTAGCCTGTTGACTCAGACCAACAGAGATTCTTTGTGTTTACAGTTACATTTTGGTCTAAGCCTGTGAACCAGGCTCTGCCAGTGGTCTTTGGGCAGGGATCAGGGCCAGAGGCTGATTCAATGTCCATGTTTTAGAAGGCCATGAATGAATCATACTTTGGTGTAGCTTTTCTTTCTCCATTAAACTACTTTAAAATAGAAAGTTAATCCTTAGGACATGAAACCTTAAGACTGAAACATCTCATGTTTGGGTTTAGGAAAGGAAAGAATAATTTTTGGGAAAATAGATATTGTACATCTCCTAGGTATTTTTAATTTTCTTTCTGTGAATGACATGGAATCACATAAAAATTGTTCAAGGATGAATCTCAATGGCTAGGTACTCCTTTCCTCTTATCTGAGATGATACATTAGTGAATTTTTTTTGGAATGTATTTGTTTGGAAAGTCCTTAAAAAACCTCCAGTAGCCAAGATTCCACATACCACAGAGTACTGTTTGCCTGTTTCAGTGGTCTCTGACTCCTTGAAGTTCCAGTTGCAATTAGGAAGATGGTCTTGAAACTGAAAAGCTGATTTGTCCTTTTGTTGTGTGCGCATGTGCCAAGTTTTGTAATTTGTAGAAGAACCACCGTATTGTAAGAGATTACTTGAAGTGTTTTGCTAGTGCAAGGAGATTTCCTGCATGTACCAAGAAGGAAAACTGTCTCATTCTTCTGCATATATCTCCGTGTTTGGAGGATTAAAGTTGTGGTGGGTGGCATTTAGTTTTGATTTTGTTTTTAACGTATTATTTTGACACTTTCCCATTCCTTAGAACATGACCAAGGTTTCTTTGCTGCCTGGGGAGACAGAGATTTGGATACGGAGCCGTCAGTATTTTTGAGGGGAATAGGTACCTTATTTTAGGCAGTGGTGGAGTCTCACTTGCCTCTGTCCAGAATGGTTTGGCAGAGGTTGACCTGTGATTAGGAGGAATGCAAGAGGTGTCTTGAATCCTTTAAAACATTGCATGTTAGAGCTGTGCCAGAATAAATATCAGTTTCCTGCTGCAGCCCTGGAATTTGATCATCTTACTACAAAACCATTTCAATGAGCCTAAACCTTTATGGCACCTGGGTTCTATCCCATTAGGTTTCACTGATTTGTCGGTCACACCTTTTCAGTCTGCCTAGCCAGGCAGGTATGCTTTCTATAACCCAGAGGAAAGCCAGCTGGCCAGGGATATGTTAATGAGTGACGTAATTACAGAGGTCACCAGGCAGCTTGGCTGTATATCAGGACACGTGTGACTTCTTGATTATTCCCAGGTTACCAATGTTTTAGGTCTGTTTATTTTCAGTAAAACATTATTGGTGCATGAAATTACTGCTAAGATCTCAGGAGGTTCCAGAGGAGAATGTTAATATTGTTAGGATCTAGCACATTGGAAAGGAAGCTGGGAAAAGGTACACAAAGGTAGGGAGAGAGGGTCTAATTATAAGCCCAATTAAAGTATTTAAAGGAATACAAAGCATAGTCTGAGAGGTAACATAGACACAACAGAAAACAAATCCATCTCTGAACTGTAACTTCTGTGACAGAAACCAGATTGTGCTCTGGTTTTACAAGGGCATTGAGATTCCTTAACAAGAATACTTGGGAAAAGAGAAGGTTTTAAAGTAAAGCCATTGTAGAAGGTTTTTGTGTGGTAATCAGCTAGGTGGTGGTGGAATGGTGCGTGCATAGCAATAGGACAAAGGTTGGTTTCTAGGCCCCCAGACCTCCCCCCAGCTCCACTCCTCCACTCCCTAGGTCATTTTTCCTTTCCTGTGCTTACTCTTTCTTAGCAGAGATTTTTATATAGGTGTAGGACCCTGAATGTTGGCTCAGCCACTGGAGCTAAATGATGGAACTGAAAACCAGAGTTAACAGCATTGAAGATGTCAGACATGTTTTAAATGGATTAAACAGAGCAGAAGCTGTCTGTTTATACATCTCAGCAGGGCAGGCTGAAGTTGAACAAAGTGTTTAATGCAAGTGCTTAAATCCATTCCTCTTCCACAGAGCAATGGTAGTCCATCTGTAATTATAAGAACATCGAGTGTGTTGAAGCTTCAGCATAGATGCCATGTAGTTTGCTGACTTGCAGGTATTAGGCTCACGTGCTGTGTTTAAGGGTAAATTTTCCTTTCTAACTGCATAACTCCTTGCTATTTACAATTCTGATTTAACGTAACTGCTGGCATCAATGAAAGTATAAGAATGTTGCCTGAGACTGAAGTTTTCTGCCTCTGACAGTTCTTAGATACAAATAGGTGCTCCACAGCTGAACCTGAGTGGTAACTGAATCCCTTTCTGTTTGGAAAGGCTGTTCGGCCAAGATGTGCCCTGAAGCCAGATCTGGAGATGTGTTCTGCTTATTTCTGTGGATGTCACAGAGGATCACTTGATCGCAAGGATCCTTGTGTATTCTCAGTTTCTCTCAGAAGGATTGCTTTTTAAATGTTTATCTTTGTATTACTGTTAAGGATGGCATTGCATTCACCTATGTTTTCATTCTTTCAAGTGCATAGCATAATGCAATACAAATTGTGATTTTTTTTTTTTAATTTTTCATCTCTGTAGAGGAAGAGACTTCTGGATTACAATGGAAGTTGTTGTCTACATTGCTTCCATTGAGAGATTTGTTTTTTTCCCCAGAGCTTTAAATTTTTGTCCTCGTCCCTAGGCTTAGCTATTTTGTAGCATATTCCACAAAGAAAAATAAGTTTTGAAGCACAAATTCTTTGCAAAAAGAAGTAAGATGATGGAATGGGGAAGTTAATTTCTTCAAGGGAGAGGAAATAAAGAAAAGGGGAAAGGAGGGTAGAGTGTAGAAAAGGGTAAGAGGAGTTCCCTCAGAAAAGGAAGGCAGGGAGTCTATGCTCCTGGATCAGCAGTCCATAACCATCCCTTGTCTTCTAGATCTTCTAGAATTTCCAGCTGTATTTGAGAAACAGTATGTTTGACTTGAGGGTCAAACCTGTCTTGGTGAACATAATCCCTTTTGGGAGTGTCCTGGTATTCTTTGGTGTTTGCCAGGTACAAAAGCTGAACATATAGTTGCTCTGAGATTCATGTGGTACATTTATCATGTATGTAATAAGCTTATTTCAAACATCCCTGAATGGAAAACCACTCCACCTACATGAAATAGATCTTGAGATTTGTATGGCTAAGTAGAGATTGTATTTATTGGTCTCTTGGAGTTATGTGATTGCAAGGGCATCATTCATAATAATTAGTAGCCCTCAAGCTCTCGAGAAACAGCTGCTGCTTGTTCCTGTGCTTGTGTGTGCAGTATGGTTCCTCTCTTGGAGATGTCTAGGAAATAGAAGTGAATGTGCTCAAAGCTCTTGCTTGATATATGAAAATCAAGAGGCTCTTCCTAAGGTCATTAAATCAATATGTTTTAGGTAATGTGCAATTCCCTTGTCCAGCAGACCAAGAACCATTGTCTCTGAAGCTGATGGTAAGAGTATGGCAGGTTTCCCCTGTTTGATTGTAGATAAGAGTCTTTTACTGTCCCAGCTAAAAGAAGGCTTTCACGATTTCCTTAGGAGTCCTGAGCAGACCCCTAGTCTTCACTGGTCAGTGTAGCAGTGACTCCAAGCATCCAAAGTGTAGCTGTTCAGTGCTTTGTTGAAGCATTGTCAGCATAGTCAACGCAGCCATATCTTAAGCTGTGTGACTCTTGGCAAACTGGAATGGAAAGCTCAAGCGCTGACACTGTTTATAGGATTGTGTGAGGGCATTCAAGTAGAAAAACAATTTGAGAGCCCTACTACAGGCTAATGGGACACAGTAGGACTTAGCAAAGACTTCTGACTTACCTGATTCTGGATATTTTTTAATCCCTATTGGATGTTTTCCTACAAGGTGCTCTCTTTCAAATGGATTTTAATTTAGGAGAACTGTTTTCCAGAGGTCAGGCACAATAATTGTTTATGTATTTCATGGCTTTGTCTACATTTCTGTGGGCATGTAAGTAAATGGTTTCAAGGTATGTCAAACAGAAGGGGGATGTAGAGACAAGATAATTTGTGCTGAATGAAGTCCAGATTGAAAGCTGCTTTTCCACACTTCTCAACAATAATAGTTGTGTGTACCTGGTGCTATAATGTGTTTGTGTCAACAATATTGCCTTAGTTTTTCAGGTGCAAAAGAAAATGTAGATTTTTCAAGGGTTTGCAAATCAATAGTCAAGAGACATTTCCATTCATAAACTCTAATAAAATATCCTAACATCTACTTTGTGTGAAAGCGAATGACCTTGGCATAAAGCCTATAACATAATAAACTCTGAAATAGGTGGGAGGGAAGTGATTCAGGAATTACAAGCCATTTGGAAATTATATGAGAGAGCGCCTGTACTTTTCAAGGAAAATCAAAAGCTTTATGGTAACCATTTAGCATGTGTAACAGCTCAGTATAAAAACAGAATCTGGGGTAATTTCTGGATTTAGCAGATTTTTTTTCAGAACCAAAACAGAACAAAATGAGCCTTAACAGAGACTTGGTATTTAGTTTGTATTTTTAACTGTGAAGCGATCACAGGAAGACTAGGGTAACCTTGAAGTCTTTCTCTTTCTAGTCATTCATAAGCTGAGCTCTTGCAGCTGTTATTGCTGGTAGGGTAGCCAGAAATGAAGGATTCAAGACAGGATATATTTGTCCTTTAAATTTTTCTAGAAGTGAGGCCAACCATGCAGTTCTCCAGGTAGCAGCCAAAAAATAGCATCTTTGGCTGC
This sequence comes from Grallaria varia, assembly GCA_013396735.1. NCBI lineage: Eukaryota > Metazoa > Chordata > Aves > Passeriformes > Formicariidae > Grallaria > Grallaria varia. Next base: position 205,139 of record VWZG01013158.1, read on the forward strand.
TGTTGAACAAAAACATTACACAATGCTTTCTGAAAAATAAATGTCTCTGACCTCCTATCTTAATACGACTAATCTGATCGGGTCCCTAGTCCTTTTCTTAGTAGATTTCTTTGGTTTGAAACTACTATCTACGAGTGAGGTTTACTTTGATGGAGCTACAGAATGGAGCAGTAGGCAACTAGTTTATACTATTGTTCCCAAAAGCAGGGTTCTTTCACTGGGTGTGCAAGAGCAAATCTACACACTGAATTCAGACTGAATTTATTACCATCCTTCAGAATAGGGTGCCAGGCATCAAACACAGCTGGCACACCTTATAGCAAACAAGCAGAGTCTTTTATACAAAAAATAAAGAATGATAAAGAAACAGGTGACTGGTCATTTATATTTATATAACAAAATTCCTAATGCATTTGTAATGGTCTTGATCCAAGTTATTATGCTATCATTTGCATATACAAATTTTCTTGGCTGTATATTTTTTAGCGTTATCATCATCTAGGGTAACTTGGGGTTCTATTTTCATCCTGTCATCTAACACCAAGTTATTATTTAATAGTATACTCTATTACAGTTTCTATTTGAACAATTAATTGTCAGCAAACTAAGGATTTATCATGTTCTGTTCCTGGGGACTCTTCACTCTTCCATTGCTCTGGTACACTGTTGTCATGGTTTCAAGACCAACCCATAGTTACTATGGTCTTCTTTGTGGATTTTTAACCTTGCCTGACTTCAGATTCTCGCCTTGGAGACTTATGGACATATCCACAGTACCTTTCTTAGAAGTTGCACCCTGTATTTGAAAAAACATAGTTAATTCTATAACCTGAAAGAATGCAATAGACGTATAACTTCTGATTGTGTGATGCAGTGGTGTGTCAGTATAGTCTCTAAAGGCCCTGTTGATTTGCACTCGACCTTAGTTTCTGGTGGAGGAGCTGGTGTACAATGAATCCAGGAACTGATTCCTTCCCTTTTCACAGTTGTATATGCAACCAACAGAACAATGTAAGGTCCTTTTCACTTTTCTTTCAGTGGTTCATCTCTACAAGAGTGAATATAAAGTTTCTGTGTTGAAAATTGTATACTGGCACATCCAGGGGCAAGGGAGCTTACGGATTGAGGTAAAGATGATAAAATGTGCGAAAGAGACAGCAAATAATCTTTTATCGCTGCTTCCCCTTTAACATGCATTTCATTGCTTCAATACCCACTCTTTCAGATGGATACTTCCCCCACAATATTTCAAAGGGACTCACACTTTGCTTGACTCATGAAGCGATTATAATTCTCATCAAGGCAATCAGGAAAATATATACCAGTTTGAGCTGAGTTTCTGGACATGGTGTTGAAAAGTTTTGTTGTTGTTGTTTTTGCTTTTAATCGTGCTTTCCACCTCTTTGCTAGACTGTGGTTTCCAGAGGGTATGTAAATATTTTTTAAGCCAGAGAAACATTTAGTTTTTGGACTACTTCTGGAATAAAATCGGGCCCACTGTCTGAGTACAATCTCTCAGGAATTCCAAACCTAAGGATTATTTCCTTTAACAGTATTTTGACTTCCCTAGTCTGATTGCTATGGCAAGGGAGGACTTCTGGCCATCCTGAAAAGACATCCACTACAACAAGCAGAACTTTGTGGCTTATATAAATGGCAACTCAGATAAATCCATCTGTTGGTGTTCCCTGGGAGTTATGTCTCTTTTCACATCACCTGCTGGCAGATTTCTTTGTATTTAAGGGTTGTTTACACAACACATTGGGCATATTTCTACTATTACATTTGCACTCAAGTGCATTTTTGGTCCTATAGCATACCTCTTAACATTACTTACCTTAGCATCTTCTCCATCATGAGTTTCTTCATGTAACTTCTTGAGAAGAACTCATTTCAGCAGTTCATGTTCATTTGGAGTTATTCACCATTCTTCTGATTTTTTTTTTTTTTTTAACATTTTGGTATTCCTGCCAGTGGATCTTCTCTCATCAGCATATTCCAACAGTTGCATTGTTATTGTTGCCTTACCATTGATCCAATGGGAACATGTTTTTGCCAATCTGTTACTAGGCAGAGTTGAGCTGTTTTTCAATACACCAGGGAACACAGTCCGGCATAGCTGCACATTTCTTCCCATGATGTGATTCTCTGATTTGAAGGAAAAAATTGCTTGTCGACTCTGATAAAAGAGGAGGAGGGAAAAAAGGCATTTTAAAATCCAAAACCAGTAAAATAAGCGTTTATTTTCTGTAACTGAGACTATCAAGGTGTAAGGAACTGGTACGGGGTCTGTGTGTGTATATATATATATTTATATACACACATGGTTATTTGGTGTATTGCTCCTGAATTCTGTATCAGTCTTTACTAATGAGAACAAGGTAAAATAGAAGTCTTAAATTCAAACTCATACTCTCTAAGCAGTCCATAATGCAAGACAGTATTTATCAAGGGCTCCAATCCTTTACATGCATCCAGTCTAATAGGGTATTGATTCAGCTTCACCGGTTGTGCTCCTGATGTGAGTTCTACTTTAAAGTGGAGTTCATGTTCTTTGCTTTGCCTGGTTTCTCTGAAGCCCATACCAGAGGGATTACTACATTCAGTACTGGATCTGGGATGTCCTTCTCAAGTTCTTCCAAGGTCTGGTCCATTAGTTAACAGATTTGAGGTTTCCATGCTGTTTCCTGTGGGATGTATAGTTTGTACAGTTTTTAAAAAAAAGTTTCTGAGCATTCAATTTGCATCCTAACAATGTAAATGGGAAATTCTTGCATATATATATATTTATATATATATATAAACTCATGAGTCAATTTAATGTCTCCAGTTGTACGTTCCATAAGTTGTCAGAATGGTTGCAAAGTTTTTTCCTATTGTCTCAACAGTCAGTATTGTGATTTTACTTAGCAGGTCCTTACAGCAAGATATTACTGGATGTGTGACTCTGCTAGCTATTAAAAAAAANCAAAACCAGTAAAATAAGCGTTTATTTTCTGTAACTGAGACTATCAAGGTGTAAGGAACTGGTACGGGGTCTGTGTGTGTATATATATATATTTATATACACACATGGTTATTTGGTGTATTGCTCCTGAATTCTGTATCGGTCTTTACTAATGAGAACAAGGTAAAATAGAAGTCTTAAATTCAAACTCATACTCTCTAAGCAGTCCATAATGCAAGACAGTATTTATCAAGGGCTCCAATCCTTTACATGCGTCCAGTCTAATAGGGTATTGATTCAGCTTCACCGGTTGTGCTCCTGATGTGAGTTCTACTTTAAAGTGGAGTTCATGTTCTTTGCTTTGCCTGGTTTCTCTGAAGCCCATACCAGAGGGATTACTACATTCAGTACTGGATCTGGGATGTCCTTCTCAAGTTCTTCCAAGGTCTGGTCCATTAGTTAACAGATTTGAGGTTTCCATGCTGTTTCCTGTGGGATGTATAGTTTGTACAGTTTTTAAAAAAAAGTTTCTGAGCATTCAATTTGCATCCTAACAATGTAAATGGGAAATTCTTGCATATATATATATTTATATATATATATAAACTCATGAGTCAATTTAATGTCTCCAGTTGTACGTTCCATAAGTTGTCAGAATGGTTGCGAAGTTTTTTCCCATTGTCTCAACAGTCAGTATTGTGATTTTACTTAGCAGGTCCTTACAGCAAGGTATTACTGGATGTGTGACTCTGCTAGCTATTAAAAAAATCTATATCTTTGTTCCCTGACTCTATTGGAAGTAGAGGATCTGCTGGGTATGCATTGATATTTCCCCCCCGTCTCCCTCACTCATCAGAATCCTCCAGCATGATAATGTTAATATCCTCTAGTTGACCCTTACTGTCTACAAAGAGCACATTGATTCAGGCCCACGGTGGAGGATGCCTTTTGGACCCCCAAACTTCTGCCTATCCTTTTGCTTTCTTTGATGTCATTCTCTTTCACTCTGCAGTAAAAAGGTATTCAATATAGTCTCCATGCCTCCCCCCTCCATTAGGGTGATGAGCCAGCCTAACAGTGTCTAGAACTGATACATTGCTTCTGGATTCTCTGGACACTCTGAGACTGAGCAGACAGATTGTCAACTGCCATTTAATGTTTCAGACTTCTTGATTTGCAAATAAAGAGCTGGCAGACCTCTTTCCCCCACTGCTTGTCTTAAAGGCACCCCTGTCACAGGCTGGGGTTGTCCTTGAGTCTAGCCTGCAATGGGACTAAAATTTTCATTTCCCGCAGTTCAGTGGCAGTCTCTTGCATCACCCTGATGATCACCTGTTCTGAGTAACAAAAAAAAGATTTCCAAGGCACTGGAATGAAAGGAACGTCTTTCTTTTGCCATTGTCCAGGTCTTGAAATCAAATGCTGAACATTTCAGTATGAGATGTGAGTGCAATAGGCTTGGGTTTGTGTTGTTTTTTTTTTCCCCTTTGATCTCATTTCTTCTCTTTGTTGACATGGTATGATTGTAGCCCTTGGGAATTCATACTACTCCATCCATGGATCAGGCACAGAGGCATTAGAATCTAATAATTTCAATAGCCGTGTAAGTTGTTCAACATACAATTTTAATATTTTGCTATTGTGTGATTTTTATTGTTTTTTTTCAACTGAGCTAAGTGAGTGGCAGAATTTTTTTCAGAGTCTGTCCAAACTTGTACAAGGAGGCTTCATTTTTAAGGGACCAAATGTATTTTCCAGAGTAAATGTACTGTACACTGACTTAGTGACATCTTTCTTCTGGCAAGGAAATGAAGGGGAATAATTTGTTATCAAGTGCACTGTATGCTATGTAACTTAGGGGAAATCAGTGATCAGGAATGATGGGTTATAAATGACTCTGCTTGAAGACTTGTGATGTTCAAGATTGCATTTCCACCAGTAGGATGTTCCCCTCCTCCCTCCAGGTCTGTCACCTACACATAGCTCAGCATCCCTTCTCTGAGAACTAGAAAATGCTGGTTCTTGCTGTTATCACGCTTCTGGAAACTTGGAGCTCAAAGGAACATGCTAATCTGGGCTGAAATACCTTGGCTACAGATTCAACCTGCTGTGTCCTACACTCCTACTTGGGAAACTGGTTCATGTTATTAGCAAGCAATAATTAAATCCCTTCTATTTGGGAAGGCTTATGGTAAAAATAAGAAACTTATTTTAAAAATAATGATTGGCATTCTGCAACTGTTTTGAACTAAATAATTCAAGCATGTTATGACAAAGCAGTGTTGAATTGTCTTAACTCTTCCACGTAATCATGTCCAGTCAATAGCAATGACCTGAGTGAGACTGATGGCCCTGGGTAGGTGATAGCTGTAATTATCACTGTTGGTGATTATATCCTTACTACCCTGTGATAATGCCTCAGGAAATCTTCTGTAGGATTTGTTGTGATGATAATTCTCCTTTCGCTGGCTAAGTTTCTCTGCTGCTTGGAAATGTCATTGGGCAGTGAATTTCTGTATCCTAAATACTTTCCATTCAGTCTTAATTTAGTTAAATTCAAACCAGGGCTGAAGTGAACTAAAAAATGATTCTTAGCTAGATATTATTCAGTGGTGTAAAGGCTCTAAAATGATCTAGACTCTTGCTCTGATGCCTGATGATCTGACTCAGCACTGAAAATGCTGACTTGCCTCCCTTTAGATCCTGCAGTAGACATGACATCTGCTCCATATTGAGATGGATCTACTTGCGTCCATCTGACAGTGAGAGATCCTGCAGCAGGCTGTGTCATGTTTAGGCACAGCCTGACACAAAGCATGAGCACATAAATTGATTAGTAACAGAAACAGACCCATGAGGACTCTAGTCCTTCAGATCCAGTTCTCAAAGCCTTGCTATAGCAGTGTTAGTTATTAGCAAGGTATAGACGGTGGAGCCCACATGTTGAACTTCATTGGCTCATCTCATGTGTCTAATCCACACAGAAATAGCCTTCCATCTACTTGGTGCAATATGAGCAAGCTGAAGTCCACAGTAAATTTTCCTTCAGTATTAGTCTCTTGGATACTATGGCTGTGTTTCCTGTTCTGCTCCTTGGGACTGATCAGACAGATGCTTCACACCTCAGTGACCCCTGCACCTTTGTGGTGCTTTGAGACAAATTAGCCTTTGAACGCTCTGCATTAGAATAACAAGCAGTCAAAGTGCATAATAGTGTTTCTTGTCTGTTTTATTATATCAGCGTGGAGACTTTCTTGGCTTTTTTATTATATCAGTGGTGGTTAGGAGGCCAGATTGAAATTCTGATTGTAATGATGAGCTGCTTAACTTTTGACATTAACATTTTTCAGATAAAGAGGGGAAATGTGTCCAAATCTGCTCTACAGTTAGCACTTCATATTTAAGCCTTGATTTACCTTTCTCTTTTGAGGAGTTTGCACTGCACCTGCAGCCTGATTTTTTATTTTTTTTTTTTCTAGTGCCATCAGTATAAATTAAGACTCATAAATCAAGCTATAACTAGAAACCTTTTATCTGTGAGTTTTATTTGCAGTGGACATAAGAGGCTTCAGGACGTGAAACTACAGTCACTTGAGTTTATATTCACCCACCTGGAGCAGCTCAGAGAATATCCTGGTCAAGAGGCAGCATTGCTCTTGGGATTGACTTACAAATAGGCTTCCAGGCTGCAACCCTTTCCTGTACTTGTTGGCATACACTTGAGCTGCACTGAAAGATGGCATAGTAGTTATGGCCTTTCCTTGGGGTATTGATATTTTGTGCTTGCTTTGACACAGATTTCTTATGGCTTGCAGGTACATTGTTTGGACTTTGTGAGAAACTGTCAGTGAGTGATGTGCAAGTAGCCGAATGAAGAACTGTGCTAATTATCCTGCAGAGTAGATACAGCATATGAAAACATTTGCTTTCTATGTTACCTGCTGTTCCATATAGTTCCACTGATTATGCTAGTAAGTTTCCATATCTGCTTGATCCTAACAAGTGGACAAATCCTTGGCGTCTTTTTGTCTCATAACCCCCACAGAAACAAGGACTAGCATTCTCATTTGTTCCACAGGAGTGTCACAAAGACAGATGCTCAAGAAGCTGTTGCTTGTGGGGGTTGAATGGGAGTATATACTTCCCTGGTCCAGCAAACGAGAGTAGGTTTGGACAGAGGATGTTACTCAGCCTCTCAGAAATCTGGGCCAGGCCTCGCTGTAGAGTTGGACTTCAGCTTTCTGCAGTGTTGCTGCTGTTAAGATAGAAGCTTCTAAAGGTTATGACTGGAAAAAGGTCATCTTTTTGTCTGTAACAGCCCTTGCTTCCAGAACAGCCTGCCTGTTGAACTGCAGTGAAACTTGGAGTGCTATGGTCTTTCTCTGAGGAGGCTCAAATTGCTGAATTCTGAGTGGAGTAATGCAAGGTTGGACTGGAACTGGAGGAGGGCTGTTTTCTAGCATTTCACCTAGCTCAAAAGAGTGACCGGGCAGATTACTGAATCTAGTTTGTCACTAGGAGCTGATAATGTTTTGTTCAAATACTTGGATTATGTGTCTTGTATCTAAACAAAGAATGTGTGTATTGCTGATATCTTGAAATGTCTCATTGGTTTAAAAAACCTACATCAAATGAGTAATGTGTTCCTCAAAATAAGGAGAAACTGTTGTGGACAGTTTTTCAACATTTGACACCTTCCCAGCAGAATAAATGGAACCAGCCCATCTTTTAGCTTGACTGCTGGCTATTTCACACAGCTACCTCTATTGCTCTCGAAATTGAGCCCACAAGAGAATTCACTGCAACACGGAAATAGGGACTGAAGGTGCAGGCAGCTAACTAATTTGTAAACACAGGGGTTGTGAAGCTCTATTTTCATCTCAGACAGGTAAATGAACTGTGTTTAGAGAACCCATTTACTTTTTAGTGAACATGCATTTCCTGACATGTGCTTACATGCATTCTGTAGACACATGGTAGATGTAAGAAGCAGTCAGGTGAACTTGTCTGGTGGTTTTGGATTCTGTCTGAGACGAGCTGAAAAGTAGTCGAGTGGTCAGCTACAAGTGACATTGCAGTAATTATTACAGGACTCCTTGCTAAAGGTTGCCTCTAGCTGCACCATCAGTTTTTGCCATGAATTTTTCTAGTTCTCTTTGAAGTGCTCTTGTTTTGCTTTTTTGCCTTTGAAAATTGATGAGTGGTACAAAACAATTACCTGAGGCCCCAGAGAGGGTCTGAACCTAAAGGCACTTAGCCATTTGGTTTCTGTTCAGACCCATGCGATCCCTTGAAATCTCAGGCAGCTTCAAAACTGGGATGCAGAGTGAGAATAGTATCTTTGGTGTATTTGAATATGTATCAAAGGCAACAAGGTGATGCCACTGCAGGCAATGCAGTTGTTAAGACTCTGAAGTGTGTTAATAAGAGAATTGTATTAGGCAGGAGAGGCAGTTGTAATTACTCTGACAAAAGCGTAAGCCTGGTTGGGTTACTGGTTTAGACATTCCTGAGAACACTGCAGGAAAGTGTGGATTCATCTTTAGAGTCCCATGGTGACTTCTTATCATTTTTACCAAGAATTATAAGCTGTAAATGTTACTGAATGTTACCTTTATGAAAAGAAACTGCTTGCTCACTCTAAAAAATAGATCTCTTTCAGTATATAATGTACTCTCAAGAGAAGGGCCATGAACAATGAACAAAGAACTTCTCTCTGAGGTTAAGCCAAGAAGTAATTAATCTAATTGAAAACAATGGAGATCTTAGCTTGTTACTAGGAAAAACTTAAATGCTGAAACTGTGTTGCCCACATAGCAGTGGAACTCTGGTAGAAGAATTGAGTACACTGAAAAACCAAAAACATGGACAGAGCCTACCTGATTTTATCTCATCTTCAGGTTGGTCAGACCCTGCACTTCTCTTTTTTCTTAAAAAGGCCAATACTAAGTGAAGACTTCTGGTCATTATGACTTTCTTTTGCTAGAAGGACAGAACAGTGCGCTGAGATAAGGTAAACTGCTAAAGAAAGAATGCTTAGATCTGCTGAGTGAAACACCCTGTAAGTGGAAATCTTAAAACAAACTCTCATACCATTCAGTGAATTTCTTTCCCTTCTGCTTTAATTTAGCAGTTTTTAGTTGCTCCAGGGTGCACACAATCCAAGCAGTCCTCTTTATCTCTTATAAAATCATTTTGCTTTTCATCACTTCCAGGACTTACATTAAATTGTACTGCATACCACAGCTAAGTGTTCTCTCCACGTGATCTTTTGGCCACTCATCATCCTCTGTCTGCAAAGCTTTCTCAGTCACCCTTAGGGAAGGAACAGTCCCTTCTTCTCTAAAAAGGTAAATTAGACCCAGGAGACAGTTCTGAAAAAAGGCAGAAACTCTTTATTTTATTCAACTATGCAATAAGATGTAAGCAAGCTTCCTAAGCACTTGTACTGTTTGCCATGTAGGAGGTGGGAGCATTGAATTACTTCCAGGTCTGTGATTCCCCTTATGGATGAAGAATGAGTTGGATGAGATACAAGTTGGAGTGTTATACATCCTGTTTGGACACGTAGGCGATCCCACTAGTCACTTGTACTGTGTTCATCAAAATGATCCCATCTCAGAAAACACAGCAGTGCTCTGCAGCCTGTAGACTGGCTCATAGATACGTGAAACTGCACACTCCATAGTTCTGGATAAATGGAGTGCTTACTGTAAAGACAAAGTACAGGGCTTGTGAACCTGTGCCTGCACAGTGTAAATAAGATGCAGTTTGTAGTCTCTGTGAGACACCAGCTCGAAATTTTTCTGTAGTGTCAATGGATTAATGAGGAGTACCTCAAGGGTTCCTGCGTTCTAGTGTTAGAGTGTTCCTAGGGTGCAAAAAAAAAGAGAATTTCACCCTTCCTCCTTCATTTTGATAGATAAGAAGGTTTGACTGCCTTTTTTTTTTTTTTTTTTTTTTTGTCATTTTCTTAGATATTGGTTGGAGCACTAATATTTATATCCTGTTCTGGGAGCCTAAGTTCCTGAGAAGTTGACTGCAAGTAACAATAGTTTTCTAATACACTACATAAGTTAGGCCACTCTACATTATCCATACCCTGATTTATCTTTCTTGTTCTAATCCAATGTGTACGTGCTTACCCTTTACTTGACTTCAGTTTTGCTATGCAAAGAAAAGGCACAACAGTTTATTCTTGAGTGGATCTGAGCCAGTGTGTACATTGTCTTGTTTGTACAGAGACACAGCTCTGGCACAAGACTCAGTGGGAGCTTCCACATGCACATGGTTTCAGAGGAGACTTTTCAAAATGCTTCTGTAGAAAGTCTTGTTCTCTTTCAGGAAGTCAGTCCCAGCCCTTTCCTCCCTTCCAACCCAAAAGCCTTAACCCAAGTCCAGCAAAATCATGTTTATCCCAAAATGATAAGCCTGAGGTACTTTACCCCTAGTAAAATTAACTTGGACTGGAAACTAATAGAAATTTTGGTATAGCAGAGGAAGGGGAGTGAGCTTCTGGAACAGCTTCTCAGTGAGTATGTGTGTGTGTTCATTGGGACAATGGCTTTGCTAAACCACTTTTAAATGGAGCTAAATCACGTAATACCGCTGTGTTTACAGTGGTAGATGATTGGTTTTGATGAGCCAGGAGAGAAGGTCCATGCAAACACTATTTTCCCTCCACACTAACATCTAAATATTACCTGATTTAATTGTTAGATTTCTTCAGGAGGCAGGAACTTCTTAAGTGCATTTTGCAACCCCGTGCTGGGGTTTAGGGCCTGATACCACTGAAACTCTGCTGAAATTAACATAAATTATACACTGTGTGAATGTTACCCAGCTACCATGACTGTGAGTTAGTCTGTCTTGTGTTGAGATTGTTTCCATTTAACATGATTTGCCATTGCCCAGTTTATAATCTTGACCAGTGAACTGGGATTTGGGTTGACTTCCTGGGCAGACTGACACCCCAGTGATTAAGCAGCAGCTTCCAGCATTATCTGTCTCTTCTCGTGAGTACACAATCTGTCACAAAAAAAAAGGTAAGCCATTTCTGATGCTCTTTTAATGAACCGTCTCAGAAAGACAGAGAGAAAAATATGTCTGTTCCTAAGTTACATGGTAAAAACTTGGTTATAAAAAGCTCTGGATTTCTTTTGTGCTTGCTGCATAGTTTGTAATATCACTGGGATTGCACTCGGAGCCTTTCTAGCTAATACTACAGCCTCTTAAACGCAAACACTGAATCTGGAAGCAGGCTTATTGCAAACACTCAGAGAGCAAAGAAGATAAACACAAGAAAATTGTTTCAGTATTTTGACAATCAAGTTTGAGAGCTTTTACACATTGACTCTTGACAGTTCAAGATGTCAGAATACTGGAAGTGAAAGGTAGTGACAGGAAGACGCAAACAAAATAGGAAACCAACCCACACAGCAAAATAATAATTAAAAAGCAGAGCATAGAGGAAAGATATGATTTTTCCAAAGTGCTGAAACAAGAAGACAAGATTTTAGTTTGGTATGGTCAGGATGCTCAGGGGGCTTCATTAGTGTTTTTATGACTTGTGCTATTAACAAACCAATGATGTGTCCACTAAAACTCAACATCAGCTGTTGAGTATCAACATGGGAGCTATAAAAGTATAATGTTAATTTCTCTACATCTGCCTTTTCTTCTTTGTGTAAAATCCCTTATTGAAATCTCTGGTTTTGGGTGGGGTGTTTTGTTTTTGTTGTGACCTTCAGTTAGATTAAGGTCAATTTGTTCATATGATTGACAAAGTGTATTACAGTTGGACAAGTTTTAGTTCCTGAGAATTTCAATGGTAAACATCACTGAATGCGAACTACTGGAGCAATAAAAATCGTCTGTAGTTTTGCCATCTTTGATACCCGCTTATTTTTTTTTCCCCTCAGAGGATACTTCCACAGCTCTTCCTCTGCAGCCCCTTTATATAATAAGAAAATCATATTTTCTTATTGCACAGTGTTCTCGCTGTATTCCTCATATCAGTGTGTGATGCCTAATTATATTCTGGTGGTAGAACAGGAGATATATTGGGAGGACACAGCACTCCTCCAAAACATGGAAGTTATAACTGAGGTAAAACTCTTGAACAACCTTGGTTGCTATGTGTTCACCAGCTGTGAGCAAGTATCTTTTCAAAGTAGGTTCAGTTGCTAAGAAGCAGAAGTTGTATCTTAGTATGAATGCTTTTGTACAGAATCATAGAATCGATTGGGTTGGAGAAGACCTCCAAGATCATCAAGTCCAACCCCTGGTCCAACTTCAGACTGTTTACTAGATCCTGGCACTCAGTGCCACATTCAATCTCAGTTTAAAAACCTCCAGGGATGGTGAATTCACCACCTCCCTGGGCAGGCCATTCCAATGCCTGATTGCTCTCTCTATAAAGAATTTTTTTCTGATATCCAACTTAAATTTCCCCTGGCAGAGCTTAAGCCCGTGCCCCCCTGTCCTATTGCTGGCTGCCTGGGAGAAGAGACCAACCCCCACATTCTCTCTATCTCTGTGGTCATCTCTGCAATGATATGTACATACGTAGTGCTGCTTTGTGGTTTTGTGGTGTTTTGTTTTTTCTCTGGTAGAAGACAAATGGGATTTTTCAGGTTCTTTTAATTGACTGAGGCCATACCTACATGTATGTATTTCTTACCTTACTGTCCGTGGGATTGAATCCGGTCCAGGATAAAAACTGTTGACAGATCCTGAGTACTTCCTCAGTAGCTGCTTATACCTGACAGCAATGAGTATGACTGTCTGCCACAGGGAATCAGGAATCAGTAGACTTGCCTATTGTATTGAGATGCTTAATGGCATGACTTAGTCCTTGTGCATGCTCAGCTTTAGTCAGAAAGGTGGTGTTGTATTCTCCTCTTTTGTATATTCATGGTATACTAGTAGAAACAAGAACTTTTACTAACTGTGCAACCTTTAGAGGCCTTGAAGCAAGCAAGGGCTAAAGACATCCTTTTGAGCTTTCTAATTGATTTTCACATGTGACTTTCATATGCATTTTGTCCAATGCTAATGTCAAAGATACAGCACTGAGGATGAATCCATGTATCTCACATGCAGTTCTCAAACACAAATGTACAGGCTTTTGTTTGTCAGATTCTCTCATCTTAAATCTCTGCATAACACAGGCTCACTTGAATTAAGGAAGAATTTCTTCATGGAAATCCCTCTAAGCATTTAAATAGACTGCCAGGGAGCTGGTGGAGTCACCATCCCTAGAGGTGTTCAAGAGGCAATTGGACATGGCACTTAGTGCTGTGGTCTAGCTGGCAGGGTGGTGATCAGTCAAAGGTTGGACTCAATGATCTTGGAGGTCGTCTTCAACCCGTGTGATTCTGTGAATTGTCAGGCTTTAAATTTGGGCCTGATAACATACTACTTACTCAGAGCTGCTGATGGCACTATGTGAAATGGTGGGTCAGTTGAAGAATATTGCTGAAGCTCAAATTGCAGTAAAGGTTGCAGAGTTGCTGCTGCCACCATAGTTGTTTTCTTTTTAAATAATCAGTTGTTTGCTCTTGTAAGGTAAAAAATGGAACACTAAGCATCTTCAGAAATAACTTTGCCTGAATTATGGATCAGAGCATATAGGTGTAATAGAAAGGATTGTAATGGAATGGTTTGTCCTGCCACCAAACCCAGATCGCTTCTTTAAAACAGTCTTCTTTTGGGCACTTGACTTTAAGGAAGAACTTAAAAGTCAACTCAGTAGTATTCTTTCCTGTTAAATTTTACAGAATGTGGACCTGTATGTGGGAAAACATGGCTTTTTCACTTGGTGATGCAGAACTGGTTTTTAAAGTGAGCTCTGTCTTTACCAGAGCTCAATACTGTTCATACGACAGTCATCTTCATAACAAGATTTCCTCTTCCATTTCTCACTGTGTGGGAAGGGGGCTCTGTGCGTAATAGTTATCATTAAACGAAGATGGTGAACATACTACTCAGAATGCTGCTGCTATTATAAGCAATGATGACACTAGGCATCAAGTGTTATGTCAAGAGTTTCAATTAGTCATACTGGTGAGTTACTTGCCAGAAGACGCTGTTCAGTGGCTTTTGTAGAAGTAAGTGATCTTGGACCATTTCCTTATGGGTGGGTGACTCATGCTCAGTGTGAAGTGCTGTTGTGTAGTGGGCTTGTATTTTAGGACTTGGAAATAGAGATAAATAAGGTAAATTTAGATGACTGGTATGCCTGCTTGTACATGTGAGGCCTTCAGCCCACAAATCACCTTGGAAACCACAGTACCTCAGGCCCACCAGCTAACAATCAGCAAGTTGTTCGGAAGATTGTAGCAAAGGCTTCCAATGCTCCTGAGCTAGAGAAGCTTAGTGCTCTAGAGAACAGATCTCCTATGGTGCCAGCGCAACAGAACTCCTTTGTTGTGCGATGATAACATATTTCTGTGGGTTTTTTTGTCTTCTGAATCCAGTCTGACCAAGTTCTGGTCCTTCTTAAAGTTTCCCAGGATAGGCCTGAAGTATAGGACCAACCTACCTCTGCCTCCCTGTGAGGCTGTTTTTGTTGTGGTATCAAGTGGTAAATGATATTTATGTTACTTTTCTCTGTCCCTGGGCAACTAGACAGAGATGATGATGATTCCTAGTTTGTGGGAAGGGGCATAGTGGTATTATCATCTAGCAATAAGTGAGATAAACCCTATGTTGCTAATGTGGACAAAGCATCAGCAAGGCCCTTCTATATGACTGAAACTAAGTTGTGCATTGGGGCATAGGCTTGAGCAGTGCTTGATATGTGAATCATATAGCTTCTTGAGGTTTGCTAAAATTTCTTCTACTGCTGCTTCAGAGAACTGCATTTTACGGTAGCTCTGTTTGCCTTGTTGCTTTGGGTTATGTGTTTTGTTTTGTCATCAGACAGGAGCCCTTGGGAGGCAGCAGGGAGTAGCAACAGCAGCTGCTGCTCAGATAACAGAGTGATTCCTTGTTCAGTCATTATGCCTGGCATGGTTGAGAGAGGGCAAGTGCACAAGGAGGGAATTATGCAGAGTTTGTGAGGTGGCTGAGAGGAGGAGGGAAACCTTCACACTTGGTATTGGAGAGGGCCATGGTGCTGTTACTGTTGTCATAGTGGTGGGGCATCTCTGCCCATTCTACCTGAGCAGGGAAGTATCTATGCCTGATATTTCAGAGAGGGAGACTAGAAGGCATGTGCTCACCCAGGAGCTTTTTGGAGCAAAGGAGGCTGTGGTGAGTCTCAACAGTTAACATGTGGTACTCTTGTCAGTAGTAGCCTGTTGGGTGAATGAGACCGTAATGTGAGGTCAGAAAGAAGGCAGTGGAACCCATAATGCTTGCTGTAGAAAGGAAAAGGTGAGTGTGGGCAAAGGCCTAATTGTATAGATGATCATCTGAGAATGCTAGAGAAGAAATGGTGGAGGGAATTGTCATGGAATATTGCCTGAATATTTTTGTATACTGTCATCCGCATAGCGCAACAATTATTTGGATGTCCTAAGAGAGAGAGATTAGCTGAAATGATGCCAAACATTGCTTTGGTTCTATAGCACCTGTCATCTGAACCTTCAGAAAGATCATACTTTTTTAAAAATCATAATTCTTTTTCTTCATGTTTCCACTATGAATCAAACATTTAAACAGCTAAAAGTAAGACATGTTGGTTAGCTATGCTGCACTCTTACTCTATCTTTTCTGATTCATCCCATTATAGTAATAGTGGAGGAGTTCTGTGCTTTTTATTTGAGCAAAAATCCATCAAGCTTGTTTTGAAATACAGCTGGAAAATACTACCTTAAATACATAGTTATGTCTTTAAAAGAGATTAAGAGTCTGATGTTTCTAATAATAATAAATTAGTGAGACAGTACATTTTCTGCTTGGTAACTGACTGGAAGGCAACAAGATTACTTTTAGTGTTTAGCTTCAAATATTAGTTTTCCCTTCCTTAAATTGCATTAGTTATATCTAATTATAGGTACAGTTTGTGGTAATCAATTTGAAGCATAACGATGCGAGTTACCTCTCTTTATAAAGAATATATTTTGACTTGGAACATTAGAGGTATTTTGAATGCTGTGTGATTTTCATTTATGATTTGATTACACAGGTAATTGAAATGTGTCAGACTCTGATAACATTTTGTTGGAACAAATTGGTGAGTTCAACTTGTTTCTCAGATGCATTTTTTTGCCTTCATAAAAGCAAAAGAAATGAGAGATTTCAACTGCTTGCCATACAGATACTTATGAAGCATTTAATCTTTTTGCAATGGGTCTTAATTTTTCTTTCCACTGTGATGTTTACTAGAAGAAAAAAATAAACCAACAAATCTCCCTTCCCTGAGCCAATAAACTTATCAACAGAGCTGCCCAATGTCAGTAAACCAGAATTAAGCATACTTTGGCAGTTTAGGTGTAGCTTGTAATGAACTCCTGTCAACTCAAAACTCTGCTATTGCAATTATGATATGGTAGTATTCACAATTAAGATATCTACTAATTCTTGATTATAATGAATTGCGAACCTCTGCAGGCAACTCCAGAGTTGCTCAAGATTCAGTAAACATCTAACAGCTTTTACACTGTGAGGAAACAGAATGACCAACCTTATGTAAAATATCAGTTAAAATAAGTAATTTTACTTGGATTTTGTGATATGTCTGGGGACTGATTGGGACACTGCACACAAGTCATCACACAAAACCTCAATTCAGAAATAAATTATTCAAAATACTTCAAATACTATATGTTTAGAACTTATTACATGTGATTAGATTGTACATAGCCAAATTTTGGTCTTGAGTAACCTGATTTTAGACTCCAGTCATGCAAATGTACACACTTAGATTTACTTATGAGAAGACTCATTAAGTGCAGCAGCCTGTTACTTAACAATGAACTAAAGTGCGTGTATAAGTTCTCTCAGCATTAGGACTTAAATATGTTGTGATAAATTGGTTTGTTGGAATGGATAAAACCAAACAAAACCAGGCTAACCAGAAACTGTTGTTTTCCTTTGATGGAGAATCTGAGGAAGGATAGAGAGGGAGAGTAAAATGAGAACTGTTCTTTACCAGCTGATAAGAAAAATTGTACTCCGAAACTTCCCACAGAATACAAATTTCAAATAAGTTAATTCAGGACTACTATCCTTATTATTACAGGTAGTATTTAAATGTTTCACTAGGAAAGTGTCTAAAATTTAATTTACATAATATATTTATAGATTTGGTATAGGTATGCAGGTGAATAGACTCTGTACGTATGGGTGCCCCTCCATTTGTAATATTACAGGTACTCTTAATACCATGATTTGCAAACTTTTTTTCTTTCTTCTGCTATTTGTAGATTCCTAAAATTTCACCATGGGAGATGTGGATCCTGTGTGTAGTAGATTCAAGCTCACTAAAACTAAAACCAGCCTGCTTTTCCTGGTGGTCTTAGAAATTGTCACAGATTTGTAGAGAGTCATAAGGTTAATGGCAGCTTTGAACTAGGTTTGAATGTCTTGCTAGTGCCTTTATTTTCATTCATTAGCAGCAGTGTTTAAAAAATACTGTCAGAACTATTTTTCAGAGGTGAAAATAATGTGATCAAACCTAACATTTCTTAGTGCTTCTTAGTGTTCCCCTGTGTTCAAGACCAAAAGAACCCTTCATTTTTTGGGGGGTGTGTGTATTGTTTAATGTGAGCAGGTTTAGTGTGATGAAGTTGAAAAACTAGGTAGCAACGCTGCCTTCAGTTACCTGTTGAAGCAGATGGACCATGGGCCCCACCCGAGGTTTTGTGTGTTCAAGCTGATTCTCACCATCTTTTCCTGGTCAGAAATTTGCCTGGCTCCTTTCAAAGAGTGTCCTTCCAGTGCCACCTCTTGGTAGGTTCACACGTTGAGTTGGCTGCACAGTTAATTTCCATGAACGAGGGGGTAAGCACATCATTTAAACGAACAGCCTTCTGTCCCGTAAGCTGCCTGCTGTGCAAACCCTAACATCATCTAGTACCTGTGGATACACGCAAGACTGGACTCCACATGTGTTAGTCGAAAATACTGTAGGTCTTATCCAAAGGAGTGGTTGGCTGATGTACCACTGCTGGGTTTTAGTCATGTTGCTACAAAGGTTTGCATGCATTTGGATTTAGTCCAGTAAATAAAAAGCTGTAATGTAACATTTTCCAGCAGATTTTTATCAACTCAGTGTGTCTCATAGCCTGGATTGTGGTCAGCAGTTTTTACAGCTGATGTGAAAGGAGTGCTTTGCTTGCATCAAGGGTTGCATAACCTTAGGTGCTCTGAGGAGTAAAATCAGAGTCCTTTCAGAACTTCCTTCTTCAGGTTTCCCCCAAGACATCCCTAGTGCTTTGGACTTTCAGGAAAATATGTTCAGGTGGATAATTGTTGTACACATTCAGCTTCCTGCAATAGGACCCATGAAGTAAATTACAAAGTGAGGTAGGTAGCTAGGACCAATACTTCAGATGTTTTAGTGTTTTCAGTCTGCCTTCTTTTGATCCCTTTCTTCTTTCTTGGGCTGTTGTTTAGGATTTCGTTAATTTCCATAGCAGCATAATTGGTAAACTTGCAGATGAACCCGTGTTCCATAGCACAGGCAAGCTTAGGCACAGCAGGGACAACCCTGTCCAATTCGACTTTTGTTCAGTTTGTTGAGTTTACCATCTCCATAAAGAAGATATGTTTCGGTGGTTATAGCAGTACAATCAATATATCCCTTACCCTTTACTTTGTTATAGATTAGACTTAAAAGTGCTGAGAAAAGCTAGAGATGAAGAAATAGCTTCAGAGAACACTCCATAAAGATGGCTCATCTAATCTAATACTATAGATTGAACTGAAGAAAAGGAAATGAAAAGTGCTATTCAAATGCCAGACAATACCAAAGAAATCATCGCACAGAAGTGTTTTACAAAGACAATTAGGAAAGAATGTCACCTGTAACTGTACATACTTGCACGGAACAGAGAGGCAAAAAAAATTTCATTATGTCAGTGGAGAAGCTGAAAAGCTTAGTTTTTCTTTCAAGTTTACACCTAATGGAGTTGTGGATTACTGACTGACAACTGAGCCAAAAAGCCCTCTTGCAAATCTCTGTAAGGGCATTCTTATTCATTTTAATAGCAAATACTTACTGATGAATTGCTTCGGCATTTCCCATTGTTCTCCCTGCCATGGGTTTTGAAAGCCCTTCATAATGCCCTTTGCATTGTGGCACATACATGCATCATCACTTTCACTTGGCTCCACTGACAGGGAAGATCCACTAGCAAGACATGGGTCTCTCAGTGCCTAGAAAATAATTATTTTTCTCTGTAGTTTATCTTAAAGATGTTTCTCCTGCCTCTTGAAAATTAGTGTCCAAGATTACGCTGTGTGACTTTCTCAGCTGACTGTCCTATGAAAAAAAAAGTTTTGTGTAAATCTTACTAGGCCAGAGAGAGAGAGAAGCTGAAACAGCTGAGGCTCAAGACTTATCAGTTAGGACATTCCCACGGGACATGAGTGACTGCACTACTTGGAACACTGTGCTTTTATGAAATGGAATTTTTCTTGGGAACAAAATGGAATTATTTTGATAGCTGTGTGTGGATCAGTGAGAAGATCTCTTGTGGCATTTTGTGAGTTTTTGAGCATTACAAAATTTACAGTTTTGTTGGCTCACTTTATGGGTGAAGCAAGTCATGGGTTTGGTTTTTTTTCCCCACTGTAAAAGAGTGGGGAGTAAGCCAAGCTTCCTAAACTGTTGTTTGAACACCATACCTGCTTTAAACTGTTCCACTATAGAGTAGCTTTATAGTAATCCTGTACTTTTTCCTACTAGTTTTAGATATTCTGAGTAGGGCAGAGTGTTTCAGAAGTAGCTAAAGCTGAGTAGTAGGTGTTTAAGACAAGGTGTGAATTCTGAGGTTCAACCCATTCAATATTGGATTGAAATCTTTGTTCAGCTGAAGTTGATGCCTTTTCCCTTAAAACCAGATTTTCCTGCCCTTCTGCTGTGTCCAGACTGCCAGGGTATGCTCTTGTGTGCAGTAGTTAATGCTCTACTGTAAGGACTATCTGCATTAAAACACTCAAAGGGGAGACCAAAACCAGATTCTGATTCTGCTGTCACTTTCAAAGTGCAGAGACAATTGATTTGATCCGGAAAAAATTCTGATTAGGGTTTGAGGAGAATATTTTTGTCTCAGTTCTGTCTGTTTTGCCTGATAGGTAAGACCTGCATCTTTGATGTGGACAACTGCCAGTGGCCATTGTAAAATCAACCTGACAAATTTAGTCTGTGATGCCCTTCTTTGTAGCTACGTGTTTCTCTGAAACGTGGCACAGCTGATCTTGGTCGAATGTGATCGTCTCTCCCACGGCACATTTTATAGGCAAGTGATTACAGTGCAAATAGTGGATTGCAACTTGAAATGGGCAATATAATAATAAAAATCATTACCGTGTAGTAAGAACTCCTTTATATGAAAGCCTGCCTGAGCGCTTCTGTAATTTTGTGTCATGTATGTGTTAGCCCTTTATACATTTCTTCCTTATAAGCCACAGAAGTTTTAGTAGGGTCTGTAAATCCCCCAAGACCTCATTCATCACAGGCATACTTACTGAAGAATGTATTTATTTTGCAGATCCTCTGCCAAGATTCTCTTTTTTTAGTTTGATTAGGGAATGGGAGGAGAAGGGTGTATGGAGTGGCTAGAAGCATGCACCCTTAGTGCCCTGTAGAGATCCATCCTAGGCTCGTGGCACAGGGAAAAGCTACTAGGGAAGAGCTGAGTTTTCTGTTTTGGTGTTAGATTGCAAGTAAGACTGAGTCATTAGATTTGATGGTGATATTCTGATGCACTGAAAACTTGGCAATGGGACCGTAACAAGATTTACTGAACTCAAGTGATGTTCTTGATGTGAGATGATTGTCCTACTGTGAAAATACATGAAAAAAAACATTATAAATGCAAGTGGTGCACCCATTTCAGATGCAGTCAAAGCAGTGGGGAATTTAACAACTTTCAGGATGTGTGAAGTACTGCAGAGGTATTTTTTTCCCCATGTACACTTCAGATTCGCATCAAAGTGTGCTGAAGAACAGCTGGAAAAGAGGTAATATAGACAGAGAGATGATTCTTTCTTCCTTGCCCTAGGAATTGACCTGTCAGTTTTCTGCTATGGTGACAGCAGATGGTCCCAATTGATACTGTAGAAACCAGGGAGCACTTTCAGTGAGCAAGAGTTAAGCTGATCTCTCCCAGTATCAATCACATCGTTAAACTAATTGTCAGGGCTCTTTCTGTGGCTGATAGTTTTCTCTTAGTGCAAAAGCACATTTAAAGTGGATGAACTTAGTTGCTTTTTGGTGACAACTCCCGTTTCCTAGTGGGAAGCTTGTTTAAATGTCCTAGACTGGATAGTTAACTGCTATCTGACAGTAGGCAGGTAATCCTCTGTCTGCAGAAGATTAGCCCTTGGTCCCAGCAATTGCTGGGAAGAGGTGAGGAAAAGTAGAGGGTGAATGAAATAACAGATAAGTGAATAATGCATTTATTTAGTTTCATAAGAACTTGATCACTCTCTCCTTTTACATTTATGTGTTACCAGTGAATTGAGCAGTATTTACAGCCTGTGCCATGCTGAATAATTTCATCTGCTCATTATTCCAAATAAGAACTTTCTGTAAGTCTCTATCACAGGTGAAGAAATCTAAATAAATTAAGCACATCTGCAAACAAGAGCTGCTGCTGTATTTCTTATGAACAAATAGACGAATGTTAGGAAAAATATTCTTAGCTCACTGCTGTGTCAATGTGTCAAATCTCATCAGGATTAACTTCAGCCCCTGGGTATCTGTGTATCTTTCTTCACAAACATTTATGATTTCCGGGCACTGGTTACCTAGTCCTTACCAACAGAGAGACTTTTATGCTGAGATGAGTTACACAGATTGAGCAGAAACAATAGCACAACAATTTGAAATGATTGATATGTGCAATGCTTTGTCTGCAAAGCTAGTTAGTTTGCTACTTTTTTACAAGGAAATTTAACAATAGAAAATTGTTGATAGTGATCAAAACAGATTGCAGTGTCGAGATGGTGGGTTTTTCAAATGGAATCTAAGCTTTGTAAGCCTTCTAGTTCTGCCAAGAGCTATTTACCTTAAGCTACCCAAGTTCTTAAATTGCTTAAGTATTTTGGAAATACCGCCTGTAAAAAAAGGGGCTCCAGAGAGTCACAAGACCTAGACTTGATTTAATTGTCACAAGGTAAGGCTTGAAAATAGGAATAGGAGGAATAGGATTTGTGCATTCATGGAGCTTTGAAGTCAGGCTCTAGAACTTCAAAGGCAGACTGTGGAAGTGAAATCCAAAGCTACAAAGGTATGTTTTGGTATTTTACCTCAAGATTCAATGTTTAAATTCACAGATACACTATAGAAATATAATGTTGTACTGTGTTCTGTATTGACTATTTCCTTCTAAAGACCACCATGTATTCCATACGTTGGTCCTGAGCTGCATGCAGCCTTTGGTTAACTTGTGCTAGTCTGGTAACCTGTAACAGTGGAGCTCTTCACCTGACATGCATTTCCTTCTGCGATGCTTCAGCTGCTCCTTCAAATTTTCTGTATTCTTGTAATTGTTCCTTGTATCACAGTGGGGCTTGCACACTGTCAGCTGTGCTTAGACTGCTTATTGAACTTGATGCTGAACAAGTGGTTTAAAGGCATAAAAGGTAGGGGGAGAGAGGCAAGAGCAATTGGAAGGACTTGCCTGTGAGTATGGTTGCATGGCCTTTGTTCTTCCTTGTTTTAGCTTAACCAGGGATGTGAAAGTCATGTCCATTGGCTTGCGTGGTCACTTTGGATAACCTCCAGCTTTTGTCATCTGCTGTGGGAAATGTGTAATGGCACTAAAACAGCAGGAAAAGAGGAAAACAGCCCTAGTGCTTGGCACTTCTGCATTTTTCTCAGCTATGCTGAGCTTCTGTCAACAAATGACTACATTTTATCATTGTTCTTCAGCTTCAGGTCACTCTCATGATCTCATCTGGCACGAGAAAGAAAAATAAAATTAGTTTCTTGAAAAAACTGAATTGATGAAATCCAGTTTATGACAGTAGTGTGGTTTCCTTAGAGCAGCATCTCTCTTATCAGGATCACAGCCGGAGGAGCTCTACAGTCCCTTTGTTTTTATGGTAATCAGATTCTTTCATCCCAGTATCCAAAATGCTGTTGGAGCATATTTAATAATCTAGCCATTCCATGCATCAAACAAATATTCGGGCTGTATCCAAGGTGGAAAACGAAATTACACAGTTTTTCTTCTTCCTCTATGTAGCTGTCTGTCTTAACACATGCTGGTGATGGGGTTTGCTTGAGTCCAAGTAGTGTGGGGAAAGGTGAAGTGCTATCTCACCAGTCGCAGAAAAACCTCACTTTGCTAGTGATGGCAGAGATACTGTAGAACAAGTAAGGAGAGCAGCAGATTCTGGATGCCACTTTGACTGATGAAGATACGGGTAGTGCTGGTGGAGTTTTCCAAAGCATCCAGAATTGACTGTAAGCCGCTTGTCATAAATTACTCTGGAAGACCCCATTTACAAAGTGATTTTAAAAACCAGGCTGGATATAGAAGAGGAGCTGTGAATGTCAAGCATGATTTCTTGCCCAAAGCAAGATTGTCGCATGCAATATGGTGCAATCTATGTACCTGTCTTATACAGATCTGATTATGAGGGTAACGAATATTTTTTTAAAATTCACCTAAAAACTGTCTGTAAAATCACAGCCCTCCTTACTCACATAGCAAGATAAGAGACAATGTGCAGACAATATGCCATAGATTATTTTGCTGTGTGATAAGGCAAAGCAAGATGTTCAGAAGACATATTATTTAATTTTTAAAAAAGGTAGTTAAATATATCTTTCCTCATAAATTCACTCTGAATGGTCCTAGTTGAAAATTTTTCACATAGAAGTATTTTAGTTTCACAATTCATTTTTTTCTACTTTGTCTTTAAGTTGAAGATTGATGCCTGATTAAAACATCTCTCCTACACCAGAGAAATTTCCAATTAAAAAAAATCCTTCACAAAAAAAGTACATGTCAAGTTAGAAAAATCACAGCTACCTGATCTGTGGGTTTTCCACCAGATACTGACACCTGAGCTCTTTGTAGACTACAAGAATAATTACAGTGCATTTGCATAGGCTGGTGGTGAGTTCCTGCAAAAGAAATGCAGGAAAGGATTAGCATGCTTATTCACAGACCTTGCACATTATACATTGGACTCTTGAAATAATTGTTTCCTCTTCCCTGCTGCACCCTCCCCTACAATTTTATTGTTGTATAATGTTTATAGCTTGAAAAATTACTTTTAAACTAAATATATTGGAATTTGTAGAGGGAACCCAGCAGAAAAAAAAAAATCATTTTACTGAGTAAATATTGGCTGTCTGAATTTTTTCTTCTTCAATAAGTGCTCTGTAAAGTGGGACCTGTGTGTATCAGTCTATACAGTATTTTCAGCTGGTGGAGGACAGTCATGATTCTCCAACTGGAATCAAATATCAACCTACAGTTTGTGGTTTTTTTTTCCAAAATGACAATTAGAAGCACTGAGAGCAGGAACCCAAGTACTTGGTTCTGGGCACAAAGAAATCATATTCAACACGAGAGCTACATGAACAAGATCCAAAAGTGAGAATGAAAGCGGCACTCTGAGAAGTCACTTGTTGGGTTGAACCCTTCTCCTTATGCTGGCTTGTGGGTTACTCAGCTCAGATGACTTCCCTTAGGTGCCAAATTGTTCCCCATGCATCCTATTTCTTTGTAGTCTGACTGATTGTCCTGCCTAGTGCAGCCTCTGCCGTTTGATTTCAGAGGCTCTTCTGTTCTGCTGTAGAGAAGTAGTATTCTGACATTGGTAAAGGATTTTTGTACAAAGGGAAAATCTAGGAGAGTTGTTGTTTGCAGGTTTGTAAAAGGCTTCTACACCCATAGGACAAGCGACGATAAGCCTGATCTTCAGAAATAATGATTTAGATAAGACGTTTTAGGTGAAACTTTGTAGCAGTAAGACAAGCAAGAGCTTCCACTGCCTGGATATGATGCAGAGTCTCAAGCAGCAGAAACGCTGTAGGAAAAGCCTGGACTAGGCATTCTTTTAAGGTGCTTTTCAGTCCTTTCTCTCTGCCTTTCTGGGCCTTCAAGAGGATGATGCCTTCACAGAATTAAAATGTCACTTCATTATTGATTTATTAGTGAACAGAGCGCTAACAGGAGCACAGAAGGGCCTGTATTTTCTTTCCAGTTTTTCTGCTAGTCTGATGGATGACTTCTTGACCTTGCTGATCAGAGAGATTGCAAAGCCTTCTGGTGTTTCTTTTTTACAGGGATGGGACACTTCAGTTCCCTCAAATGTTAGAAATGCATGTCTTTTTACGGTAATCACTACTTTTGGTGAAGAACCGCTATGCTTGAAGCAATTCTGAAAGCTTATGTACTACTTTGCTCAAAAACTGCTTTTTGAAGTCTTAGTTCTTTCCTTTTATTATAGTGTGTACTGTATTTTATGTATTGCAATTTATTTCTGGGTACTAAAACTGCCTTATTACTTTGCTTAAGAGGTAACAAAGTAAATAAATGAAAAATTATTTACCAAGGTTTGGTGTAAATTACACTCCTTTTGACTGTAAAGCTATGCAGTGCAAAAATTATTTTTGATCCTGCAAATTAAAGGGGTTTTGAGGTTATGGACTAATGCTTTGGAAGTGCTTATAGCTGCTCTTGCTTGAAACAACGGAGAAGAACTCCCCTATTGAGAACAAAGGGAGCTGTGAGGTGCTGAGCATGTTTGAAATTTCATCCATACAGCTTTAGACTGTGCATTTTGTTAAGGATTCTCTCTGAAGGTTCCAGAAGAAAGACTTGGTTTCAGCAGTTTCAGCAGGCAATATCACCAAGGGATTTGAATTGATGCTGATTTTTCCTCAGTTGGGCAAACTAGGGTATAGTAGAAAGTATGATTTCAAGAATCCAGACCCTGAGGAATAATTTCTTTTCCAAGTCTTAAAATTTACCACTGTGTCTTAGTACAGACCTGCTGCATTCATGTTTGTTTTTAAGCCTTAGCCTTCCACCTATTTAGTATTTCTCCCTCTGTGTTTAAACTCTGACAAGACAAGGTCGTTGCCTGCTTTTTTTACCAGTGAACCTTCAGTCCTTGGTCTCTCTCATTCCAGGACTCTTTCTTCACAGAGACTCTTGCAGCTGACTTTTCAGAAATACCTATCTCTTCACTCTGATTTCCCACCACTAAAGTCTTGTGCTAAAGCAGTAGATACTTTTTGACACTTACATGTGAGAAAACTGATTGGTCCTGGTTTAAAAGCAGATATTTGCATTTCTTTATTGCCTCTTAATGTCACAGTATCAAAGTTCTTCAGTATAGACTCTCGTATCTCTGTGAAGCAGAAAAGTACTTCTATATCTAGTTTGCAGAAAAGATGTAGTACAGACATGCTATTGCATGACATTTTACTTAAGAAGCAGAAATAAGTAGTATCAATATGGTCTATATTAAACAACTTATAATGAAAGTGTAAATTTAGGGTTGTCTAGCAGGGACTTGAATGGGTTAGTCCTTGGCTCTGCCTGCATGACACTTTCATCAAACAAAGCCAAAGTCATTACTGATAAGAGCCACAGATGACATTAAGACTAAAGGAATAGCAAGTAATGAAGACGAGACTGAAATCATTGCAGGCTGCATGCAGCTTATTCCAGATCTGCAAACAATGTATATTCCAGCATGATCATCCAAAAAGATGCAGAACATTCACTGTATGTGGGTGGGAGGTCTGTCTTAGGACACTGTGCCTCCAGAAAGGACCTAGGTACTATGTTGGCTGATGAACGGGATATTGAATGATGGGATGCCCTACTGTGCGTATGAGTCAGAGACTTATATGAATGGCAAATGTATAAAGAGCAATATACCACAGGAGTACAACGTTTATATTGTACTTTGTTGCTGTTAGGACCACTAACTGGAATGTATCTTTGATTTTCATGTTGATAGCTTAAGAAGTAGTGGGGAAAATTAAGAGGAGAACAGTAAGGAAGATAATAAAGATCCTGAAAATCAAGATGTTAGTTAAAAGCATACTGGTTCTGTATCCTATTTCTTCAAAGCAAATGTAGATCAATTTGATCACATCTAGGAATGTCTATGTGAATGCTTGAGAAATGTAGTAACAGGTGCCCAGCTCACAAAGAAAAAACAGTAACGTGCAGTAGCAAAAGTTGAAAGCTCAGCTTCATTTCAAATGATCAGGGTAATTAATGACTGAAATATTCAAGCATCATCACAGATTCACTCCACAATGAAGATTAAATAAGAAAGCTTTCCTAAGTGTGCATCATACTAGAGTTGAAACTAGAAGGTGAAATTGCTTCTAGATGGCTGCAACATCTGAGTCTTGAGGCAGTACTTAACAAGTAGCCCCCAGGGCTGTGACTACTTGATTTTTTTTTTTTCCTTTTCCTTCCCCTTTTCTTAAGCCTCCTGAATGTAAAATGCAGCATGCTACTTCCAGATCTACAAAACTTGGAGGTACCTCAGTGCCCTCAAGACTGGAAGCTGCAGTGGTCTGCTGCATCTGCTCCCTAAGAAACTAGGAAAACAGTAAGAAATACGGGAAACTCCTACAGGAAACTAGGAGGCATCTCATTTCTGCAGTGTAACCAAATTTACCTGTATATGAGACTTACGTAATAGATTGCTCCTTGAGTACCTTGGGACCATCCTCTTCCCTATTCAATTGCACCTGCTTTTCTAAAAATTCATTCAAATCTGAAGAGTAAAATATCATCTTTAATGCTTATTTCATTATATCAAGCACCGAATCCACCAATTTCAATAAAATATATCCAGAAGGGCACTGTGTAATTTTCCCGAACATTGCAGGCGGCATATTAACATGTATATGCTTATTGAATGTAGGAAAGCAGGATTTGAAGGTTATGAACGCTCTTTTGCTTTTCCTAGCTATTATGTATTTTCCTTCTTTGCATGTCAGTACCCTGCCAACTTCTTTTCTGTATGAAGTAATCATATTCTGCATTACATTGTAGGATAGCAATAATAATAATAAAAGACTTGTTGAATATTTTAAACAGCATGGCATGTATCTGTGCTCAAAAAATTCTTTGAATATGACCATGATCTCATTTCCTTCCTGTTCTTTCACTATCGCACATGCACTGATGGCAGGGACAGTCGTTGCCAAGTTCTGAATCGCATGAGATCCAAGGGATATTTTCACTTCTTTCATCAGCCACGCTAAAGTGTTCATTGCAACCACGGTAAGGTCCAATAATGTGCACATTGACAAGAAAAGTGCAGAGCAAACAGAAGTACGACAGCCTTTTGTGTTTGAGATTCAGCAGGCACACAAAGCTGAAAGCGTCTCTTCTGCTTTGACATTATCTACAGGTTCAATCTACAATATGCTGATTCTATCATAATACAGAAAATTGGTTAATTCCCTCTGGAAATTTACAATAAAAATAGTTCTCCCCTTGAACTGCTCTTGCTTCTTTCTTTGATTGGATGATGCTATCGCCTTTATTCTTAAGTGGGGGACAAATAGAGCATTTAGATAGCCAGTCTGTGCATTTATATAAAATCTGCACGCTTTATGCACGTACTCTGTGCTTTCTCTATAAATATTGGCAAGGGAAGATAATTAATCAAGCTTGTTTCCAAGTCACTAGGACCTGTGCAAAAATTATATCGCTTGCAGGTTGTTATCAAATCATTCAAATTTTCTTCCCCCTTTCTTAAAAATTTTACCTCCCCGCACCTTGGCTTCTTCATTTCTTTGAGCATTGTCCTAATCCTGAATGTCTAGTTCAGCACTGGAATTACAGGTCACTGCGTCAGCTGCTACAGTGATTTTACTATCCCAACAGGAGCCATTTTACTAGTTAAGTGGATCCATTTAATTCATCCACATATGGAAGTCAAGAAAGCTCGTCAATAGCAAAGAAACCCTTATTTGACGTTTACACATGTTTCTGCAGAGCACAGACTAACCAGAAGCTAGGAATAAGGCAGATGTTTTGTCAGGGAATGTGATTAAGCACAAGCACAACTTCACTATCACGTGGATGAATTCCCTAAACTTTATGAAGGTGGTCTCTTGAGGAGAAGTCTGTGACTTTTTCTCTGTGCTCAAATTCAAGGTATCAAAATACTAAGACTCTGCGAAAGATTTGCGTGGGCAAGCTATTGGAAGTCTAACTAAAAGTAAACTGCCTGGGCAAATGTGTGGCTTAAACCTAGGGCTTTACCTTCTTTGGCTTCCTAGTCTCAGACACTGCATTTCCTGAATTTCAGTGTACTTTTAGGGAATATGCACTTGCAAGTCATGTGGCTCTGGTGTTAATGCATAGTGAGGATGTAACTTCTGTTTTCCATGTGCGTCATTGCAAATCTTTAAGGCAGTTAGTTTTGTGTTCTCCTTCTGAATTGTGTTACAGGTAGAATCCACACCTGATGAAAAAGTCCTTAAAACAATGTCAGTTGTTTGCCTTATGACACAGGTTAGCACATATTGAATCCTTGACCTGGAGTGAGCATAGACGGCTAGAAAAAGGCCCTCTTGGAGGTGATCCAGTAGGGCTACCTTGCCATATGGGTTTTTGTCCAAAAAACATTCTTAAAAATGACAGGCTAGTTGTATAGTTCAGAGATGGAAGTACACACCTTGATAAAAGCCAAGTACAGAATTGTAGACTGATGCTGATCTTCTCACTGATAGTTTTTGTATATTAATAGTTCTCTTCTTTTAATACTGGCTGAATACTGGTAGAAAACCCAGATGTATTTAACCACAATTTTGTAATGCACCTCTTTGTGTCATGTTGGCAAGTACTGGAATGCGATGCACGTGCTGGTTCCTGAGCTTGGAAAGCTTTGTGAGAAACTCCCTGCAGTAGAGGGTTTCTTGCTAAGAAGTGTGATTTCTGCTTCCTATTGAGATTTACTGGCTTGCTTAATTTCCCATAAAACGCAGGAAGAAGGAATCCGCTGTGTAAAATATTTTTCTTTCTCTTTTAAAAATTTATTTATTTATTTGCAAGAAGACATTTTATGAGCAATTAGGGTGTTGGGTTTTTTTGCTCCAGAGTAATATTTTTGTTTCTGATTTGGCATATCTTTATTAGGCTAAATAAAAAAGATCTCTTTAATTCCAGAAGACTAAAGAAAAATAACATGCCTGCCAAAGACATATCATGTTCATAGCCAGGCACTTAAGCTTGAGATGTGTTCAAGTTCAGCAAAAGTGCAGGGAGGAAGGGCTGACTCTGCCAGGGACAGAGTAGGTAGAAAAATTGCCTTTGCATTGTCTTCCTTGCTCATTCTGGGTTTTGGGTATATCATGCTAATGGCCTGTGACAGAGTCAGGATTGAGTCTTGGCAAACTGAAACTAGTTTTGAGGGGGAGGAGGCAGCAGTAGGACTCTCAGAGCAGTCACTGCCTCTACAAGCAATGTTCTGGATATTGGAAGCAGGAATGACTGGTCTGGGCTTCCATTTCATCTGTCTCCTGTAAGAATTGTCAGGGCACCTCTGGTGGCTGACAAGGACATGGTTTAGGCCATTTCATGGTCTCCTGAGAAACTTGATGATGAATCTGCAGTGAAAAACAGATAAAATACAGAGGTGCTCAGTCCCCAGGGAAAGGGAAATGACACCAAGAATCCTCATGGTCTTTAGGCTTTTTCTCTTAGATCTTCTGGTTCTAAATTTAACAGTCTAGTATTTCTATTTCCCCAAAAGGGAAGGAATGTATTCTGAGCTGGCTAGACAGCTAAGCTGATAGAAATAAAATGAAGGAAAGAATGCAGAAATATCTTAGTTTCTTGCTTTAACCAGGAATTTTCTGTTCTTTTAAAAATAATCTAGAGAGAACTGAGCTTTCAGAAGCAGTTAAAGAATGTTAACAAAAGCAAGACTTAGTTTAGCATTCGACTCTTCATGTATATATGAATTAAAAATACTGTTTTTTTGATATTTCATAAATACTAAAAACTATTCTTGAAAATTATTTTACTTTTCTCTATTTGGATTATTTTTTTATTTTTTAAATATAACAACAAAACACTTTGCCTATGAATATAGGCAAAGTTATCTGGAAGAACTGTAAAATGCTTTTGCCATCATTTGGTATAATGTATTCTGGACAGTTTGTTACCAGCCAAATGAGTTTATGATGAACAGTTGAGTAAAAGTATCATTCTTGTTTTTCAACTGCTTCTGTAATTTAATACAGGAATAGTGAACTGGAGCATTTTCTGCTGTAAGAACGCATTCACTAAATAACCTCACCCTTAATATTATATTGCTTATTCCTTGTGATTATATAACAATGATGCACTTTCAGTTTTGGATTAGAATGTTAACATTCATAACTGTTTTCAGGATTGATAGTTTTCTTTTTTGAAAGAGTTCATAAAAACAATACTAATTTCTTGAACATAACGGCTTTGTAAATCTATTAGGTAGAAAGCTTCACCAACTTGACTTAAAATTAGAAAAGACAGATGAGGGCAGGTGAAGCTCAGCTCATGTATGCCCTTTGAAATGGACATACATTACATCACTATTAAAAAAAAAAAAAAAGGCAATATCATAATGGTCTTGGTATAAACACTTCAGAAGTTCCAGGGTATGGAAGAAATTGTTACTTATTTTGATTTACTACTTTCTGTTATGATAGAGGAAAGGAAATATAAATATTTTTTTGAATGAAGGTGAGCTTTAGATTCCTGATGGATGATCCCCACTACAAAATATCACAGTACCCTTGTCTTTGCTTAACAGTCCAAAACTTTGGTCTTGCTGAGACATTGCACATGTTGCTTTCAGAAACTGTAGTTATTTTCTTTTGTCCCTCCTGGTATGACATGTCTCCTTTATCCTTTAATTAAATCAGGTATGTCCAAGTGAGTCAGAGATTGCAGCTTTTACCAGTTAGTCCAAAATAAAATGGAGAGAAGATTGTATTGTTTTGACTACATTGTGTGTTGGGTTTTTTTGAGGAGAAAGCACTGAAAAAAAGCAAGATAGGAATAATGAAGGATTTTATTAACTAGAGGGAGAAGAGTTCAGATGATAATTTGAAAAGTTAAAGGAGAGAGGGATGATTTTACTGGTGGTTAGCAGTGATATTTCAGCAACAGCAGCCAAAATAGAATTACTTCAGTGTCAGGTGGCCTGGTTTGGAGTATGAAATGAGACAACTGGGATAAGGCAATATGACTGTCTGAAGCCTCCTAGTCCACAGACACTCTTGGCGGTATTTCCTACGCCAGACTGATCAGCTGTAGTAGAATTAGACTGAAGCATCCAGAGCTGATGCGAAGACCATGAGGGACAGAAACCTAAGCCTGACTCCCTGCTAAACAATCTCCATGTTGTGAAGAATGGGAAACTGTCCAGCAAGTCTTTACTTCAGGCTATAACCTGCAAATTCTGTATTGGCTTGTTAGAATGAAGAAACTTGAGTCAGTTTTGACTTTTCCCATTAAACATCTTTGTAAGTTGTCTCTTTGGACATGATTGAGTATGAAGTCCTGAGACAAACTGGTGTGGTTTGAGACTTGCTTGTGTGTTAGTGGTTTTTGCTGATTTTCCTCAATGAAATGAGGAAAACAGCCCTGCTTCATTCTTATTTTCTGTTAGTCCACAAAACGATTGTAAATGACAAACATAGAAACAAACAAACGAAAAAATCCGATATGTCTCTGTGATGCTGATGAACCCAGAAGACACAGTTTTGGTAGTCTGGTGCCAATGCCAGCAGCAATAATGCAATAGGAGCCTCTTGGTAATTAAATATCCTTTTTAGCATCAGTAATAATTACTGTGTGCACTTAAGCAATAAACTAATGCCTGACTCCAATCCCTTATAATTAAGCTTAATGAATTGAATTGTCTTTAGTGTCACAGAGGCCTAAACATTGCCTAAAATCACTAGGAAAAGAGATAAAACAAAAAGCTTTCACAGGGATAGTACAATGATAATGTGACATCCTGTTTCTTTAAAACAGAAATAACTGCAGTTGAGCAAAACACATTTTTATCAGAAAAATATATCAATGAAATGCAGTAGGGGTGTATTCTAGCCCGTTGTTTCCCTTTATCCTCTCTTTGGAGAGGCTTGTTGAAAATTTTCAGAATTCTAACAAAAATTTTCATTATTCATTAGTAGTCTCTTTTCTAGCTCCCTTTCCCCTATTATTTCCGAAACTGTGATAATGGGAAAGTATTTGGGTGATTCAAGTACTCTTTAGTGAGCTGGACTTCCAAAGCTCTCAGTAATGACTTAATTCTGTTCATCATTCAACATGAGAAGTCACATTAGGGTCAGAAGAAAGCTCCAAGGTAAGGACTAGAAAACTATTCCTTTTCATTCAGTTTTAGGATTTCATAGCAAAAAAGTTCCATTACCCTAAATTACTACTACTACTATCAAAATTCCAGACATCCAGTGGTGTAAAGAAGTATTTCATTCAATCCTGCCAGGTTCTTACACGTGTGTAGTATAAGCAGGGGTGAAAGGGGTTGAAGAATGCTTGATCCTGTAGTTTATTCTTGTGCTGTTAGTACCTGCTGTAAGAAGAAAGAAACACAAAGAGATTATGGTTCTGCCTCCATGGCTATGATAGCTGATCTCAGTAGAGAGTGATCTGGAATCGCACCTTTGTCTGGAATGCATGTTCTTTGGTTCTGCTGCTCATGCAAATGTCAAAAAGTACTGGGGGCTGCATCAAAATCTGAGCTGTGATAAACAGATGGCAGTGGACTTTGGTGTAGACTGTGTAGCCCCAGAAGACTGCCAAATCCAAAAAGGTGTGAAACGTTGTCTTTAAAATGTCTGGTATTGTCTAGTGTTCACTTTTCTGAAAATTCCTTTAGATGGCACTTGGACTGCCTTAAAAAAAATAAAAAATCTAACCCAAGTCCCTTAAGCAATCCTCATTAAATGTGTATGTTCAGCCATTTCAATCTCAATGGGAGATTTTTGTCTGAGACAGGATTTAATGTGGTACTCATTCACATCTGTAGGAATATATTTAAAAAATCAGAATGGCAAAATGTACTAAAATGAAGCACATAAATCATATTATGTCTTTAATCAGATTTCCATATGCAGTTGCCAGCCTCTGCCTAATATGACTGGGATATATCAAAACATAATGCATCAAGTAAAAGGTATTTTGAAAGTAGCATATACTCCATTACCCTTTCTATTTTTTTTACAAATGATCAAATGGAAAAAGCTTATTTGCAGTGGTGATGGCTTGAAAACTTGGCAGTCATATTTTGGTGTTCTTCATGAAATAAAAAATACGAAAGAGTATGTGTGCCTCAGTAATAGCAGAGGTTTGTATCCATACATAAGTGCATGTTCATATTCCCATAATTAACATAATCCCATTTTTTAGTTTTTTTTAAAATAGGGCAATGGAAAATGCCTGGAATGACACTTCTCTGGATATCCCCTGCACTTTCAGTGTAGTGAATTATGTAAAGGTCCAACGAATCAAATACTTTATAAGGAAAAGTGCCTATGATTTTTCCATCTTTTATGCATATGTGATTGAATGTCTAGTTTTCATGATTCAGACAGAAAGCAACTGGATTGCAAGTGGCCCTCTGATTTTAAAGGTGTTTTAAGATGGCTTTCCCTTTTCCATGCTGCATAATACTTTCTCCGATCATAATTTGGCTGCTTTATCACCATTCTCATCAGAATTTCTTTGTCTTTTATTTTTAAAGAGTGTTTTCAAATGGAATCATCTTATTGTGGTTTTTAGTTCTTTCTGTGTTTGACATTCATAATGAAAATCTAAAAATGTCAGTGTCACTACTGTGCTGGAAATTGATATAATAATGCATGCTAATGAAGACTTCAAAGAAATAACTGTTTTTATTATTTTAATTTAAAAATGACAGATATGTTTTCTTAGGTTAAAGCTAAAAAACACATTTGAGGTAGATCAGTTCAGGGAATAAGTAGAAGGAGATACTAATTCACAAGATGAACAAAGATGTTTCTTGCCATCTTTCTTTCTGTGAGCATTTGAGTTCTGGGAAATTTAGGTACCTTTTTGAAGAGCTTACTTGGACTGATTGAAAGTTTCTGTGCTGGTTGCACGCTATCTCTTTCTGCCTTCATATTTTGCGGAAATTGGATTGGAAGTGCCGGCGTTGTAAACAAAACACAAGCACCGAGTAAAATACAAATATGAACTAAGTTTAGGTGACAATTGTAATAAAAGCTCTAACTGTGGGAAGAAAGAGATGACTTGTTACAGATACACTTTAGTCTCTGCTTCAGAATTGCTGACGTGACGTTTGAAGGGCGGATATAAAAATGAGGGTTTTTTTCTTTTCCTGAAATCCCTGTCTTCATTGTCCTTGCTTAAGATAACATTTCCTTTTACTGCAGTTCATTGCTGCTAATGCTTTTGATATAACTACTTCAGAGGCCCGTGTTCCTGATACTTGCAGATACCTACTTCCAGCCATTTGTTTGTATGATCTGCAAAGATTGCATAGTGGCCTGATGAATGGGTGTTAGTATGGAATGGGAAAGAAAAGGCACATAGGGACTGCATTTGAACTTCTCAGTAAACTTCAGGCTTTAGCATCATCCTGTCAAAGGGCTGAAAGAAAATGGGTGACTATGTGTGCAAGCCAGTAAACTGTGTTCCTGTTTTACAGGGAAGT